>OX122905.1:8149316-8529607 GCA_944738965.1 Nebria brevicollis
GAAGCTTAAATAATATCGATAATTTTTCAATTTTTAATTTCGGAAGTTAAACATAATTGTTTTATACATCCCTCTCTCATTTATACTTGTCAAAAATCTATGACCCACTAAAACCGATAACGCGCCTGACTGTTAGAATAAGTACGTAGGTCTGGTAGCTATCGAAAAAGATGTGATTTTGGTTGCGGCGCCGAGGCGTAAACGGCTTGTGTGACTTTATATATGAACACTCGTGTACATCGTAAAAAACACACAGTTCAACCTGTATATATACCGAAAGATTAGTGGGCCAATCTTCTGCGGACATTTATTTCCTTTTCTTTTGCTCACCCGCGTGTTTGCCGTGCGTGGAGACCCGTAAGGAAGGAGAAGATGATCCTGGTGGTTGAGCTTACTCGCAACACACCTCTTTGGCTTCGGATTCTTGCGAAACGGGTGGTCAGATACTAACCCTATCTGACCAATCGGCTTGCCGTTACGTTCTGTGTACCGGTAAGGTGAGTCCCACGACCCTGGAAGTAAGTCTTCAGACGTTGGAGAAAGTGGCTCGCAGCGTTCTGAAGCTTATTGCCAGGTAAGGGGGACTATATCTCCTGGTTAGCCCTTGCGATCACACCAGTTTGTGGTGTGACGTCCCAAATTGTGGCTCCGTGGTGGGTGGAGAGACCAGGAGATGAAACGTTCTATTTGTTTATGGCAAACAAAATAAAAAGCCCGGGGGCCCCTCCCCCAAAAAGATCTCGTCCATTATCGGACGAGGAAGAAAGTTTTCTGAAGGGCGAAAATAAATTTTCGCCCAAATTTCTTATTGTTAAAAGGACTGAAGAAGGAAGATCTATTTCTGAAGTCTCTTGTTTTGGCTTAGCCAGGTCCCTGAACGAGTTGGCTGGTGGAGAACCAAAATCCACCAAACGGCTTCGCGATGGTACCCTCCTAGTTGAAACGGCAAATTCAACTCAAACGAAGGCATTATTAAAATCAAGCGTTTTATTTGGCATGCCAATTGTAGTGACAGCGCACAAATCCCTCAACACGTGTCAGGGCGTAATATCGTGTTACGACCTGTTATATGTTGAGATGGATGAGTGTACGCTAGAGCTATCGAGTCAAGGTGTAGTTACTTGTCGACGACTTACTACCAAGAAAATCGGCGAGGTAAAGAATACCACATCCGTAGTTTTGACTTTCGCGCTGGATAAGCTTCCAGAAAGGATTAAAGTTGGGTTCCACAGTTGCTCGGTGAGACCGTACTTTCCTCGGCCAATGCGTTGTATCAAATGCCAAAAGTTCGGGCACACTGCATCCCGTTGTGACGCAAAGGCTGTGTGTCCACGGTGCAGTGAGCAGGAGCATTTGGGCGAGGAGTGTAAAGGTCCGGCCCGTTGCGTTAATTGTTCTGGCAATCATCCTTCTTTCTTTTCCGATTGTCCACGCAATCAGGAGGAGAGAAGGATTATTGAAATCAAAATTATAGACAAACTTTCATATTTCGATGCCCGGAAGAAATTCAAAACGCAAGCCAGTCCTGTGTTTAACCGTTCTTTCGCAACTATTGCTGCAACACCAGTCATAAAAAAATCTATTGCCTTTCAGACCGATAGCCTTCCTTCAACTATTATTTCCACAACTGTTCCAACTTTGCCTTCTGTTGTTAAAATTACCAGTAATAAATCTAGTGTTACTCAAAATTTAAAATCAATCTCGAATCCATCAACAAAAATTATAAGTCAATCTAAGACGAAAGTAAGCAACAAACCGAAGATCAAAATTACACATTTAAAGGCAAGTCCTTCCACTTCGCCGAAAATTATTTCCAAAAAACAAACAATGGAGGTTCGAGAAACATCGAATGTTTCAAGTTCCGCCATCACCAAAATTCCGAAAAAGAAGGGATCTCATTCTTCGAGATCTTCTTCTCCAATGGAAGTAACAACTATAAAACTTTCTAGGTCAGAGCGAGAAATATCTTCCATATCTCAATAATGACTCGCATACTACAATGGAATTGTAATGGTTTCTACAGCCATTATGAGGAATTTAAAGCTCTCAATGCCGAGCAGACTCCCTCTTGCATATGCTTACAAGAAACACATTTTCAAGACACCAGAGCTGTTTCATTACGAGGCTTCTCAGTATTTCGTACTGATGTGCCTACTTATGGCCAAGCTCGTGGTGGAGTAGCGATTCTGGTTCGCGAAAATGTGTATTGTGAGGAGATTGCTTTGAATTCTGAATTACAAGCTGTAGCTGTCCGTGTTGCTATTCCTTTTCTGGTCACTCTATGTTCTATCTATCTTCCTCCAAACGACAAAGTCGATATGCGTGATATCGTTGAATTGATTGATCAATTGCCTGCTCCATTCATTCTTATGGGCGATTTCAACGCTCATAATCCTGAATGTGGATCAAGAACTATTGATCAACGCGGTAGACGTTTGGAACACCTATTCACGGCAAGTACACTTGTCATCTTAAATGATGGTAGCATGACACATTTTTCTGTAGCGTGGAAATCTTTCACTGCGATTGATCTGACGATCTGTTCTGCAGCAATAGCTCCATTGTTTGAGTGGCATGTGCACTCGGATTTGCATCAAAGTGACCACTTTCCGATCATTCTTGAGGTTTTGCAGAGCTCAAATTCTGATGCTCGCCGTCCGAAATTGGCTTTAAAGCGAGCAGATTGGAATCTGTTCTCGGAGTTGGCTGTATTTGGTGAAAATGATTTCGTTGACGTGGACGACCATGTTCGGTATTTCACGGATACAATCAAGTCTGCTGCGCAAGAATGTATTCCTTTAACACCAGTTCATTCTAATAGAATACCCGTTCCCTGGTGGAACGATGAGTGCTAGATTGCTATCCGAGAAAAACGACGTATTTTTCGCCATTTCAGGCGATTCCCAACTACCGAGAATATGATCCAATTCTTCCAAGCCAATGCAAAAGCTAGAAGAATTGTTCGGAAGAGTAAGAAAGCGTCATGGCAGAAATACATTTCTTCCATTACAACCTCCACTCCAGTTTCTAAAGTATGGGAGAAGGTCAGAAAAATATCTGGCCGCTCAAAATCTAGCACTGTTTCTGGCCTAAAAATCAATGGCAATGTCATTACCTGTCGGTCTGATGTTGCTTATATTATAGCATCCACTTTCGCGGAAACTTCAAGTTCCAATCACTATCCATCTGAGTTCCTCGCTCGAAAGTCAATCTTGGAACGTCAGTGTCTCAATTTTGATTCTCCGGGAGACGAAATCTACAATCTTTCTTTCATCGTGGATGAACTTGAAAGTGCGATTTCAGATTCGCACGACAGCGCTCCTGGACCTGATTCTATTCACTACCAGATGCTTCGCCATTTGGATCCTGTTGGAAAAACATTTCTTTTGCAAATTTATAATCGCATTTGGTTCTCCGGTATTTGCCCAACACCATGGTGTGATACGAATATTGTACCAATCCCAAAGCCTGGAAAAAACAAAACACTGCCATCTAGCTATCGCCCAGTTTCGCTTACAAGTTGTGTCTGCAAGCACATGGAACGCATGATCAACAGACGTCTTGTATGGTTCCTGGAATCAAACAACCTGTTGGATAACATCCAATGCGGCTTCCGCCGTTACCGTTCCACTCCAGACCACCTGGTAAGACTTGAATCAACCATCCGGGATGCTTTTCTCAACAAGCAACATATGGTAGCTGTGTTTTTTTATATTGTCCGGGCCTTTGATACCACTTGGCGTTTTGGTATTATGCGCACTTTACACTCCTGGGGCTTGAGAGGTAATCTTCCCATATTTCTTGAAAGCTTTCTTTCCTTAAGGAAGCTTCAAGTTCGTGTGGGAAATGACCTCTCCAACATTTTTACTCAAGAAAACGGAGTACTGCAAGGGTCTATTCTGAGTGTCACGTTGTTTGCCGTGGCCATCAACGGTGTTGCTCAGTGTATTCGTTCACCTGTGCTGGGATCCCTGTACGTGGACGTCTTGGCGATTTTCTGCAAGTCTCGCAATATGGCTTCCATAGAGCGTCAGCTGCAGTTAACAATCAATCGTCTTCATAACTGGGCTACTGAGCAAGGTTTCGTATTTTCTGCGGCCAAGACAGAGTGCATTCACTTTTGTCAACGCCGTCACCTTCACTTAGATCCTGTTCTCTCTCTCAACGGTACTGATCTTCCATTTGTGGAAACTGTCCGTTTTCTTGGTCTTCTATTTGACAAGAAGCTTAACTGGCGTGCCCATCTTGTGGCTTTGAAGGCAAAATGTCGGCTTTCTTTAAATCTATTGCGAGTTCTTTCTTCCAAATCGTGGGGTGCCGATAGAATTTCTATGCTGCGCCTGTATCGGGCTTTGATACGCTCCAAGCTCGACTATGGCTGTATCGCTTACGCTTTTGCCAGGCCATCCGTTATCAAAACCATTGTTACGATACACCATACTGGTATTCGTCTAGCTACTGGTGCTTTTCGTACCAGCCCAATACCAAGTGTATTGTGCGAAGCTGGCGAACCTTCTCTGTATGATCGTCGCCGGCTTTTAACCATGAACTACACGGCAGCCATCAAGTCGAAACCATATCACCTGGTTTGTGACACTGGCTTTGGTCAACAGTTTGCGGAGATGTATGACAGAATGGCTCTTTCGGTGGGTTCCTTCACTATCAGATCTCGTAATACTTTTTGAGAAGTTAATTTTGAACTTCCTTCGACCCCAGACACTTCTTTCAGCCCCTTTCCTCCTTGGACATTCTCCCGTCCGAATACCAACTATGCGCTTTCGAAGTTAGATCGATCCTCTACTCCACCCATTCTGTTCCAACGTGAGTTTGCTCGAATCATTGCCAAATATCGGCAATGGATTCGCATATACACCGACGGTTCGAAGAGAGACGACAGGGTTGCATGTGCTTATATATCGGCAAGAGGTGCATGTGAGTTTCGTCTTCACAAACTCTCGTCCGTATACACGGCAGAACTGTATGCACTCTACCAAGCACTTCTCTATATTTGCAGAATCGCACGTAATTCTTTTGTTATTGTGTCAGACTCAATGAACGCTTTGAAAGCGATTGATTCTTTGTACTCTAAACATCCTCTCTTGCAGCAGATACAAGCAACCTTGATGACACTATCGTCAAAAGGGTCTATCGTGCGCTTTATTTGGGTACCGAGTCATGTTGGTGTTCGCGGGAATGAAGCAGCTGATGCAGCAGCTAAGCTAGCTTTGTCCAAGGCCACCATTGATTGTGATAGGGTGCTTGCTGTTGACCTCAAGGCTTATTTTAAGCATCGGATCATGGATCAGTGGCAGGAAAGGTGGAGTCATATAGTTTCCAACAAGCTTAAAAATGTTAAGCACAACGTAAGGCCATGGGATTCTTCCCATAGGGCATCCCGAAAGGAGGAGGTCGCTGTGGCGAGACTCCGAATAGGGAACACCTGGTGGACGCATGGTCATCTTCTGCGCCGTGACGAGGCTCCGATGTGCGAAACGTGTGACACTGCTTTGACAGTGGCGCACGTTTTGTTGGAGTGCTCCCAGTTTACCGAGCAGCGAAACAGGGCGGGTCTGTCACTTGACCTGTCGGTGGCCCTTTGTGACCATTCTACACTCATTGACAGATTCGTCCTGTTCCTCAGGAATACAGGTCTATTTGCCTTTATTTAAAAGTGCTAGTTTTGTCATTAATTTTATGTATACACGTTTTTTTTTTTTTACATTCAATAATATTTTACAATAACTTTAATTTTTACAATTTTAAGCATGTACATTTTATTCATTTTTATAAACATTTTTAAAATCCTCTTTATTAATAATGTACATTTAATAGATTTTAAGTTTATAATTTTATTTTTACACAATATATAATTAAAATGTAAGCTTATTTCATAATATAGTTTATGGCGTGAATAGCCCAAGAGGCTGATACGCCTTTAAATTATAATCCTACCTACCTACCTGTCTGTTGTGTTTGTGAAAGTGTAGAAGTGTGTCCATTTTGTCAAAAGCTTTTATTAATGTCAGTCTGTCTGTTTCGTTGTATAAAAATATGTTTGTGTTGTTCGCCGTGTGTTCTTATATGATTTTTATTAATGTGTCATACTTCCCTTTCTCATTAATTATGCCAGGTATTATTAAAGGCGGGGGGGGGGTCTTGGGCGCCTGGTGCCCGTGACCTCCATGTCTTCTTCGTCTACAGCCTCCGTGTCGGACTTAGAATCCGAAATTGGGTCGTAACGATTTTTTTTTGGGTGGGTGCACCTGTTTGTGGGGCACGCGGCTTGTGCGCAACCCTGGGCTTCTTATTATCTTCCTCTTCTAGTGTTGGCGGAGCGGAAGCATTCTTTTTCTGGCTACTATGTACGCGGGTGTTAATCAGGGCGTTAACCTGCTGGAGATGTGGCTGTGGTGTAGAACTGGGGCCCGGTCCCGGATCCAAAATAAATGGCAGGATTTCCAAATCTGTGCCTTGGGACGTGTCGTTGTTGGAGGGCCATGGCTGTTTCTAGAACAATCCCACGCTTACTGGGGGGTCCCGGTTCTGCTTGGAACTATTCCCCTTCACGGGTGTATTGGCATAAGTCCTCTTGAGACGAGGCGATTGAAGTTGCAATCGATGTAGCTGCCTAGGTCGACGGCGACGGCCTTGCTATTGGGGCGGTCCCATGGTCACCTGCGAGTATTTGCACTTTTCTTTTATTTTTGTTCTCTTCTATTTGTCTTTTAGTGATGTCTTTTTTAATTTGAATAGTTTTCACTTTTTTAGATTTGATTTGATTTGTTTTGTTAGTATCATCCTCTGGGGCTGATTTCTCATCCTCCTTGGGATGGATTTTTAGTTTAATTTAAAATTATGTTTATACCACCCGGCACCACTTATAACTAATATTTAATAAGAAAATTTTAAAGAGAGAAAAATAATAAAGTATCTATGCTAAACAAACCGTAACTCTAATGTTTAACATCATTTATGCACTAACTTATGTTTTAGAAACATTCGCAAAAAGAAAATAAGAAAGTAAAAAAGGTTTTTTTTATTTTATCGCACGTGGTGATGAAATTATCACCACGAGAAATTAAATGATTAGCAGGACAGGTAAGTTGTGGATCGTACGAGTGCCGGACTAAGAATGACGCTCTACTGCGCTACCATTGAGCTACGAAGCCCACGACGAGTAACCGATGAATCTTTCTCAAATTCGAATTCTAAGTGTAGCCTAACTCATTAGATACTACGTTTACGCCTACATCAACCTAAAAGAAGCACTAGCGAAAATAAAAGCACTTGCAGCCAAGCGGAAGGTGACCCCACCCAACCAGCGGATGATGGTGCTATTCAGCTTCTTTAATGACGAGTAAGGCATCAAACGAAACTCTAAATGTGTCCTCCTGGAACGAAAATGGAATTCTGAGTAAGTTGGGGGAACTTAAATGCTTTCTACACAAACACAACATACACATTATGCTCATTAACGAAACACATTTAAATAACACAAACACACTTAAAATCGCACACTACACTATCTACCGGGCAGACAGACCCAATCAAACCCATAAAAAGTCTGGAGGATTTGCAGCGTTGGTGAGGAATAACATACCCCACTCCCTCATCGCTTCACCCCCATCCTCGCTAGAGGTAGTCACCATACTACTTCCAGACAACACAATCATAACCGCTGCTTACAACCGACCCACTAACCTCTCAATACAAGATCTATCGTCCATCTTCCGTAAACCTTGGACACTTCTTGTGGGGGACCTCAATGCAGCTCATACAGACTGGAACTGTCATCACAATAACATAAATGGCCGCACATTAGCAAAATACGTTCAGACACACGCAGATATAGTCCTATGTACCGACAACCCAACCCACTACCCCGAGAATGGTATGAGGCCTACCACTCTCGATTTAATCATTAATAAAAATAACAAAAATATTACACACCCTCTCTCACTCCCAGAACTTAGCTCGGATCACAACCCAATCACCTTCCAGCTGCACCATCAGCTCATAGAAAATCACACTCGTACGATAACTTCATATAAACATACGAGCTGGAAGGACTTTCGCGAAACATTAGATTTATACATCAAAATTAACAACATCATCCTATCTCCAGCCGAGCTAGAGCAAGAGATCAAAACATTTACATGCGCAATCAATCGAGCTAAAAAAGATCATACACAAGACCTAACAATTAAACCCCGTAAACTCAACCTACCTCAAAGTACAGCGGATATCATTCCACAACGGAACCAAGCACGTAGATGATGGCAGAGCGCCAGAGTTCCAAGTTTCAGACTTGAATATAAATAACTAACAACACAACTTAAATTACTCATTTCTACACCTTCAAACTACATCTGGACACAAAAACTTTCCACTCTAAACCCCAACGACAACTCCTTATGGAAAGTTACCAAGATTCTAAAACGCCCTTTTCAACCAATACCCATATTAAACCATAACGGCTCGATGGCGGTCACAGATGCTCAAAAGGTTGAGAGCATCGCCGACACCTTCGAGCCAATTCACCGAACTACACCAAATACACAAACACAGAACCGTATTGTTGAAGAAACGCTTGCGTTTCTTCGTAGTGATCATACAGAACACAACATGCATAAATTCCTTACTACTCCTAGAGAAATTCACCAAATTATCCGCTCCCGACCCAATCGCAAAGCTCCAGGTCCTGATAAAATAGAAAAGACAATCCTTAAAATTTTTTCCAAAAAATGCATAGTCCACTTACATTACCTAATTAATTCCATCTTTAAACTCCAGTACTTGCCCGCTGCCTGGCAGACTGCCACAGTGTTCCCAATCCATAAACCAAATAAAGACAAAGCCTTCCCGATCAGCTATCGCCCAATCTCTTTGCTAAACACCATGTCCAAGATAGCTTAAAAAAATCCTATCTAGAGTAAACGTAATTATTAAAAAGCAAAAACTCATACCTGATTTTCAGTTCGGCTTCAGACCGAAACACAATACTGTTCAGCAGGTATGCAGAATTGCAACAGACGTCAGTATTAACTTCAACAAAAATAACGTTACAGCCATGGTCCTGCTGGACATCGAAAAAGCCTTCGATAGAGTCTGGATAGCAGGACTCATACATAAGCTGATTACTCTCAAATTCCCTCCTATAATAATTAAACAAATAAATTCATACTTACTCAACCGATCCTTCAGAGTCAGAATTAATAACACTATGTCTTCCATCAAACCCATTGTGGCAGGAATTCCGCAAGGCAGCGTCCTTGGCCCCGCCCTCTTCAATCTTTACTTTAGCGATATCCCCACATTTCCTAAAACAAAAATTGCCATGTACGCGGACGACACCGCTATTTATGCGCACTCTTTTAGTGCACAGGTAGTGGTGTCGTAGCTACAAATTCACATCAACAAACTCATACCATACTGGGATCTCTGGAAAATCTCAATCAACGCAGGCAAAACCGAAACCATTGTTTTTCGTCGCAAATTCTCTAAAATCAAGGTGTTTACTCATCTAACAATTCACAATCACAAGTGCATCCCACAAACCCAGGTCAAGTACCGGGGGGTACACCTACACGAGCGCCTCAAACATGGCCCACATATTCATTAATCCATTACTAAGGCACACGCCACGATACGCCTCCTCTATTCAATAGTCTAATACTGGAATGAAAGTGATATATTTCAAACGGAGTGATTACAGTTCTGAACCACAATTCGGTGGAGCCGAAGAAGAGAATCTGACCAGTTACCCGCGTAGTGGACAGTTTCCGCTGACAGACGACAGGACTTTCGCCGGACCGTCTTAAAAATATAGTATCCGCGAGGTGTAGCGCTAAATAGCGACACGACGTACCCGATTGGTCGACCAGTAGAGACGAAGTGCGCGCGCGTATGGTGCGAGAGCTGTATAACGTCCGGAGCAGGGTGTCCTGCAACCGCTCTGCGTTGAGCTGTACCCGCAACTAAATTGGCGCAACGAAATTGGCGTGTAGCTTGATCAGATTGTACAATATACGACAACAATAACAATAATAATGAAAATAATAGACGTGTTTATATTTTGTCCGAAGTCCATAATTAGATAATTAATATTTTGGAGTTTGATTTCCCTTTTTGGCTTCTATTTGTTTTTAATTTTGGTCACGACGCGTTTCGATCGCTAGATCATTATCGAATGACAAGGTTATGATAAATTAGTTGTGCTTATATAGTGGTGGTTGGGATTTATTTCTGGGAATTTGTGTAATGGCTTGGAACAGGGAGTCTGATATACTGTTAGTTTGGACGTTGATGATTTTGTTGTTTAATTTTTCTTTATATATTTCTAAATTTTCCATTATGTTTAATCTATTGCTTTTATTATGTTGTTTAATGATTTTCATTGTTTCTTCTATGTTCCCTCCTATATGGTTGTTGTTGAAGAGATGTGTTGCGTAATTGGAGTCGGTTTTGAGATTTTTAAATGAGTTTATATGTTCCTTATATCGATCTGTAAATTTTCTTCCAGTTTGTCCTATGTATTTTTGGTTGCATGTTTTGCACTCGAGTGTGTAAACTCCGCTTTGGTCGTATAAGTTTTTGTTTTCAATGCTTGATTTTAATTGGTTTTTTAGATTGTTGGATATTTTATAGGCTATTTTTATGTTTTGGTTTTTAAATAATTTGGTTAAGTAGTGTGTTAGTTTTCCTATGTAAGTGAAGGTTGTCCAAGTTTTGTTTTCGTCTTTATTTTCTGGTTTATGAGGTTGTTTTAGTTTGTTTTTTATGTTGTTATGTATTTTATTAATTGTGTTTCGGTTATTACCATTGCTGGTTGCTATTTGGTAAATGGTATTAAGTTCTTGTTTATAGTTTGCTTTGTTTAGCGGTATGGTTTCTAGTCGGTGTATTAAGCTTCTTAGAGCTGCCAATTTGTGTTGTTTAGGGTGTTCGGATTGCGCGTGGATTATATTGTCTGTTGTGGTGGGTTTTCGGTATATATTGTAGGTTAATCTGTTATTAAATTTTATTATTGTTATGTCCAGGTAATTTATTTTGTTATTATTTTCTTCTTCTAGGGTAAATTTTATTTTAGGGTGTACGTTGTTTATATATGTCAAGATGTCGTTTATATTATTATGTTCTGTTATGCATAAGATATCATCAACGTATCTTATCCATTTTTTAATTTTAAATTTGTTTTTTATGCTGTGCATTAATTCATCCTCCATGTTCTTTAGGAAGATTTCGGATAATATGCCTGATAGTGGACTTCCCATGGCTAGGCCGTCGTTTTGTTGGTAGTATTGGTTGTTGAATTTGAAGTAATTTTGGTGTAATATTGTTTTTAGTATCGATATACTAAAAACAATATTACACCAAAATTTGACTTGTTTTAGGTATGAATCTTCGTATCCATTTTTATGAAGTGTAGATTCTATTATATTTAACGTGTCCTTAATTGGAACGTTAGTGTATAGATTAGTTAAGTCAAAGGATATAATCTTCGTTTTTGGTGTTATTTTTATTTGTTGTGTTTCTGTTATTAGTTCGTTGTTGTTCTTGATGGTGTATTTATTTTTGAGGTTTAAGTTGGATTTTAATATGTGGGCCATGGTTTTGGATATTTTGTACGTTGGTGCTGTTTTGAAGTTTATAAGTGGTCGTATTGGAATTTCTGGTTTATGTATTTTAGGTAATGCTTTTAGTATTGGTGCTTGAGGGTTCATATTAGTTTGTGAGTATATTTTATTCTTGTCTATTATGAGTGGTGAATTTTTGATTGTTTGTTTGAGTAATATTTGATATTTATTAGTTGGATCTGTTTTTAGTTTTGTGCAGTTGTTTTTGTTTATAAATTCTTCAGTTTTCTTGATGATTTTTGGACAACCTTCACTTACATAGGAAAACTAACACACTACTTAACCAAATTATTTAAAAACCAAAACATAAAAATAGCCTATAAAACATCCAACAATCTAAAAAACCAATTAAAATCAAGCATTGAAAACAAAAACTTATACGACCAAAGCGGAGTTTACACACTCGAGTGCAAAACATGCAACCAAAAATACATAGGACAAACTGGAAGAAAATTTAAAGATCGATATAAGGAACATATAAACTCATTTAAAAATCTCAAAACCGACTCCAATTACGCAACACATCTCTTCAACAACAACCATATAGGAGGGAACATAGAAGAAACAATGAAAATCATTAAACAACATAATAAAAGCAATAGATTAAACATAATGGAAAATTTAGAAATATATAAAGAAAATTTAAACAACAAAATCATCAACGTCCAAACTAACAGTATATCAGACTCCCTGTTCCAAGCCATTACACAAATTCCCAGAAATAAATCCCAACCACCACTATATAAGCACAACTAATTTATCATAACCTTGTCATTCGATAATGATCTAGCGATCGAAACGCGTCGTGACCAAAATTAAAAACAAATAGAAGCCAAAAAGGGAAATCAAACTCCAAAATATTAATTAAAATAATAGACCATACGCGGCCGATGGGCCGAGTAACATCCGTAATAATACAATCATATAATAGTGACGACGCTGGGCCGTTAACGAGAACCATAAAAGTAAGAGAATAAAAATAACAATGATATTAAATAAAATATTTGAGTAGGCTTATCTGGCGGTGGTGGGAGGGCGATGTGCACACCACTGATGGCGCGCCTCGTCTGCTGCGCTGCTCGGGTCGAGTGACATAAAGCTTCCAAGCGAAACGTAATGGTTATAAACCTAGGTGAAAACCCGTCAGGTGAAAGCCTGAAAGAGAATTGCCGACTTTAAAACCGACCTTGAAACCAAGCCGAGCGTGATGGCGGCGCGTCACAAAATGCCGGCCACGCTCAACATAATTTGAGAACCGAGATTAGGGTGCGATGATAAGTAAATATGATTACCTTCGATGTTGAGTGGCTTTTCGAGGTTTTGGCGAGACGATCTCCACTATAGCCGGGCCGAGCCCGCGGAATACAACTTCCTCAGCCGCGAATATCGCAAGATCCGAACAAACAGTTCGCTGGATCTCCACAAGTTCCACTACGGGACACTATTTCACTCACTAGGTCCACTGCGAAAATTCACGGCTTCGAAGAACGTCTGCCTCATACAGAAAATACGGTCTTATCTATCTTTTTAGAGTCAGTACCAGGAATTGCAAGCTTGTTGCGAGATTATTCCGCTCTTATTTCGTGCGTATCTTGAAGTCTGACAGTCGCACACCCATGTGACCCTGGTCACCCACCAATTGGGGCCACAATTCAAATTAAAAACGTAACAGTCCTACTCACGAGAGAGTTTAACAATGAAGTATGCGTGAATAAAAATTGTATGATCTTTGTATATTATAATAATTATGATTGTTTTTGTTTTTATGAATTAGGATATATAACATATGGGAAAAAGAGGACAGTAAAATACCCATTTACACCTAAGCTAGTCTTATTGTGTTAAGTGTGATTGCTTGTTATGTTTTTGTTGTGTTGCGTACGGGGGTTTGTTTGTGAGCTATGATTTTGTATATGAAGTTTAGATGTTATGCTCCTGAAAACGATCGTACAGAATAAGCAGTATTTGCTCCTGCAGAGCGCGTAGTGAGCTGGGATGGCGGTGAGGTTTTTGATGATCCCAACATTTACCCATAATTCATGATGTGAACAATTTTTTTGAAAATATAGTCGTTTACTTTTGGGATATTTATTTGCAAATGAAAACCTTAAATTTACTCTTAATTAATTAAATACAATTAGGTTCTGGTGAGGGATGTTATAATGTGTGATAGTTGTGAATGATATGTGTAAAGTTTTGTGTAGTTGTTTTGAATGTTGTCAAGGTTGGAAGTTGCTCTTACTATGGTAGCTATTTGTATATGCATGAAGGGCCTGCGTGTAGTATATTGGTAGTAATTCATATGGCAGCTTGTGCTTTGTCCTGTTGGGAACGGTGTGTACTTTGATGAGTGTGATGTTTTGAGTGGGTGGGTAGGGATTGGTAGTAGTTTTTGTGCTGGTGGGATGATGTCGTCGTGGATGAATGATTTGTTGGTCGGTGGATGAAGGTCTGCGATGCAAATGTATCTTTTTGTTTGTGCAGCAAGGCGCAAGCACTTATTCTGAAAGCGCTAGTGTTGTGGTGCATGGGGCGCCACAACAAACTGGAGCTGCATATGTAAGGATTGGTCGCAAGAGGAATTTGTAAAGGAGGATTTTAAGGGATAGAGGGCAATTTTAGCTTAGGAGGCAATATATGTTGCGGAAGAAAAATTGTGCTTTAAGGGGGTAGTCCTCTAAATATGACAGAAATATAGTTGTTTTACGGAATTTTTTTTTAATACTAAAACAAAAAGAAATGACATCTTTGAGTATATCTATTCATTATAGCACAAATAGATTTCGGGTACAATTTTTTTTACGCCATCAACCGCTTCCCGGGACCGCTGCACCAGGTGATAGCAGCCCTTGTCCTCGAAACGCCCATATTTAGTGGGCGGCCTTGGGGTGCTCCGATTTGTTCTGCAACAAAATATATGTTTTTAAGTAATTTTTCAATTGGTAAATCTAGTCCCCTACGTAGGAGAATAAAAAAAACCAAAACAAAACAAAATGACGACGTGTTGAAAAAAATTGATTTTTCACACTAAAAATCAGTATAAAAACGTGCACCTAGCACAGACTTTTCAAGGCATCAAAAAACGGCTACGTAGGGGACTAAAAAATTTCAGTTTAGTTCAACATACCTCTAGTCAGCGATTCCTGGTCCATACAGCATCCCTTCCAGGTTGACGAGGAGGGCATCGTCCATCTTCTTTGCTGCCATGGATGATTTTCGTACAATCAGATGATCTTCATCTTTAGAATACGACATTTACTTGCAAATAACATATATTTATTTTTGAATTATCTCGTTTGCGACAGGTAGTAATATCTGTTATATTATGTTTCACCAATATTTGTTTTATAAGGCAATTTAAACAACTTTAAGCTACAGTGTCAAGTTGCTATTATTTTTAGTACTAAATTTCATTATTTATGTAACAAATAAAGCTAGTTGCGTACCTAGTTCAGTTTTGTTGAGCTAGGTAATTCACGATTAGCAAATGCAACTAGCTACGTCATATCTAGCAACAGTTGCAAAAAAATTGTACATTCCGCAATTAGCGAAATGTTGCTAGGTCGGGATTTGTTTGCAGTATCGGCCATTCGAATTAAGGTCAAAATTGAGTATAAAACCGCGATGTCGCTTGACATCGGGGTCTCAGTTCAGATTGCGATTAGCGAGTATTATTTTGTCAGTAAGTAACTTAAGCATTATTCAGTATCTTTTTGTAAATCCATTTTTGTTGTCGTATTTGTTATATTTTTATTGTTTTGAATTAAATTGTAATTTATTATTTGTACCAATTTAATCTCTCACGAGCTAATCCTAGTCTGGACATATCTAAGTGTGTATTAGAAGATTCCACCTAAAACCAACCACAGGTGAGTATAGAAGAAACATCACTACACGCATATAGTTAAGAGGGAGCCAAACGCGTGCACGTTCTTTTAAGACGCGCGTTTGTTACATTTATGTTTTTCAAATTGCTTTACTCAGAAATGGTATTATTGTAAACCTAATATTTTCAATACTGTTTTTTATATCATATGAAACATATTTGATAATATATATTAAAAATGGTTTTTCCGAAATGTAACTGAGGTACCATTCGAGCGCGCTCAGCGCGCCAGTGCACATCTTTGCATATCGCCTTAAAACTGACGAATGAAGTTTCCGGCGAGGATGTGATAAAGCCTATAATTAAATATACATCCCATAGAACATTGATTCGAGCTAGGTGGTCCAGGTTTCATTTCTGTGTCTTTTGATTTCTGTTTTGATTTTGTTGTTTAAATTCTTTAGTTCGAGTTCACGTATAGTGAGTTGGGTACTCTGCTATTGTAAACTGATCTGGTTGTAGTATTCGATGAGGGTACGTATGTATGTGATCTGAAATGGGGTCGAGGTATGGCTTGTTAGTGATTAGTTGTGTGTGTTTCTGTTTTGTTTTCCTTATAGTTCGTGTAAATGTGTTTATTTCGTGGTCTAGCTGTTGTTTGTTATTGATGTTGATTTCAGAGTTGCGCGTTTGCTGCAATCGGCCATGTCTATGTACTATGAATTGTCGTAGTCGGAAAGTGTGCTAAGGTGATAGGTGTGTTTCGTTGGGTAGCATGATGTCGATGTTATGATTATGAATGAAGAGCGTAAGCCTATTATACCATTAGTGAATTCGATGAATGTGATGAATATTTGTTCCGGTGTTGTACAAGGTCCTACATGTTGGTTGAGGTCCTTCATGGTTTGTTTTATTTTTGCAGTTTAATATTTTTGTTGAATTTGTTTAATTCTATGAAAAGACTGTTTGTTTAATTTGTAATTTTGTTATTATGGAGAGGATTGTGAACTATTTTCATTGCTATTATTTAGAAGAACAAAAGAATACCTCCGGAATGGGGAATCGAACCCCGGTCTTCCATTCAGTCATTTCATTTTCAATTACTTTATTATTTTAATTAATAATATAACATTAATTTTTCTTAAAAACCAATGTTTGGACAACATAGTTGGATTTGCCAGAACTCCTACTCACATGGGGAGTGTTTATCTGTGTTTGTGTGAAATTGCGTTGTGCGCTTGAACATTGTGTGATTGTCTTTGTGATAATTCTATTTTTATTTGTGTATTGGAATTGTAATTTGTGTGATGTTTCCTATAAGAGGGTTTGAATTAAATTGTATGTTTTTGTAAAATTTTTGTGATGTGTCTTGGATGAAATCACGGATGTAAGGTTTGTTAGTGTCTTTGTGTAATTGTGTAATGCGTGTGTCTAAGAAATTTGTTCTGAAGGCTTTGCAGTTGTAGTGTAGTTGTGACCGGTGCATTACACCAGACCGGTCTCTCGCGTGAAAAGCGGGAATACTAACCATTATACTGTCGAGGACTTGCACATAGAAGTTCCTTAATATTTCTCCAAGTAAGTCATACCATCCATACGAAGTTAATAATTTTCCGATACCGGGAATCGAAACCGAGCCTGCTGGGTGAAAGCCAGCTATCCTAGCTATTTTCTCATACCAGAGGAGGTATGCTGAAACCGGAAATCGAACCAGGAACTTTAAAATCTTCAGTCTAACACATTTTCATTTTGAATTCTCTTTATTTGTTTTAATTTTTTATACAATAATACTTGTATACTAATGTGTGGACAACATGGTTGGTTTTGTCAGAGCTCCTACTCACATGGGGAGTGTTTATCTGTGTATGTGTGTTACTGCGTTATGCGCTTGAACATTGAGTTATTGTAATTGTTATAAATATTTGTTTTAAATAGCGTGTTGGGAATGTATTTAGTGGGAAGGGAGGTACCAAAATACCCATTTTAAATAATTGAAAACGATATTTTTATTAAAACTTACATACTAACTTAACTAATTAAAAATAAATACACATTTGTTTGTGATGGATGTACAGTTTGGTGTATGAGAATATGTTTAGTTTTTGTGTTGTGTAGTGTGCGTGTGTGTTGATAGTGTGTGGTATAGTTGTGCGTGTTAGTGTTATGTGTTCTTCTCATGAAACCCCTCTAGAAATATGGGCAAGTTTTGGTAGGGTAACTTGTGTATGGGTTTACATGTAGTGTGGTCGCGGTTTTGTGTGATGTTTTTTATAAGTGTGTTTGAATTGTATTGTGTGTTTTTGTAAAATTTTTGTGATGTTTCTTGTATGTAATCTGTAATGTATGGTATGTTCATGTCTACGTGTAGTTGTGTTATTCGGGTGTATCTATCAGAGCTGATGGCCAGTTGAAGGCACTTGTTTTGTAGGCGTTGTAAGAGTAGTATGGTGGTGACCGGTGCGTTACAACAGACTGGAGCCGCGTTGGTAATGATTGGGCGAATGATTGCGGTGTAGATGAGTAGTTTATCTTTGATGGAAAGTGAGCTGTTTTTGATGAGTGGAGGATAAAGTTTAGACAGGACGGCGTGCGCTTTCATTAATGCGTCTTTAATGAGTTGGGCGTGTTTTAGCGTTCTATGTAGATGTATTCCTAAATATTTGACATGTGTGTAATTTTTTGTGAGTGTACTTTTAGTGGCGTGAAAATCGTGTTGTTTGTGAGATTACGTGTGAAGACTATGGTTTCGGTTATGTTTGTGTTTATGTTTATTATCCATTTTTGCCAGTATTGTTCTAGGATGTTTATGTGTGTTTGTGTTTGTTTTGTAGCTATTTGTGCGTTAAAAGAGTGAGTGTAGATAGCGGTGTCGTTTGCGTATTGTGCTATGAGTGTGTTCGGGAAGATGGGGATATCACTGATGTTTAGGTTGAAGAGATTAGGACCAACGACGCTGCCTTGAGGAATGCTTGCTACTACGGATTTAGGGATTGATTGTGTGGAATTAATTTTGGTAGAGAAGGATCGGTTTGAGAAATATGAGAAAATTTGTTTGGTTAATGTAGGAGGGAATTGGAAGGATATGGGTTTGGCCATGAGCCCTACTGTCGGATTTTTCTATGTCCAGTAGAGTCATGACCGTAACTTTGTGTTTGTTGAATTGAATCGCGATATCAGTTGCTATTTTGCATACCTGGTACACTGTGAAATGTCTGGCTCGAAATCCAAACTGGTGGTCAGGTGTGAGATTTCGTCCTGTGTCGCCATCGTCGGCTTGGGAAAGGATGGTTTTTTCAGTTATTTAGATAGGGTATTTAAGGGGCTGATGGGGCAGTAACTCATAGGTAGGTGAGGATTTTTTCTGGGTTTTAGGATTAGATGGACTGTAGCAGTTTTCCAAGCAGCTGGGATGTGGTGCAGTCTTATGATGGCGTTTATTATGTAATGGAGTTGGATGAAGGATTTCCTTGACAGATTTTTAAGGATGATATTTTCTATTAGGTCTTTGCCTGGGGTTTTTCGGTTTAGTAGGGATTTGATTATTTTGGTTTGTTCGGATGGGGATGTAAGGCAAGCGTTTTTGCGTCAGTGTGATGCGGGTAATTTAAGCATTGTAGCTTGTCTTGTGTGATTTTTTCTTGTGTGGGTATATTTGGGGTGTGTGTTACGTGTTGTTGATGTTTGTTATGTGTTAGTGTTTGTATACTGGAGTACGCTTTATTGAGTGTTTTTGTCAGCTTCCAGAGGGAGTTATCGTTGTGGTTGAGGGCGGTAAGTATAAGGGACTAAGTACTATTTTTATGTGTTTTTATTTAACGCTTGATTTGTGTGCTTAAGGGGTGATGCCTACCTGCGAGGCTGAAAAAATGCGGAATTTGGGGATTTTTTTTCTCGAAAACGAAACAAGATAGGAAACTGCAATTATACAAGTTTATTGGATGTACATTAGTATTTAATTACGAATTTTTTCCAGCTTTTTACACCACCTGGGGGCTCGTGGCGCAGCTCCCTGCAGAAGACCTTTTTCAAAAGGCATTTGGCGGTGACCGCGCTTGCATGTGTAAAAATCATCTGAAATCAAAATTTTCAAGGGCGCTTCATTAGGAATGAGTAAAAGCGGTCTTTGATCGTTGGGTTTTGAAAAAAAATTTTTTTTGAGAAAATGACGTCCTCCTGAATGAAAAAGTCATTTTTTTGAGGCAAAAAACGTGTCTTTGATCGGCTGCAAGAATTCGAAAATTAATAATAGGCAAAATCCGAACGATCAAAGACTAGAAAAAAAGGTTTCTGATAGGGGACGCAAAGATTCGCTCAAATTAAATAAATACACGTTGAGTTATCGCGGTCACCGTTTTTGAAAAAGTGGTTTCGAGATATCGCCTCTTTTCTATTTGGGCAGCAGTACGCACGCTTTGTTCCGCGCACAGCTGGCGCGCGTTACTTGCTCCGGCAGGGGTGTCGACTACCTTTACATAATCTCGCATAACTTCGACAATTTGTTTCCAATCGACATGAAACTTTGGGAAAATATTCTTCTATGTGTACACTTTCGAATTCTACAATAAACAAAAAATCGATTTTTTGAACCATTGCAGGTAGGCATCACCCCTTAATGAAGTTAAGTGTGTATTATATGTGTCTCCTCTGCCATAGTCTTCTGGTTTGATTGCGTTTAATTTAATGTGTTAAATGTGGTGGGAGTGTAAGTTTGTGAGAATTTATTTTGATTTGTTGCGTGTGTTTTTGTTTTGCTATATTTATGGCGTGTGTGAAACGCTCTATTTGTGTGTCTATATCTTGTGTTGTATGTATTTAATTGTTTATGGGGATGATCGTATCGTGTGTTTTTCGGAAGAGTGCCCAGTTTGTGTGTTGGTATGATGTGATGGTTTTGAAGGTGTATTCAGTGTTGCGGTTGGTTAAGTGAAATATGATGGGATTATGATCTGAGTTAAGGGGTGATGCCTACCTGCAATGGTTAAAAAAATCGATTTTTTTGTTTATTGTGGAATTCGAAAGTGTACACATTGAAGAATATTTTCCCAAAGTTTCATGTCGATTGGAGACAAATTGTCGAAGTTATGCGAGATTATGTAAAGGTAGTCGACACCCCTGCCGGAGCAAATAGCGCGCGCCAGCTGTGCGCGGAACAAAGCGGGCGTTCTGCTGCCCAAATAGAAAAGAGGCGATATCTCGAAACCACTTTTTCAAAGTCGGTGACCGCGATAACTCAACGTGTATTCATTTAATTTGAACGAATCTTTGGGTCCCCTATCAGAAACCTTTTACTCTAGTCGTTGGTCGTTCGGATTTTGCCTATTATTTATTTTCGATTTTTTACAGCCGATCAAAGACACTTTTTTTGCCTCGAAAATATGACTTTTTCATTCAGGAGGCCGCCATTTTCTCAAAAAAATTTTTTTTTCAAAACCCAACGATCAACGACCGCTTTTACTCTTTCTTAATGCAGCGCCATTGAAAATTTTGATATCAGATGATTTTTGCACAGGCAAACGCGGTCACCGCCAAACGCCTTTTGGAAAAGGTCTTCTGCAGGGAGCTGCGCCACGGGCCCCCAGGTGGTCCAAAGAGGTGGAAAAAATTCGTAATTAAAGACCAATAAACTGGTATAATTGCAGTTTCCTATCTTGTTTTGTTTTCGAGAAAAAAAACCCCGAAATTTCGCATTTTTTCAGCCTCGCAGGTAGGCATCACCCCTTAAGCTCGGGAAGCGAAATGGGGCGAGTGATGTGTTGGACGTTTTTGCTTACGATGATATCTATTATGAATGGTGTGCTTCCGTTTGCAGGGTAGGGTGTAGGTGTGTTAGGGCTTAGTATGATAGCGCCGTGTGTGTTTATGTATGTTCTGATTGTGAGGTCATTAGTGTTGTTTTTGTGGCAACCCCAGTCCGTGTGTCTCGCGTTAAAGTCACCGATCACTAGTGTTTTGTTTTTATGTAATAATGTTGAGAGGTCTGCGCGTGTCATGTTGTTTAGAGGCTTGATGTAGGCAGCGTATATTATTGTGTTGTCTTCAAGTGTTATGTTGAGAGTTTCCAGTGTGGTTTGAGGGTTAGGTGTTAGTGTGTGTGGTGTATTGTGTTTAACTTGAATTGCAACGCCTTTCGCGGGGGTCGTACCCTGGTGTGGTCGGTCAACTCTGTAGATTGTGTAATTGTATATCTTAAATTTGTGTGTATTGTTGAGTTTAGTTTCATTAAGTAGGTAAATGTATATGCTGTGTGTTTGGAGAAAGTGTGTAAGTTCACCTACCTTACCCATAACTCCATTGACGTTCCATGAGCAGATTTTTAGTGTTGTTTTGCGTTTAAATGTTGTATGTGTGTACATTTTGCGCCAATGATAAAAATATAGTAGAATGCTCGATGCTTGACTTTGCTTTAGATAGTGCTATGTTTAGACCTTTTATAGCTGCAAGCATGTTTGATATGTTTATTGTAGCGTTTAGCTTGGCTATCTCTGCAAACAACTCTATGATGTCGTCGATGGGTGGATGTTGTTGGGTTTGAGATCTATGGTTTTGTTGTCCTAGTTGTTGTTGTGGTTGTTGATGATGTGGTCATATTTTATTTGAGTATTGTTGTTGTTGTTGTTGTGGTTGTGGCTGTATGTTGTTTGAGGGACGTCGGGTAAATTGTTTATGGTTCGGGAGCGTCGGGAAGTTTTGTGTTTTTGGGAGGAAGATTTGTTTTGGAGGGAGAGTTTGGCTATTTGATTTATTCCAGTGATTTTTAGGAAGGGATGGGAGCATCAACGTATGTTCTAGTGTTAGTATTAATCCTAGTTTTGCTTGTTTCTAATGTCTATATTTTGTTCAAATAGATTCGATGTAGTTGGCCGGGTGTGAGCCAGCGCCGTTGGCGCTTGTGGCTGGAGTGTCCGGGGTCTTGGTACACGTTTGCGTCAGATGGCCCTGCGCACACTTTAGGAATCGGGGTGGAGCCTGCAGTTCACCGTAGCGTGACCCCACTGCTAGCAGCGATGGCACTTTATCAGCTGTTATTTGTTTATGTGGCGTTTCCACTCTACCTTCACGTAAAATATGAATTTGGTGTTTGTGTTATTGCTTAATGATTTAACGTGTCTGTGTTTGAGGTGGTAATTAGGTAGAGTGGGCGCCTTGTGTTACGCATTCTGAAGACATTGCTCTTCTGGCTCCGGCGCACTGTCAAGGCCCCTGAGCACAAACGCGTGGGTTTTAGTCTCTGTTGGTGTACGCATAGTAGTGGTTGTCGAGGGTAATGTCCAGGTCCGTAATTATGTTTTGTCTTTCCTGTTCGTTGTGGCTGTATATGTTTGTATTATTGTTTATATACTTTATATGGTGACCCTTTGTGGCGTAAGTATGTATATAGTTTGTTAGTTTTGTCGCGTTATTTGGTATTGAAGGGAAGATTATAGGAGGGGGCGGGCGGGGTTTCGTAGTTTTCGGTTCAGGGTCTGCGTTGTCATCTGTGTCTGAGTCGTCGTTGGTCTCGTTGTCCCTGAGGGAATAGTATTTGTTTCGGATGTTCGTGGGAATTTGCGGATTGACGTGGGGTCTGGCGGTTTTTCGGGGAACTTTGAAAATCCTCTCTTCGGATGGGTCATCTTCCCTCGGAAGAACAGATGCTTTAGGAGCAAACAATAGGCTTACTCGAGTTTTTGTTTTACCTTGTCCGGCGGTGGTTAACACTGATGCAGCGCCGTTGCGAGGGTGGTTGAGGGCTCATCTTCCTTCATAGGTCTTATCGTTACTCCACTTGAATCCAAGTCTAGGTGAGGGAACGGTTCTTGGTTGGAGAAGTCAAACGTCCGCGGGAGGCTCTCCAGGGATGACGATGCAGGTGGCGAGTCGTCTATGTCTCTCCTACGGTGGTTTTCAGTGGAGGTGTTATTGTGCCTTGGCGTAGAGGCCAGTTTGGCTTGATATTTCACTTGAATCTCCGGTATGAGCAAAAGCTATTTGTTTAAACAATTTTGAGCTACGTTGAACTTGTTTATAAAAATTTTGGTCGCACGATTTTACTATATACTTGGCTAAGTGTACAGGTAAAACTTCGAATGATATGAATAACAGCAAATTGCTAGTACTGCTTTAAAAGGCAACTAAATTGAAAACATTAGAAATTAGCAGCACGCTGCTTTAAGAAGCAACTTAACTGGAAATTACAAATTCAGTACCGTTCAGCGGTAAAACATATATGCACACTCTGCAACTTCAGATGTATGCAGACACAATATAACGATTTCATGTGAACATAATAATTGCGCACTGATATGTAGCATTATATAAAATGAAAATTAAAACAAATTAACTGAATAAATATTTATTGCACAATATTCACTACTTGGTATGTGATTCATGTTTGGGTCTCATCTTGGGCAAAATATTGATTAAAGAGCAAAAGTGAACCTTCCCCACCGGGGAATTAAAATTTAACAGGCATAATTTTTTTTTCATTTTCAATTATCTTTATTATTTTCTTTATGAATCATTATAAGTTAAAATAATAATGTTTGGACAACATGGTTGGTTTTGTCAGAGCTCTTACTGACAGCGGGAGTGTATGTCTGTGTTATTGCGTTGTTTGCTTTAATACGTTGTGTTATTGTTTTCTGTAACAAGTTATAATTTTCTTTTACTTTCTTGATTTATGGGAAAGGGGTGGCAAAAACTTCACATGAAGTATTTTGTTAAAACTTAAAACTAGACTTACTTAATTAAAAAACTAACATTTATATTGATGATGGGTGAACATTTGTTGAGTATGATAATGTTTTGTTTTGTGTAGTGTTGTGTCGCGGATATGTGTGATGTTTTTATAAGTGTGTTTGAGTTGAGTAGTGAGTTTTTATAAAATTTCTGTGATATGTCTTGAATATGGCTAGGTTTTGGTAGGGTAGCTTGTGTATGAGTTTACGTGTAGTGTTGTTGTCGCGGATATGTGTGATGTTTTTATAAGTGTGTTTGAGTTGAGTAGTGAGATTTTATAAAATTTCTGTGATTTGTCTTGAATGTATTCTCTAATGTTAAGTACGTTAGTGGCTTCGTGAAGTTGTTTAGTGCGGGTGTACCTTCCAGAGCTGGTCGTCATTCGTAAGCATTTATTTTGGAGGCCTTGTAATTGTAGTATGGTGGTGTTCGCTCCGTTACACCAAACTGGGGCTGCGTACATGATGACGGGACGGATGATAGATGTGTAGATGAGGATTTTGTTTTTTCTGGATAGGGAACAGTTCTTAACTAGGAGAGAGTAGAGGTTGCTAATGACGGCGCGTGCTTTGTTTGATGCATGTGTGATGTATGGTCCGTGTCTTAGTGTTCTGTGTAACTGTATTCCGAGGTATTTTACTGTGTTTGTGGGTGTGATTTTTTGATTGTGTATTAGAAGTGGTGTGAGTATTCTGTTGTTTGTGAATTTACGTGTGAGGACTATGGTTTCGGTTTTGTTGGCGTTTTTGTTTATTTTCCATTTCTTCCAGTATCTCTCAAGCATGTTTATGTGTATTTGTATTTGTTTGATGGCCACTTGGGCGTTACATGAGTTGGCGTAAATTGCGTATTGTGCTGTGTGTGTATTTGGGAACGTGGGGAATTCCGGCTACAATAGGTTCAGGGTTAGATAGAGTGTTGTTGATTTTGGTGCGAATGGATCGATTTGATAGGTATGAGTATAAAAGTTTGGTTAAAGTAGGAGGGAATCGGAAGGATATAAGTTTGGCCATGAGCCCTACTGTTCAGACCGTCTCAAAGGCTTTTTCAATTTCCAGTATAACCATGACCGTTACTTTGTTTTGTTTGAATTGGGTCGCGATATCGGTTGCAATCCTGCACACTTGATGCATCGTGCAATGTTTGGCTCGGAAGCCAAACTGGTGATCAGGGGTGAGTTCTTGTCCTGTGTCGATATCGTCGACCCGGGAGAGAATGATTTTTTCAGTTAGTTTGCATAGGGTATTTAGTAGGCTAATGGGACGATAGCTGAGGGAGATGGGAGCTTTTTCTTGGTTTCAGGATTGGATGGACTCTAGCAGTTTTCCAGGCAGCTGGGAAGTGGTGAAGTTTGATTATTGAGTTTATGATGTAATGGAGTTGGACGATGGATTTTTTGGATAGGATTTTAGCTAGGAGGTTATCAATTAGGTCTGGGCCGGGAGCTTTGCGATTGGGTAATGTTTTGATTATTTTGGCTAATTCTGATGGGGTTGTAAAGAGCCTGGCCAGCGTTTTGGTGTCAGTGTAATGCGTGGTGTTTAAACAATGTAGCGTATCTTGAATGATTTTATTTTGTGTGAGTGAGTTTGGGGTGTGCGTTACGTGTGTTTGTTTGGTTATTTTATGTAAATGTTGGGGTTCTTGTGAGTGGGTTTTTATGTGTTTTTGTCAGCCGCCAGAGGGAGTTGTCATTAGAGTAGAGGGCGGAGAGTTTTAGGGACAATGTATTGTTTTTGTGTTCTTTTATTTGAGTTTTGATTTGTGTATTTAAGTGTTTAAGCTGTGTTCTGAGTGTGAGTAGGTGTGTCCTCTGCCATAGTCTTCTAGTGTGGTTGCGTTGTTTAATTAGCTGTATTATAAGTAGTGGTAAGTTGAGTTGTTGTGGGCTTATTTTGATTTTATGTGTGTGTTTTGTTTGGCTGTTTGTATAGCGTTTGTAAAGTGTTCTATTTGTGCATCAATATCTTAAGTTGTGTGTATTTGGTTGTTAATGGGTATGATCGTGTCAAGTTGTTTGCGGAAATAGGCCCAATTTGTGTGTTTGTATGATGTAATTGTTTTAGTGGTGTTTTCTATGTGGTGATTGGTTAGTTCGAATATGATTGGGTGGTGATCGGAGCTGAGTTCTGTTAGTGACACGGGCTTAGTGATGTTATGAACACTTTTATTGATGATGAGAACGATGGTGGGCGGCGTACTTAAGTTTTTGGGGTACGATGTGGGTGTGTTTGGCTGCGAAATGATTGCGACGTGTGAATTAATTTAAGTTTTGAGTGTGGAGAGGTATGTTTGTGTAAAATTATTTCATGGGCTGCTGTAAGCAGTGCAATTTACTGTGTTATCTGCAAGTGTTATATTCAGAGTTTCTAGTGTAGGGTGTGGGTTTGGTGTGAGAATATGTGGTATGTTCTTTTTAACTAATATTGCAACAACCCCGCAGGGAACCGGCCCTTCTGTGATCGATCAGCTCTGTAGGTTATGTATCTGTGTGTGTTAAGCTTGTGTGTTTGGTTAAGTTTGGTTTCGTTAAGTAAACAAATGTGTATGTGTGTTTGGAGAAAATATGTAAGTTCACCTACCTTCCCCATAATTTCGTTTGCGTTACATGTACAGTTATTTAGTGTTTTTATGTGTTTAAATGTTGTATGTGTGTACATCTTTGGTGAAAGACAAGAATATTGTGAAATTTTCATTTTTGTTTGTGGCCTTGCTGAGGGCGATGTTTAAAGCCTTTAAAGCTCTCAGCGTGCTGGAGTTGTGGATGGTGGCATTTAATTTCTCCATTTCAACAAATAGCTCAGTAATATCGTCTAAGCCATTGCAGGGATGTTGGGGTTGGTTTTGAGTTGGTGTGGGTTTGGGTTGGGATCACTTTGAGGTGGATAGAGGAGGGAAATATTGCGTATGGGGAGAGTTTTGTGTCTAGGGAGTTGCGTGGGTTGTTGTTGTGGCTGGGTTATTTTGTGGGTGGAAGGGCGGGATTGCCAGTGGTTCTTGGAAGGGAGGAGGGCTTCACTGTATTTGAGTAGGGGTTGGAGAGTATTGATATTTTGAGGCATTTGTCGTAGTTTCTGTAAATACGTTGGGCACTCTACGTAGTTCGCTGGATGCGGCCCTGCACAGCTAGCGCACGTAGCTGGTGTGCCTGGCGTCTTTGTACATGTTTGAGTCAGGTCACCCTGTGCGCAATTAAGGCACCGCGGTCGTAGGCGACAGTCTGAAGTAGCCTGCCCCCATTGCTGACATCGGTACACTGGATTAAGACCTTGTTAATCTGGTGTCGCTCCCACATGATCTTTATATGGAAGATTTATTTGGGGTTGGTGTGTCCGTTTAGCTGGTTTAATGTGTTCTTGTACGATCTTGTGATGAAAAATAGGGGACGCCGAGTGCACCGGATTCGAAAAACTTTTTCCACTTCGACCGCGGTTTTTTGGAGCTCAACGTGGTGTTCTGCTGGTGCAGGGTCGTTATCCAGTCCCTTTAGAACGAATGAGTGTGTTTTTGTCTGTCTGTTTGTATATGTGTAGTAGTAAAAGTCTTTGTCTGTTTTTATGTCAGTGAAGAAGTTTTGTCGTTCTGTTTCGTTGTGTATGTAGATGTAAGTACTATTGTTTGTGTATTTTATGTGATGGCCCTTCTGGGCGAAGTCGTGAATGTATATTTTTAAGCTGTCTGTGGTTGTCGGTGCGCCTGAGATGATTATGGATGGAGGGAGTCGCGTTTTGCGGGTTTATTGTGATGGCGGGTCGCGTTCGTTATCTGTATCTTCGTTATTTTTGTCGTCGTTGTCGGTGAGTGGCTGGTATTTGTTTTGCGTTTGTGTGGTGGTCCTGTATGTGGTGATAGGCTGTGCGGTTCTTCTAGGTATCTTGAAGTTCCTATTCTTGGTTGGACTTGGGCCCCGAGGGCAAACAATTTTCTTACCTTTACTTTTGGTTTACTAGTGGTAAGTGTTAGTGGATCCGGGTCTGCACTGTGGTGCGCGTTGGGTGCAGCCAACGGCAACTAGGTTATCCGTCCATCCCTTGCCCGCAAATGATGTGTTGAGGTCTGCGGCTATGCATTGTCTTAAGTTTTGCGAGGAGGAGTGGAACTCTTCTATGAGTAAATTGCGAATCACCGCTCCGCCTAACAAGGTGTGGGCAAGTGGTCATCTCTCGTCTGAGAATAGGCCATACCCTTTTCACACAGTTGCATCTGTTACTAGGAGAACAACCATCGCCCTGCTCCACTTGTAACACTAGGCTCGCTCTCGAACATATTTTCGAGCAGTTTCCTAGTTAAAATTTTCATCGTTGCAATGCTGGTATTGAGGTTCCCATGCGTATTTCATGAAGTAATAATGCAACAAGCATTGTTAAATTGCTTTAGTTTCTCCAGGAAGCTGATTTATTTACGCAAATCTGAAAGGGTTCTTTTTTTCTTTTCGTTCCATAAATGTTAATATTTTAATTATAATTTCTCTTCTTTTTTCTCCACACCATATAACAGCTGGGGCTGTGGTTTTTGTGGTTTCTATAAAATACCTCAGTTCTTGACAGGTGACACATGTGAAAAAATAACGTTTTTCTTTAGGCTCTATTTACGCTAAAACTGTTGTTTTTTTCTCAATTGATTCATTTTTATAGTTTTTGTTAGTTACTTAACACTTATTTATGTCCCTTTTTATTTTCTCTTGTTATATAAAATTCGGTTTTCTTTTGCATATACTATTTTTCTTTTTCACCTGCCCAAGCGGTACCGACCATAGTAGTCGAGAGGGAGGCTTTTTGAAAAGGGACGCGAGATGAGGAAAGTGGTAAATAGCGAACTACCTGCGGTTCACACGGATCCGATTTAGGAGAGCGCTTTTCACTCGGATCACAACCGCTAACAAACACATTTAGCAGCGGCTCCATTACAACTGGTGGCAGTGGTATAGGATTTATATATAAATATATATATATATATATATATATATATATATATATATATATATATATATATATATATTGTCACGGTATATTTGACGATACCGCGGCATAAAGGGATGTGAGCCAGGCTAACTCAATGGAGAAGGGAGGGGTTGCGAGCTACTAGCTGAGGTGTGGTACTTAAATGAAACACGGTTCAGTTCAACTCAACAATGTTTATACATACAGAGAAATAAAAATGCCTTAACTGGGCGCGTGGCCATACACTCTAATGCCTAATACATTTTAAAGTTATGTGGATGTTATTGTAAAGTTAAATACAATAAAAAGAAATGAAATAATGGTGATACTCAAGTGAGTCCGTGGGAGCGATGTTCCAACGGGCCGGCGGATAAGTTGGTGTGGCGGCTAGCGGTAGTCCAAGGTTGATTTGATTTGGGCGCCAGCCCTACCAACGGCATGACGTTTTTCTCGGATAGCAATCTTGCACCCATCGTTCCACCAGGGAACGGGTATTCTATTTGAATGAATAGGTGCTAGAGGAATACTCTCTTGTGCAGCAGACTTGATTGCATCCGTGAAATACCGAACTTGGTCGTCCACGTCAACGAAATCATTTTCACCAAATACGGCCAACTCCGAGAACAGATTCCAATCTGCTCGCTGTAAAGCCCATTTTGGACAACGAGCATCAGAAGCTGAGCTCTGCAAAACCTTTCGAGTGATAGGAAACTGGTCACTTTGATGCAAGTCTGAGTGCACATGCCACTCAAACAATGGAGCTATTGCTGCAGAACAGATCGTTAGATCAATCACAGTGAAAGACCTCCACGCTGCAGAAAAATGTGTCATGCTACCATCAATTAAGATGACATGTGTACTTGCGGTGAATAGGTGTTCTAAACGTCTACCGCGTTGATGAAGAGTTCTTGATCCTCATTCAGGATTTTGGGCGTTGAAATCGCCCATAAGAATGAATGGAGCAGGCAATTGATCAATTAAATCAACGATATCACGCATATCGACATTGTCGTTTGGCGGAAGATAGATAGAACTTAAAGTGACCAGAAAAGGAATAGCGACACGGACAGCAACAGCTTGCAATTGAGAATTGAAAGCAATCTCCTCACAATACACACATTCACGAACCAGAATCGCTACTCCACCACGAGCTTGGCCATCAGTAGGCACATCAGTACGAAATACTGAAAAGCCTCGTAATGCAACAGCTCTGGTGTCTTGAAAATGTGTTTCTTGTAAGCATATGCAAGAGGGAGTCTGTTCGGCATTGAGAACTTTAAATTCTGCGAAATGGCGGTAAAAACCATTACTATTCCACTGTAGTATGGAAGGCATTATTTGGATGTGGAAGATTTATCTCGCTCTGGCCTAGAGAGTTTAATGCTTGTGACTTCCATATGAGAAGAGGATCTCGAAGAATGAGATCCTTTACTAGAAGAAAATTTGGTAATGGAAGAACTTGAATCACTGGATGTTTCTCGTACCTCCAGAGAATGTTTTTTTCGAAATAATTTGCGGCGTAGAAGAAGGGCTTGATTTTATATGTGTAATTTTTGTTTAGGTTTAACGTTTAATTTTGATTTTGGTTCGTTTATGATTTTGACAGCTGTTTTCGAAATTGATTTGAAATTTTGACTTACCTTAGATTTAAGAATGTTAGATTTAACAGAAGGCAAATTCGGAACAGTTGAAGAACTATTAGAGGAAGGAAGATTATCAGTCTGAACGGCAATAGATTTTTTTTAAAACTGGCGTTGCAGCCATTGTGGCGAAAGAACGGCTAAATGTAATACTGGTCTGCGTTTAAGTCTTTTTACGGGCGTCGAAATAGAATATCTTATCAATAATTTTGATTTCGATAATATTATTTTCCTCCTGATTGCGTGGGCAATCAGAAAAGAAAGAAGGATGATTCCCAGAACAATTGACACATCGTGTGGGACCCCTACATTCCTCGCCCAAATGTTCCTGCTCACTGCACCGTGGACACACAGCCTGTGCGTCACAACGAGGTGCAGTGTGCCCGAACTTCTGGCATTTAAAGCAACGCATTGGTCGAGGAAAGTACGGTCTCACAGAATTATTGTGAAATCCAACCTTAATCTTTTCTGGAAGCTTGTCCAGCGCGAAAGTTAATACGACAGTTGTGGTATTTTTTACTTCACCGTTTTTATTTTTAGTAAGCCGTCGACATGTTATAACTCCTTGACTCGCAAGTTCTCGCGTACACTCATCCATCTCAACAAATAACAGGTCGTAACAGGATATTACGCCCTGGCATGTGTTGAGGGACTTGTGCGCCTCCACTACACTTGGCATCCCAAACAAAACAGTCGCTTTCAGTAACGATTTTGTTTGCAACGAATTTGCAGTTTCGACCAAAAGAGTACCATCGCGTAACCGTTTGGTGGAGTTGGGTTCTCCAGCAGCCAGCTCGTTCAGGCTCCTTGCCAAACCAAAACATGACACTTCGGAAATGGATTTACCATCTTCCGTTCTCTTTATAATAAGAAATTTGGGCGAAAACTTATTTTCGCCCTTCTGAAAATTTTCTCACTCGTCCGATAACGGACGAGATCGTTTTGGGGGAGAGGCCCCCGGGGTTTTTTGTTTATTTGCCATGAAATAAATAGAAAGTGTTCATCTCCTGGTCTCCTTACCCACCACGGAGCCACAATTTGGGACGTCACACCACAAACTGATGTGATCGCCAGGGCTAACTAGGAGATATAGTCCCCCTCTCCCGGCAAGAAGATTCAGAAGGCTGCGAGCCACTCTCTCCTACGTCCGAAAACTTACCTCCAGGGTCGTGGGACTCACCCTACCGGTACACAGAACGTAACGGCAAGCCGATTGGTCAGATAGGGTTAGTATCTGACCGCCCGTTTTGCAAGAATCCGAAGCCAAAGAGGTGTGTTGCTTGTAAGCTCAACCACCAGGATCATCTTCTCCTTCCTTACGGGTCTCCACGCAAGGCAAACACGCGGGTGAGCAAAATTATAAGAAAGCAGAGTCCGCAGATGATTGGCCCACCAATCTTCTGGTAAAAGTTCAGATGGAACAGTGTGTTTTTTACGAGGTACCTGCCTCGCCCATTGGTCGCCTCTTACGACCAGCAGAGGTGCTGTGGGTGAATTCTAACCCCCACCCGCAGGGGGGCTAAACATATCGACATACGCTACCACTACATACGTGAAAAATTTGAACGCAACGAAATAGTGGTAATGTATGTACCAACGGAGCAACAGCGAGCCGATATACTCACGAAAGCGCGGCCGAGAGACCCTTTCAGAAAACTATGCGAGTTAATCAACATAGTCTCAATACAAATGAGACGCTCAAACGGAGGTAGTATTGAGGCAGATAGTTTGTCGCGTCACATGGGAGCGAGCAGCTCAAGCCAGAAGCTAGCGCCACGCTCGACTCCTACCGGTCAACTTCATAATGCGAAGCTTAAGATGTAAGCGTTGCAAACAGTTGAAAACATTTAGATAAAAAAAGTGTCTTCTTATTCTGGTTGCATGGAGTATTAGCTTGGTTGTAATCGTAAACAAGCGAATAAGTTTTGTTTAATAATAAAATTGTAAAACTATTAAACGTGTATACTACACATCCTCTCAGATCCTTTTATCACAATAGACTGGAAAAGAGTAATAGCTATAACAGAGGTTCAACAAAGATATTTCGGTAATATAGAAATTATTGATAATGTTGACCAATGTTTACGTCATGATGCAGATTTTGATAAAGGTCCTAATCAAGTTCCTACGCTGAATCAAAAAAGTATAATGTAATAATTATTGCTTAACGCATCTCCCTACACCCAGTCAGAAATTCGAGCCTATAAATGCTTGAGTGCGTTGTGCAAGTTGTATGCAAATGGGTTCGAAAGATTCAGTGGAAGAAAATAGGCGACGTTACCCTCGTGTGTGGAAGGGTAGATATTTCCATATTGTTCGAGATGGAAGTGTGATAAATTTTAAACTGTAATGTTTAGGTTATGCATTCCCAAAAACGTAATGATCCGGATTTTGTAGCAGTGGTTCATACTATCAGCACCAGAGGAAATTATTGCCGCGCACTGTGGCTGCGTTTCCGGGCTTGGTGAAGTATGCACCCATGTATCCGCAGTTTTGTTCACGAAAATTTGTCGGCGCACTCCGTCAACGATGTACTGGCCTACCTGAAACTCCCTCATAAAACTAGTGTAATTGAGAAGCGCGTTAGGACAATTGACTGCACTCTAATGCAACACCTGCACCAAAGGCAAGACTAATTCATCCGGATGTACCGTCCTTAAACACCGAGGACGTCCGTAATTTTTTAGTTCAGTACCGGTAAGATGGCGGCATATCTGCATTGCACGTGGTATTTGCAGAATTGAATCGGAAGATGCTACAATTGCTGCAAAACCTTTATTGTGCAGAGTACGGAGCATTAGACTTGGAAAGCCTTCGAAAGATTGCTGCAGATGTTGTTGCCAAAAGTTGTGCGCAGCTGTTGAGGTGGCAACACATCAAGAAGCAAACTGTGACGAATGGTATCTCCACCGAAAAGTACGGATTATTGCATCCAAATTTCTAAGGAATCCCTAGAAGAATACAGAAAACACCATTTACAGAGCCATTCCAATTTTATATTGACAGACGTGTGTTTTGTTATTCCTCACGAATTTCCGCATTTTGGTTCTTCGCCAGACAGCTTTGTCCATTGTGAACAATGTGGCGAAAATTGCGTTGAAGTAAAATGTCCCTACTGTGTCATTTTGGAAAGTATAAAGACAATCATGATTGTGTCTGGTGTTGATATACGCTTGGACGATAAACAACCATATTATTACCAGGTACCAATGCAAATTCATGTAACAAAGAAGGACTATTACGATTTTGCTCTTTGTGGTCCCAAAGATATAATAATACAGAAAATATTACCGGATGCAGAAATTTGGGTAGCAAAAAGTCAAGTGGCGACAACTTTTTTCCGAAATGTAATTTTTTCTCGAACTACTGGTGAAATTTTATACGAAAGTAAAAAAAAAATGTTTTAAAATTATATTTATTTCTTATATTTATTAATTTTTATAGAATGTAAACACATCTTCAAAAGATGACCAAATGCCGAGTACAAGTAAAGCATGATTCCGAGCTCAACCTTTGTCGTGAGCCGACGTCTTTTCAGAAGCCACTCATCGAGTCTCTCTACCTATATTATACATTCTGTTCATAGCAGGCTTAGTGTAGTAGTTAATGATTGAGCGTGCATGAAAGCCACCCGTAGGTCAAAGCGTTTTAGCGACAAAAAACTTATACTCACACGAGGTGAGACATTAATAAATAAACTCATAAAAACTTACGGCATTAAAACATGTACCGTTTCGCTACAAAAAACCAAAGAAACTGCTGCGGAAGCAGCAAGAATACCAGAGCAAAACTCCACACCAACCGCAACTATGGACACGGCACCCCCAGGTAGCCAGGCTACCCCAATCACAACATCCACAACGACAACCAACAATAAAAAGGTGAGTGACCTGTTTGCTACTTAGCAGACAGTAAAAACACCCAGCAAATTAAGACAGCGGTCCGCGGACGACGAAGATGCAAGGACTTTTTAGTAACGCAAGCGGACCGCCAGACCAAGACCAACCGTGACTAAGAACCCGACCAATACACGATACAGATACAATCCACTAACAGACACTGAAGACACAGGAATTCCCAAAACCACGACGGAAGTAACTGAATACATAACGACATATGTTACTATAGGATTCCTCTACAAATAAACAATGGCACGTAGGACTATTAAAAAAATTAAAAGGCATAAATCCTCCACCTTACCTTTATTTTATTATAAAATAGTTTCAAAACAAAAGATCGTTTGAAATGTCTGTTAACAATGCAAAATCTACTACAAGAGACATCAACGCTAGAGGACCGCAAGGCTCGATCCTCGGACCCACACTTTTCAACATATATATGCATGACATACCCACCTTCGAAGACACTACTCTCGCAATGTTTGCAGACGATACGGCAATCTTGTCACCGCACCCATCGGCAAACACAGCAAGAAACAATACTCAATCGGCTATAGATATACTCCCACCCTGGCTCCACAAATGGAAGATTACCCTAAATCCAACGAAATGCGAAGCAAAAATCTTTAGTCTAAAAAAACAACGAGATCCAACAAACATTAATATCAATAACATCAATATACCATGGAACCCTGGAGATCAAACCGTAAAATACCTGGGAATTCACCTAGATCAACGCCTCACCTGGAGCGCACACATACGAAACAAAATTCTATAAGAAAATCAGCGACTAGGCATGCTTTACTCCATTATAAATAGGAAATCATCCTTACGTACAGAATGTACAAAACTAATTTACACCCCCATTCTACGTCCTATTCTGATGTATGCATGCCCAATTTGGGGAACAGCTACAAAGACTCAAATAAAAAAAACAGAGCTTACAGAACAAAGTACTTAGAATAGCTGTGAATGCCCCCTGGTTTATTCGTAACTCACAATTACATCGGGAATTAGGTATAAATACAATCAGCCAACAAATCGCGAAAACAGCAAAGAACTTTCTCGAAAAACTGCCTACCTGCACTAGTGCAGAATAGCACAGCCTAGGAAAGCGTTATTAAACAACAAGACTGAGAAAACGGTTACCACAGGCTATATTAATTAGCCCCGCAGAGAGTGATAGTGACAACACATAAACTATTAGTACCTAGCCAACAGGGATTATTGCCCCTGACCGCCGCCCAATAACCATGATAAAACATACACTGTGGAACTGGTAACATATATAACATAAAAAAAAGACAATGCAAGGGTGAACACACGTATAGTCTCCATGGCGAAATTTCATGAATTAGGCTATGTATTGCTCTCTCATCCCCATTCTCCGGATTTGGCCCCGAGTGACTATTACTTGTTTCCTAACTTAAAGAAATGGCTCGGCGGAAAGAAACTTGACTCCAATGATGAAATCATCTCACAAACAAACACCTCGTTTGAGGACCTCAACAAAACTTATTTTGTGGAAGGGATAAAAGAAATTGGAGAAACGTTGGACGAAGTGTATAGAGCTCAAAGGAGACTATGTAGAATAATAAATTGATTTTTTGTCAAATAACCTGTGTCTCTTTCAAATAGTCACAGACCTATTGACCCGCCCTCGTATGTCAGGTGCAGATAAAAGCTCTCTACAGACAGGGCCCATCTGCACTGATACTATTCTTGTGAAGCAGACACTAATATATATGTCATTCTTTTTGCCATTGTGGACCATTGTTATTGTCCTACTGATTAATGAGATATCGTGCTTGCACCTGTCCTTTTTTGCAACTGCCCTTTGCGTCAGACAAAAATTTAGTTATTCGATAGTACAGGAGTATTACTTCTAATTAGTATTGTTGTTTGACCCTTTTACTTATGACGACATGTGTTATAAGTAAGGGTTTTCGTTTAAAACCTTCGACAAATTAGAACATTAGATCAGTTTGACTGTGTAGGCTGTAGCGAAGAATTTAATTTATAGACCGGTTGCATACAAGTAAGTATTTTTATTGTTGATACATATAAAACTAATGCTATAATAAAATCTGTATTGTTGGTTTATTTAGAAATGAAACTAACAAATTTAGTAGGGGCAGTCAATGATCTGACACCCGTCAGGAAACTACGAGAATTGAATATAAATGAAGAGAATGAAATACACGGCGTAAAAGCAGTTACTACAAATTTTGGCTTGAGGATTCTTGTCAAACTGTCTGAATCGGTCGTACCCCTTCGTCTTCCAAAGATGACCCATGATAACGTAAACGAATTAAATAATAATAGTAATAGTCGGAAAATTAGCTATTGTACATACAGGCACGAAACCATGTGGCAGTGAAAAAGATGCCATATGTGTAGAGTTTGTCAAACTGGCAATATAAATAAATGAATAATGCAATTGCGTACTAAAATCAAATAAGTTATTTTTATTATTTCTGTTATCCCTTACCTGCTCTCGCCAACTTTGCACTATCTTTTGTTTGAGAAAGTGGAAACGCATATATCCCCACTATTTTCTATACCTGTTAGAATAGCGTCAACTCGATTTTTCATAAAAACTATCTGCAGTGTCATGCACCAACTTTCTTATACGCATATGGGTTAAACTACAACGTAGTTTCATTATTTATCTAATTTATAATATTTGTTCTAACCTTTAGATTGCTTTTACACTAAATATATTTCTTTGAATAAATTTTAAATGCCAAACTTCAAATTATGAAAGGCTATTTTGTTAAACAATTGACAGGCGCTGATGATACGATTTATGTAAAAATATATATAATAAGCAGAAACTTATTTTGAAACCAGTAGCTTTTTTGAAAAAAAGTTGTACTAAATATAAATACCTTCAATTTTTGGTCATACAATTTTTCTGTAACTCTAACCATTTTTGAGTAATTGCAGAAACTGCAAAAAACGACTAGAGTAAACAGGCACTTCCGCTCTGAATATTTTTTTCAAAAATAAGAGTTGCACACCCCGGGCATCTGCAAATCCTTAGTTTAAAGTTTCATAATTTTAGCTTCACCTGTTTAGGCTGTAGAGGACATACACACACACACAGACACACGCGCGCACACACACACACAGACACACAGACGCACACACACACAGACACACACACGCGCACAAACACACAAACACACAAACACACAAACACACAAACACACAAACACACAATTCATAATAAATACTTGACATTGTAAAGTTTCTTCACGTAAATCATCTGCTTGGTCAATATGGGACTGATTTTCATGACTCATTAATTTCGCTTGTAATTTTTTGCAGCAAGATAATAGGTATTCTTTATTTTGTAAATTATCTAATGAATATTGGAATAAATCCATGGATGTTCTTTTAATAAAGAAAATCTGTCTTGTAACGAAATTAAAGTTTGATCTATTATACAAAACTAAAAATTTACTTTGAATGAATTTTCAGGATTTACTGTCTATAGGTTGATCAATATTCATGTTCATAATCAAATTGAGTAAATTTTTAACGTCGTCTACGTACTACGAAATTCAGTTTCTATGTCAAACTTTTCTGCTATTAATTTGGAACTTTCAACAATTTCTGCAAAACTAGCATCAGATCGATAAGCAAGTTGCAAATTTGTAGTTTGAGATTGAAGCATTTTATTCACAAAATTTACTTGATTTAAATTATATCATACCACACTTTAACGGAGCAAATAAATGTAAATGTAGAAATGTATTCTCCCAGATATTTTGCTTGGTATTTAGATTGTTCGTCGAGTCGACTCTTGTGTGGTCATTGCAAATTTCAAATAATGAATGCGTCAAAATCTTCTGGTAAATATTTATAGAGAGGCTTTAAGGCAAAATCAATTCTGCTTGACCAGCTTTAAAGTTAAATTAGTAACAGGCTTGATTAATATATTCCATCGTCGATTAGTAGACGCTGAGAAAAATTTGTATAATTTTTGTACTATATTAAAAGAATTTACTGTTTCATGGTTCGTTGATATTAGCGGCATCATTTACAATTGGATTCAGGCTGTGATTCGCATAAGCATGGAACATAAAAAGCTCGCGGGTTCAAATCTAAAATTCTATTTTGTAGGCCAATATTTTTGCCGCGCATGTTAGAGATATTATCATCATAGCCTTGGCCTCTTATATTATTTATGGCTAAATTGAATGTTTTTTATAGATCAATAAGAAATGTTGTTCATCTAGCTAATCCCTGTAACATCTAAAATTGGATAAAATGCTAAAAAATGTTCATGTATTTCAGTCGATCCTAATGCTAAATTGAAATGAGAGAATCGATTTATTAATATTATTTGTTTCATTGGTTCATTGTTGTCTTAATTCAATGTCAAAAGAAATTATGTTTCTCGTATAATTATATTCATTTATTGACAACCTTTACTTATTTAACTTTATTGTATTTCAAAAATGTATGCAGTGTGCTCTGAATTTTCTTATAAATATCAGTTTTAGATAGGAAAGTTAATAAAATACAAATTTTGAACAATTAGAAATAACTATACTTTATTTATTTTTACATTTTTATACGCAGTATAAGTTAGTATTGTAATCATGAAAATTATCGACCTCCAGATATTAACGAAAATATACGTTTTAACCTTCTCTGAATTGATTCCGACTATTTTTGGAACGACGTCCGTCTATGTGTGTGTTTGTGTGTGAGCGCTCTAAAGCCTATACGCTTGGTTGTAAAATTATAAAATATCATACTTAAGATTTGTATATGTCAGGGCAGAAAACTATCTAGTTTTGAAAACAATATTCAAAACGGAAGTGCTTGTTTACTCTAGTAAATTTTTGCGGTTTCTGCATTTACTCAAAAATGGTAGCACTTACAGAAAAATTATTGAATTAAAAATTATAGATATTAGTATTTTGAACAACTTTTATTTGAATTATTTTTTCAAATAAGGTACCGGAAACAAGAAAAGGCTATTAAAAATCATTCTTATTATAATTATTTTCACATAAGTCGTAACAACTGTGCCTGTCAAGTATTTAACAGAAAACACAAAATATAAATTATTTGAAGTTTGACCATTAATAATTATTCTCAGAAATATAATTAGTGAAAAGGGTGCCATAGGTTAGTAAAATATTATTAATTAGAAAAATAATAAAAGTGTGATATGGGTTAATCCAGATGCGTAGAAGAAGAGTTTGTACATGGCACTGCAGATATTTAAAAATTCAATGCTTGTTTTATTCTGCGGCAGAAGTAAATACAGTGTCGGACAAATTTTTTTATTATAAGCACAAAACAATTGTTGAATAGCAGGTTTTCTATACATTGAGGAATATAAAAAAAAAATTAACATTATTTCCTATGCTATGCCTATGCTCAAAAATTTTCAAAATAAAAAGTGCTCGTTGGTTCACTTTAAACAAAAAAACCAATTGGCATTTGAAAATATATATTTATATCTTCTACTTCCTCTACGGAAAAGTTTTGAAAGCAAAAGTTAAAAAAATTGCAGTTGTATGAACAAAAAATGTTTAAAAACCGTTAATTTTCTACTATTGAAAGTCGGCTGTAAGGAAATTTCTGTATTTTCAAGAAATGATGCTAGAGGACGAAGTACGTATTCAATATATAAGCAAACTAAAAATAAATCAGCCTGATTAGTCAAATACTTTATATGGAAATTTGGGCACCTGTTGAAGAAATCTTGTTTTGGGAGAAATGCGTTTGTACCCCTGAAACGCGTTTTTTCCCCACAAGATAAGGATAATTTTTATGTCAATTGCGCTAATTTAAAAAGCACAAATAAATCAATTTTTTGATAAAATGTTCGTTAATTATAACGAGTAACCAGTACAAATTTATAAAGCCGAAAGTATTAATATATTTAAAGGGTACTTTCACTTTCAACAATCTTATTTTATTTTTTTTTTTTTTTATAACCCATTTTTATTTACAATCTGTCTTAATAATTGACATTCAGTAAAACTTATAGTAAGATGTACAAAAAATACATTGGCATGTAAAGGGTGCTATCCTGTGATAGTCCTCTTCTTATTCTAGATTAAGTGCTAATTGTGTCAATGTTGGTGACTATTTCTAGTCACCTTTTCGGGAATTTGCTAACTGGCTTCTTTTCTGTTGACTCTGCATGACAGGTCCATTCATTTTGAAATCATTTTATTCATTTTATTTATTTACATGTACTAATCAATATTAATTAATATGGAAACACATGATTGGTTTTATCAGAGCTTCTACTCACAGAAGAGAGAGTATATCTGTGAATGAGTGTATATTGCGTTGTGTGCTTAAAACATTGTGTTATTGTCTGTTACATTTTGGTTTACATTTTATTCGTGTTAGGATTGTGTTTTATGGGAAAAGGGGGAACAAAAACCCATTTAAATGCATGGCATTTTAAATAAAACTTATAAACTAACTTAACTAATTTAAAATTTAACAATACTGCTGATTCTATGGACATTAAATTTATGCGAAGTGTTCTGTATCTATGGTTGACTCTATTGTTGTATAGTGATGCGTGTTGTGTGTTGCATTGTTGTTGTGTGTGTCTGTGTTACGTGTTCGGCTCATGGAGGCTTTCCGAAAATATCGGTAGTGTCTGGTAGGGGAGCTTATGCTTTAATCTATGTGTAGTGTTGTCGTGTCTTAATTTTGTGATGTGTTTTGTGAGTGTGTTTGAGTTTAACTGTGTTTTATAAAATTTTTGTGATATTTGTTTTATGTATTGTGTTATGTAGGGTATGTTTGCGGTTTCGTGTAGGTCTGTTTGTCGTGTGTATCGTCCAGAGCTGGTGGCCAGTCTTAAGCATTTATTCTGGAGACGTTGCAATGGGATTAGTGCGGTTGCCGAAGCGTTACACCAAACTGGGGCTGCATATGTTAGTATGGGGCGAACGATTGCGGTGTACTTGAGGAGTTTATTTTTTGTTGAGAGGGAACTATTTTGTACAAGGAGTGGATAGAGATTTCGGATTACGTGTTGGGCTTTTTTAATTGTGTGTGATATGTGTGGGCCATGTCTTAGTGTTTGGTATAGGTGTGTGCCTAGGTGTGTGTGGGCGTTATTTTTTGTTTGTGTATTTGTAGTGGTGTGATTACTTTGTTTAGTGTGAATTTGCGTGAAAAGACAATGGTTTCGGTTTTTGTGACGTTGATTTTAATTTTCCACTTCTCCCAGTAGCGTAGTAGTATATCTATGTGTATTTGTAGTTGTTTGTTGGCCACCTGCGCACTGAATGAGTGCGCGTTGATGGCCGTGTCGTCTGCGTACAGAGCCGTATTCGTGTTTTGGAATGTGGAGAAATCGTTTAGGTAGAGGTTAAATAATTTGGGTCCAAGGACGCTGCCTTGGGGGACTCCTGCCATTATGGGTTTAGAGGTTGAGAGAGAGTTGTTTATTTTGGTTTGGAAGGATCTGTTGGTTAGATATGAGTGGATAAGTTTTATTAGGATTGGTGGAAAATGGTTATTGATTAATTTGGCCATGAGCCCTGCTACCCAAAGCTTATCGAAAGATTTTTCGATGCCTAGCAGGGCCATGACCGTCACATTGTTGTGGTTAAATTGGGTAGCGATATCGGTTGCGATCCTGCATACTTGCTGTACATTATTGTGCCTAGCCCTAAATCCAAATTGGATGTCGGGGGTAATTTTTCGTCCTGTATCGATATCGTCTACCCGGGATAGGATGACCTTTTCGGTCAGTTTGGAGAGTGTGTTAAGGAGGCTAATTGGTCTATAATTGCCGGGGTGGTGACGATCTTTATTTGGTTTTAGGATAGGGTGGATTATGGCACTCTTCCATGCAGCGGGGAAATGGTGAAGCTTTATGATTGAATTTATTATGTACGTTAATTGTACGATGGATTTTCGGGATAGGTTTTTTAATATTAGGTTTTCTATGTGGTCTGGTCCGGGAGCTTTGCGATTGGGCAGGCTGCGGATTATTTTGGTGAGTTCTGTAGGGTTTGTAAGAAGTTTTGCGAGGATTGTGTGTGTTGTTTGGTGTGTTGTGCTTAAAAATTGTTGTGTCTCTTGTAGGATTTGCTCATGCGTTTGTGTGTGCCGTGTGTCAATTACGTGTACGTTCGCTAGTTCATTAGCAATGGCTCCTGCCTTTTCAGGGTCAGAAGCCGCTGTGGTTGCGTTTGTAAGTGTGAGTGTGGGTATTGGGGTGAATTGTTTTTTGAGGTTTTTGGTGAGCTTCCAAAGGGAATTATCAAAGGGGTTTAGACTGGAGAGTTTTAGGGACCATGTTGTGTTCTGTTGTATTCTAATTTGGTTTTTAATAAGTGTGTTAAAGGCGTTGAGGTGTTGGCGGTGTTGGGGGAGGCGGGTCCTCTGCCATTGCCTTCTTGCATTGTTGCGTTGTGTTATTGTGTCTAAATTTTTTGTGGTAGGTTTAGTTTGTGTGTTTTTGTTTTTATGTTGCGTGAGTGTTTGTGTTTGGCTTTGTCGATTGCCTGTGTTAATTTGTGTATTTCTGTGTCAATGTCTTGTGTTGTGTTTATGTTGTTGTTTATTGTGATGTATTTGTCTAATGTGTGGCGGAAGTGTTGCCAGTCTGTGTGTTTGTATGATGTGATGATTTTTGTTGTGTTGTGTATTTGCCTACCGTGTAAGGTGAAGATGATTGGATTATGATCTGAACTGAGTTCAGCGAGGGATTCTGGGGGTGTAATGTTGGGGACATTTTTGTTTATAATGAGGTCGATTGTTGTAGGCGTGGATCCATTTTCAGGATAGTGTGTCGGTGTATGAGGGTGCATAATGATGGCGACGTGTGTGTTTGTGTTTGTGCAGTCCCAGTTTGTGTGTTTCGCGTTCAGATCCCCGACCACTAGTGTTTTTGTTTTGTGTAATAGTGTTGCGAGATCCGCGTTTGTTATGTTGTTTGCTGGTCTGTTGAATGCTGCTGTGATTATGGTGTTGTCTGTAAGTTTTATGCTAAGTGTCTCTAGTGTAGTGTGTACTGAATTTAAAAGTGTGTGTGGGACATTTTGTTTTATTAATATTGCAACGCCTCCAGCCGGAACCGGGCCTTGCTGTGGCCTATCAGCTCTGTACGTTGGGTATGTGTGTATTTTGAGTTTACGTGTGGGTGTAAGTTTTGTTTCATTAAGTGTCATGATGTGTATGTTGTGTGTGTTCATGTAGTGCGTAAGCTCCCCTACTTTTCCCATGATTCCGTTAGCGTTCCATGAACTGATGTTCAGTGTTGTTTTGTCTCTAGATGTTGTATGTGTCTACATTTTGCGTGAAATTCATGAAGACGGAGAATTGTTCTTGCTTGTTACGCGCACTTTCGAGGGCATTGTTTAGGTCCTTTAGGGCACGGATCATGTTGGTCAAGTTTATGAGGGAATTAAGTCTGTTCATTTCGGTGAATAGGTCCGTCACGTCGTCCATGTTGCTGTCTTTACTTTGTCTGTTTATTTGTATTGGGGGTTGTGGTATGTGTTTAGGGGTTGGTAGTGGCGGGAAGTTTATCTGTGTGTTTGGGGTTGTGTTTGTTTGAGGGGTGGGTAGGAGAGGAGTGGTTTTTTTGTTGTTTTGCCAGTGGTTTGAGCGTGGTGCGGGGGCGTCAATGTACGTCAGTGGGCGTGTCTGTCTTTTTTCGGTTTGGTGGTCTAGTAATTTGATCCGTGCCCTATACACTGGGCACTGTATGTTGTTGGCGGGGTGGTCTCCAGCGCGGTTTGCGCACGCGGCGGGGGTGTCTTTTGTCTTCGTGCATGTGTTAGTCAAATGGTCCTTTGCACATTTCAGACATTTAGGTGCCAGTCTGCAATTCGTCGTGGCGTGCCCCCATTGTTGGCACCTGTGGCATTGAATTATGCGCTTTTGGTTAATGTGTCTCTCCCACACAACTTTTGTGTGGAAGAGATATTTTGCGTCGCTGTTGAGTTGTGCCACAGTGTGCCTATTGTCAGCTGTTATTAGGTATAGGGGGCGCCGTTTGTTGCGCAACCTAATTGTTTTGTGCACGTCAATGTTATTGTCTTTTAGTTCGAGTTCAAGGTCTTCGATTGTCGGGTCGTTGTCCAGTCCTCGTAGCACGAACGCATGTGTTTTAATTGTTCTATCCGTGTACGTGTAATATTGAAATGTGTCGTCTGTATTCAGGTCCGTAATCAAGTTTTGTCTTTCGTTTTCGCCGTGTATGTATAAGTTACTGTTGTTGTTTGTGTATTTGTAGTGGTATCCCTGGGTTGCAAATGTCTTTATGTATTTAGTGACGTCGCTTGTATTTTTGGGGATGCCTGGGATTATGATAGGTGGAGGCGGTCTACGTCTGGTCTGTCGTTTGGGTTTGGTTATTATGGGAACGTCGGTTTCTGTGTCGTCGTCGTTGTCTGTCTCGTCAGTGTCCGTTAGCGGGTGGTATTTGTTTCGTATTTTTGTGGGGTTTTTGGACTGTTTAGGTCGTGGTCTGGCGGTCAGTTTAGGGTGCTTAATTACCCTAGGGTCCTCATCGTCAACGGACCGCAGTCTTATTTTTGCTGGTGTTGTAGCTGTCATAGTGGATTTTGTTTTCTGCCGCGTGGCAAACAGCTCACTAACCTTGCCGGTGTTCGTTGTCGTTGTGGTTGCTGGGTTAGGGGTTGGTTTGGGTCCTTTTGTTGTCGTATCCATCGCTGTTGTTGTTGAGTTGCTTGGTTCGGGTATAACTGCTGCTCCCGCAGCAGTTACACGTGTGTGTAGCAGTTGTTTGTCAATAAGTCGCTTTGACCTACGGGTCGCTTTAACGCACTCTTCTGTTGATCCCAACCACTCACTCATTAACTGGTAATAAGTACAAAAATGTAATTAAAAAAATGTAAATTGTATGAAAATAGAGATGCGCTATGAGTGGCTTCTGTTAACACGTCCGCACACTGCAAAGGTTGAACTCGGAATGCATGACAGGTCCGGAATTTGCTTGGTGGCTTTTTTTTTCTGTTGACTCTGCATAACAGGTATGATGACACTAATAACATTGAAATTGTTAGTTATTTGTTAGGTAGGTCAAGTATGTTATCACGTTTTAAGCGGTTATTTTTCTTCACTGTCAGCAAATTACTTGCTAAAGTATTTGGATGCGCACGTAATCTGCTATGATATTTCTCACTGAAGTTTTTAATTTCTTCTTTCACTGTCACTACGGAGAGATCGCGGTGAATTATGGCGTTGGTGACGAACCATGGTGCATTAAGGACAGAGCGGAGCACTTTGGACTGAAATCTCTGCAGGATTTCAATGTTAGAGTTACTGGCGGTGCCCCATAGTTGGATTCCGTACGTACAGACTGGTTTGAGGATAGTCTTGTAAAGAAGAATTTTGTTTTCTGTTGAGAGATGAGATTTGCGGCCTATTGGCCAGTACATGCGACTGAATTTCAGGCCAAGTTGTTTTCTTTTTGTCCAAATGTGTTTTTTCCATGTTAAACGACGATCTAAGCGCATGCCTAGATATTTCGCTTCTTCTGTCTGTGGGAGGGGCTTGTCATACAGTGTCACAGGAGGACAGGTTTCTTTTCTCATCGTAAATGTGACATGGGTAGATTTGGTTTCATTTGCCCTAATTCTCCATTTTGTTAACCATGGTTGAACTTTGTTCAGATGTGCCTGAAGATATCTTGTGTGTGGCCACGTTGTGATCTTCGTGAGAGGCAAGTATTGCTGTATCATCGGCGAATGTTCCGATGAATGTTGTTTCAGATGTAGGCAGGTCGGCTGTGTATAGGAGATATAGTATGGGTCCTAGTACACTACCTTGTGGGACACTGGATTCCATTGGGTAGAGTCTGGTTTGTTCATCTTTATATTTAATATAGAAATATCTGTTGGAAAGGTATGATTTGAGGATTTTGTAGTAATTATGTGGTAGGATTCTTTTAATTTTAAACAATAGCCCGGTGTGCCAGACTTTATCGAAAGCTTGACTTATATCTAAGAAGGCAGCCGAGCAGTATTTTTGCTCTTCTAGATTTATGCGTATTTTGTTCACGACTCTGTGGATTTGTTCAATCATTGCGTGTTGCGTACGAAATCCGAATTGGTGGTTTGGAATTAGGTCTTTTTCTTCTAGAGCTGGCTTTAGGCGCTTAAGCAATAACTTTTCTAAAAGTTTGGAGATTATACGAAGGAGACTGATGGGTCTGTAGGAGCTTACTTCTTGTGGTGGGTTTCCTGGCTTGGGTATAAGGATAATTTGGGCTACTTTCCACTGAGAGGGAAAGTATTCTAATCTTAGTACTGAGTTACAGATCATTGTTATCAGCTTGATTCCTTTAGAAGAAAGTTCTTGCAGAATCCTTCCTGTTATTAGGTCATATCCTGAAGCTTTTTTGGGGTCAAGATTTATTATAGCGTTTTTTATTTCACTAGTTTTTAATTTGATTATAGGCAAGCAGAGTTGTAGGGGGGTCTCTAGGTACTGCAGGATTTCTTGTTCTTCTGCTACCGAAATATCACTAGGAAAGGGTTGGAATACTGTTGATAAATGTTGCGCAAATGTGTTCGCTTTTGACTGGTTGGTTCTGGCCCAGCTACCATTTGCTAGGAGTAAGGGTGGATTTGACTGTTCCGGTTGTTTGAGCTTTTTTGTTGCTCGCCAGATGGAATAGTCTGTGGATGCTGACGGAGTGAGATTTTCTAAGTATTCTTCGACAGATTTATTTCGCAGGTTGCTTAGTAACTTTTTGACTGCTTTTATTGCCTGGTTGAGTTTTGTTTTGTCCTGTGGTGATCTTGTTATTTGCCATTGTTTGCGTAGCTTCCGTTTTTCAGCGACGATGTCCCTAACGATTTTTGGACAATTTTCTCGTTTTTGATTGGCGTTTTGTACCGGTTTTGCGCCTCATGCTTCAGTTGCGTCATTTAGGGATTCTATGGCTTCGTCTATTTCGTGTTCGGTTTTGAGTGAAATTTCGAGCGAAAGCTTGTTGTCCAGCAGATTTCTGAATGTGCGCCAGTCTGTTTTTTTACTAATGAGTGATGGAGGTTTTTTGTTTTATTGTTATTTGCCCATTTACAGTAATTATGACTGGAGAGTGGTCCGATGATAGATCTAAGCAACTTTCGGCATTTAGATAATGTGATGACACGCCTTTTACTACACAAAAGTCTATGAGATCCGGAACTTTTCTTCTGTCGCTAGGCCAGTAGATAAATGATGTAGATTATTCTCTTGCATTGCTTGGTAGAGTTGTCTACCTTTAGGGGTGGTCAGTCGTGAACCCCAGTAGGGATGTTTCGCATTGTAGTCACCTCCAGCTATAAATCTAGACCCGAGAGTGTTATAAAAGTCTTTAAATTGTGCTTTGTTAATTGTGTGTCTAGGTGGACAGTAGACAGCTGAGATAGTTAGAGGTCCTGTTGTCTCTTCGTTAATTACAATGCTAGTAGCTGGGAGGTGTTCGTGCTGGTATTTATTTAGTTCATGGTGTTTAATTTGCTGTCGGATAATTACGGCAGTGCCTCCATGGGCAGTACCATCTGGGTGTTTAGTATTGTATATTGAGTATCCTGGTATCTTCAGATACGTCTTATTTGTAAAGTGAGTTTCGGAAATGAGCATCACATCTATGTTGTGTTCTGCTATAAATATTTTTACTTCGTGGCTGTGTTGTCCAAGACCATTGGCGTTCCAGAGAGCGATTTTTAGGAGCTGGGGCATTATTTCATTTTAGCCACAAGGGTAGTGAGGAGATTTAGCATGGAGTCCATGCGCTCCATCAGTTTGATCATCAGAGCTTCTAGTTTACTATTTTGCTGTTTGTCGGAAATATGATTTAAATTTTGTTGTATGTTATGTTCTTCTTGTGTCTGTTGGACGTATGATACGCCTGGTTGTGTTGGATTTCCGGTTATGTTATGGTTGACTGTATTCTGTTTTTGTCTAAGGGGTGGGAACTTACGTGACTGTATTTCTTTAAAGACACTACAGCCTTTGTAGTTCGCTGGGTGGTTTCCTCCACAGTTGGTGCAGGTTGCGGCAGTACTTTTATGTTGTTTGGGGCAGTCTCTAGTCAGATGATCACCAGTGCACTTCACGCAACGTGGTGAAAGGTTGCAGAAATTTTTTGTATGATTAAATCTTTGGCATCTTGTACATTGAGGTATTTCTCTTTTTTTGGAGTGGAGGTTCAAATTTGATTTTCGAGTGCATAAGGTATTTAGTGTCGTAAATTTCTTTATTATTGTCCTTTTGTTGCAACTCAATAAAGAACATAGGTAGAGGGGCTTTTGTTATTTTATGCTTAATGTTCCATATATTCAATGCATTATGTCCATATGAGTGTATTTCTTTCTTTAATTCTTCGATGTCAACAGTGTGGCGAAGATCACGTACTACAACTTTGAATTTTCTTTCCGATTTTGATTGAAATGAATGGAATTCTGTTTTCTTTTCTTCTAGTTCTTTCGTTATGACGCGATAAAATCTAAGCTCGGTCAGTTGGATTTTTGCTTGCGAACTTCCAATAAGCTTAATTACGTAATTGTCTTTTGCGTGGAGGATCAAGAGGTCAGTCAGAGGCTTTATGTTTCCTCTGCCATGTACGAAAATTGGTGGAGGTTTAATAATTTCAGGACTAATATCTTCTTCAATTAATTCTTCTACATTTAGTTTTTCGAATTTATTTGAGGTTTCTGGTCCATTGAGCCAGTAGTCTATTAGGGTTTTCTGTCTTACGTTTCTATTTTCTTCCGGGCTGGATCTTTTGCTCTTTCTGGAATTGATAACTTTCCAGCTGTCTTCAGTTTTATCTAGTACTGCAGGTTCCGAGATCGACTGGGTGTTTAAGGTCGAAGCGATTTCTTGTTCATTTAGACTTCCTGTAAGGGTTGCTATTTGCTCTTGTGGGGGGGGTGTTGGTGGTACTATGTTAGATTCGAAGTTTGATAGTTTCCTAGTAAAAATGGGAGATCTTACTATTTTTGCGCTTTTTGAGAAGGCGGGCGATCCTTCGGTATCCATTATGCTGGTCGTTTGTTGGAGTGCGTGAGATGTTGAAGCCTGTGCGTAGAGTTGAGTGGCCGACTTCGCTCGTGCGTGCTCGGTGGATGGCAAAGGAGGCGTTGGTGGGATAAATCCCAAGTTCTTTAATTCAGCTGGTATAGCTTTCTTCCCGGATGGTGGAATTATTGAATATTTTCCGTCGGTTCTTTGTATAATTTTAGCAACTGTTTTTGGGTCACCGTTCATGGTGACCCAGTTACGTATATAAAATAAAACTATTACTCTCGCGATTTAAATTTGCTGCGTTTGCATAATTAAGTAATACACAAATTGAGGTATGTGTAGTTAGCTATTTGCAATGTAAGCAATACTACTCGCATGAGCGAGGAACCGCACGTCTAGCCCGTACAAATGTTCGCGTCAGACTGATAAAATTAATAGCCTGTAATTAATTAGTAGAAGATATTGAAAATAAAGAAGAACAGCTAGAAATATTTAGTGAATACCGTAATGGTATAACAAACCATAAAGGAATAATGGCTACAATTAACGCATTAAAAGAACTATATTTCTGGCCCAAAATGATTAAAGACATAACCGAATTTATAAACAGATGTGAACTATGCAAATTAAATAAATACGATAGGAAACCAATTTCTGCAATTGACAATCTAACCCCAACACCAGAAAAACCATTTCAGATTGTAAATTTAGATGTATTAACATTAGATAAAAAAAATTTTTAACAATTTATGACCAATTTTCAAAAATGCTACAAATATTGTATTTACCAGAAAAACCCGCGAAAAACATTTTAAATCATTTAATAAAATATTTTCAAAACTATCACATACCATATAAAATAATCAAAGATGCAGGTTCAGAATTCAAAAATAACATGTTGAGGGAATTGTTCAAAATTCATAAAATCAAAAGTCATATAATATGCATAAATAATCCTAAAAGTAATAGTATAGAAAGAGTACACTCTACCATCATTGAACATCTGAGACTAATAAACCAAAACGAAATCTTAAATAAAAAGAACTTATCCGAAAAAATTTAAATGGCCGTCTTATCATACATTAACACGAAGCACAGTATAACCAAATTATCCCCTAACGAAATATTATACGGAAAAAATAATGACAAACCATTTAAAATTATACCCTGGTTTAAAGAAGAAATAATTCAAAAATATATTTCAGAACAAAAAGAATTACAACAAATTATTAAAGACAGAATTTTGAAAGAAAAAATAAAAAGAAATATTGAAAACGAAAACACGTTAGAAATAAAAAAAGAAGTCTTTATTAAAGAAGACAACCGTAGAAGTGGTAAATTTAAGAAACCACTTTTTAAAAAAGTTACTGTTGAAAAATATAACCCTTTGTTAGGAAAAATAACGTATAAAGATATTCAAGGTTTCAAAAATGTAAGAATAGATAAAATAAAACAATGAAACAATTTACTGTTTCAGGTCTGCTCACGGACAGTTGCAGAATATTACCGAAAATAATGGGATACACTTAATAGAATTAGGAAAAAGTAAGATTAAGATAAATGAAAAAATAATCTATTTTAATTACAATGTCACAAATTTACTATCTGAATTTGACAAACTTCAAATCGCAAAAACAACAATCTTAGAAAGTACTACACAATATAAAGACTTATTTGAAAACCAAATAAATATCCTAAATTTTAACTTTGATGACCTAGAAGACCAAATACGGAAAATATTCCCTAATAAACGAAATAAAAGAGGTTTAATTAATGCTCTAGGAAGTGTAATAAAAGCAACATCTGGCAGCCTAGATGACAGTGACAACGAGAGATATATGAAACTCTTTGAGGAAATTCAGAATAATAAAGGAATAATATATGAGAATAATAAACAATTAGACAAAATAGACAACAACGAAAATGTATTAAACAAAGAAATTTCCTGGATAAAAGATATTTTAAGCAAAGATGCAAGTTGGAAACGAATTATACATATTAATCAGAAATTTAATCAGTTAACATTATTCATTTCAAATTTAAATAATTTAGTGAAACAATTGGAAAATACATTAACTTTCTGCTCATTACATAAACTCGACACTACAGTTATATCACTAGGTAGTCTACAGCAAATGGACGAGAACATTTTCGAATATTATGAATTGATAGAGACTCATTGTCAATTAAACAAACAAATACTACACATCCTAATTACAATCCCAATATTTAGTAAAGAAACATACTCCTTATTCCAAATAACACCTATACCCACAAAATTAAATAGCAACTTAATAATGATTAATGAAATTCAAAGTCTTTACTTTATCCAAAATAATAATTATTTCCTTATTGATAACTGTATTAACAATAATGTTTAACTATGTACTTCACAATATTTCACTTTAAATAAATGCTTGACTCAAATAATTTCAAAACAAAAGATTGATGAATGTAAATATCATATATTGAAAACCCCTAATAGCTCTGAAAGAATCTCAAATACTAATAGTTTAGTTATTATAAGTCCAGAAGAACAAAAAATAAAAATAAATTGCAAGAATAAAAACATTCAAGAAAATATTATAGGAATATTCAAAGTAGAATTAAGCGAAGATTGTAAAATTAATCAAAATATATTTAAAATAATCAATCAAGAAAATAAAGAAATAGAGTTTAAAGATTTGGTTATTAAGGAAAATAAAGGAAATTTAACAAGTGAATTAAACTTATATAAAATACAAAAATATAATAATACTTTTATCAAACCAAAAGTATTTAAAATTTTGGACCTAACAGAAAACAACAACCACATCTTTATAATCTATGCTTTAATATTATTAATTATAAGTATTTTTATAGTCAAGTTAATAATAAAAAGGAAATGTTATATTTGTAATAATAAAATTAAGAAAGACGTAGAAATAAACACATTAGAGCAATTATGATGAAATCTTGATGGGGAGGAATTATGTATGGCTGTAACTCTTATTTCATCATTATTACTCTTATTTTATTAGATGTCAGCATATAGCACTTATCAATTTCCTGTGCAATATGAGTATTAAGTAAACTACAGCATAAGCATACAGTTACACATATAAGCAAATAAAAACATATATTCATGTTCTATTCAGTGTGGTTTTTCACTATTGTAACACATATCAAATGTAACAATAAAAATAAAATTTCTTTTTATTAAATTTAAACGAAGTTCAAATTTAATTGGCGCAGTCGGTAGGATTAGCATCAAAACACAAAGAAAAAAAAATCATTGTGTGGTGAATATTAATTCTTCACTTTGCAACCCTACAAATCAACGTAAAAGGCTAAACAGTACCCATCAGGTCGTCGCAAAGACACAACACGTCGTCCAAGCCGTTCGTCTACATAGAAGATTTGCTGTTCGAAAAGCCGATCACATCTTCTACACGAAGGACACCCGTTGTTTCTTTTCAAAGGAAGACACTTGCCACCAAACAACTACGCAAAGGAAACGCACAGAACCCGAAGACGGTGACCCATAATCACCTCTTCGTAATATTATTGATAACACTGTAAGTAATATAATAAATTTTATTACACAAAACGAATCAATCTAGCTGTGACTAGTAATACATTGATCGTGGGACCAATACAATCCCAAACACATATATAAACTATATGTTTAGTGACCAAGAGTCAGATAAAACCGAATCTTCTGATTCAGAAATTAACGAAGATATAACTTCACAAAATACTATTAAAATAAAATTACGCCCTAGCTTATTAAACATGGCTAATACGAACCTGTCTGAGTTAAAAACCTTAACATAAATGATACCTCAATATGACGGTAACATAAAAATTTTAAATAGATTTATTAAAGCCGTAGATAAAGTTTATCTTAGTTTAAATGGAATCATATTTACACAAATCCAAAAAAATTTCTTATTCGAAATTATTCAAAATAAAATGATAAGAAAAGCAATGGAAATAATTTCGGAAAATAATTTTGATTCATGGGAAGACCTAAAAATACATCTCACAACAAATTTCACTGATCAATCCACTGCAGAAACAATATTATTCGATATCGCTAATTTAAAATTTAAAAATAATTCATTAGACACATTAAAAATGTTTTTAGAAAAAATTTTCTCATAAATAAAAAGTAAAACTTTCAAATTATACAGAGTAAACAAAAACGTTGTAGAAAACCTACACATAGAAATCAGAGATTCACATCTAAACCTTGAAGAAAAAAATTGATTACATAAACTTATTAAACAGTATGACTGTCTCTTTCCAAGAAAAGGTAAAACATTATCTCATGCAAGTGTTCTTAAACATAAAATTATACTTTCTGATAATACTCCAACTCACACAAAAAATTATCGACTTCCGCAAATATATGAAACAGATATAGAAGAACATGTAAAAACATTACTTGCAGAAAATGTTATTCAAAAATCCTTTTCACCTTGGTCTAGTCCAATCTGGATAGTCCCAAAAAAAACAGACGCTTCAAACAAACGAAAAACTCGTATGGTCATAGATTTCCGAAAACTAAATTCAGTGACAAAAGATGATAAGTTCCCTATTCCAAATATAGACACACTTTTAGACCATATAGGATACTCTAAATACTTCACTACACTAGATCTACACTCAGGTTTTCATCAGATTGAAATGCACCCTGATGATATAGAAAAAACTGCATTCTCCACCCCTTCAGGCCATTATGAATATATACGTATGCCATTCGGCTTGAAAAACGCACCAGCCACAATTCAACGCACGATAAATATTGCTTTAGGAGAATTAGTTAATAGAAAATGTCTAGTTTATTTAGATGACATTATAATCTTTGGAAAAACGTTAGAAGAACATGAGGAAAATATAAAATTAGTTTTTGAAAAATTAAAAAATGCAAATCTCAAAATTCAAGTAGATAAATCTGAATTCTTTCAAACGCAAACGAAATATTTAGGATACATTATAACACAGGAAGGTATTAAAACAGATCCTTCAAAAGTAGAAAATATTAGAAATTTAAACATTCCAAAAACAAAAAAGGAAATTAAATCATTTTTAGGAACTGTAGGTTGGTACCGAAAGTTCATACCAAATTTTGCGAAAATAACGAAACTATTTACGACAAGTCTAAAAAATGGAGCAAAAATAGATATTTATGATGAAAATTATCGACAATGTTTTGAAAAATGTAAAACAATTCTTAGCGAATCCCCTATACTCCAGTTTCCAAATTTTAACAAGGAATTTATTCTCACCACTGATGCCTCTGACTTTGCAATTGGAGCCGTATTACCTCAAAAAAATGATTCATTAAAAGAAATGCCCGTAGCTTATTTTTCAAAGACATTAAATAGCGCCGAACAAAATTACAGCACTATTGAGAAAGAATTATTAGCAATTGTTCAATCTATAAAAAACTTTAGACCCTATCTGTACGGTAGAAAATTTTTAATTAAAACTGACCATCGACCTTTAGTGTGGCTATTTAACATGAAAAACCCTAACCAAAAATTAATGCGATGGAAAATTGAACTTAACGAATATAATTTTGAAATCAATTACCTTCAAGGAAAAATGAACATTATAGCTGATAATTTTTCACGACAAAAACCAAAAACTACAATTACATTCAAAGAAGGAGATGTAACAGAAGCGAATACTTTCGCACATTGCATATCGAAAGATTTAGCTTTTAATAAAAGTTTGGCAGAACAAATAAATGAAAAATTCAATAGTAAAAATTATTGCAAAACACAAACCATACACAATAAAGACATTATTATTCAAAAATACAACAGTAAAACAATCATTCATTTAATTACTCAAGAACGATACAATGAACCACCGAAATTAAAAAACTTCGATAAACCTTTAAAAGAAATGAGAGATTATTTAATTCTGAATGAGATAGATGAAATAAATTTACCCCATTTTGACTGTGGTTTAGAGGAAACAGAAAAAAAAAGAATAGATGAAAAATTAGAAAAAATATTTAGAGACACAAATATTCAATTGAAAATATATAAACTAAATGAAAATAATCACATAACCAAATCAATAAGTGATCATAATACAATTCATTCCGACCACTCAAGTCCTGTAAATGGAATTCGCTATACTAATGACAGACTAAATATAGGAAGTAATCAAATCATAATTAAATTACATGAATTAGAAACAACAATTAAAATAACGAAACTATTTAATCACCAGAAACAAAGATTCATTTGTAATTTCAACAATCAAACATATCGAGAAGACATACTCGATTTTCTAAAAGAATACATAGTTCCCAAAATTAGATATTTAATTATGTTCGAAACAAAAAATTTAGATTTAGAGACATCAACAATTATTAAAGAAAAATTCAAGTTAAACCCCATATAATTAATTTTTTTTTATAACCCATTTTTATTTACAATCTGTCTTAATAACTGACATTCAGTAAAACTTATAGTAAGATGTACAACAAATACATTGGCATGTAGAGGGTGCTATCCTGTGATAGTCCTCTTCTTATTCTAGATTAAGTGCTAATTGTGTCAATGTTGGTGACTATTTCTAGCCACCTTGTCGGGAATTTGCTAACTGGCTTCTTTTCTGTCGACTCTGCATGACAGGTCCGGAATTTGCCAGGTGGCTTTTTTTCTCTGTTGACTCTGCATAACAGGTATGATGACACTAAAAACATTGAAATTGTTAGTTATTTGTTAGGTAGGTCAAGTATGTTATCACGTTTTAAGCGGTTTTTTTTCTTCACTGTCAGCAAATTACTTGCTAAAGTATTTGGATGCGCACGTAATCTGCTATGATATTTCTCACTGAAGTTTTTAATTTCTTCTTTCACTGTCACTACGGAGAGATCGCGGTGAATTATGGCGTTGGTGACGAACCATGGTGCATTAAGGACAGAGCGGAGCACTTTGGACTGAAATCTCTGCAGGATTTCAATGTTAGAGTTACTGGCGGTACCCCATAGTTGGATTCCGTACGTCCAGACTGGTTTGAGGATAGTCTTGTAAAGAAGAATTTTGTTTTCTGTTGAGAGTTGAGATTTGCGGCCTATTAGCCAGTACATGCGACTGAATTTCAGGCCAAGTTGTTTTCTTTTTGTCCAAATGTGTTTTTTCCATGTTAAACGACGATCTAAGTGCATGCCTAGATATTTCGCTTCTTCTGTCTGTGGGAGGGGCTTGCCATACAGTGTCACAGGAGGACAGGTTTCTTTTCTCATCGTAAATGTGACATGGGTAGATTTGGTTTCATTTGCCCTAATTCTCAATTTTGTTAACCATGGTTGAACTTTGTTCAGATGTGCCTGAAGATATCTTGTGTGTGGCCACGTTGTGATCTTCGTGAGAGGCAAGTATTGCTGTATCATCGGCGAATGTTGCGATGAATGTTGTTTCAGATGTAGGCAGGTCGGCTGGGTATAGGAGATATAGTATGGGTCCTAGTACACTACCTTGTGGGACACTGGATTCCATTGGGTAGAGTCTGGTTTGTTCATCTTTATATTTAATATAGAAATATCTGTTGGAAAGGTATGATTTGAGGATTTTGTAGTAATTATGTGGTAGGATTCTTTTAATTTTAAACAATAGCCCGGTGTGCCAGACTTTATCGAAAGCTTGACTTATATCTAAGAAGGCAGCCGAGCAGTATTTTTTCTCCTCTAGATTTATGCGTATTTCGTTCACGACTCTGTGGATTTGTTCAATCATTGCGTGTTGCGTACGAAATCCGAATTGGTGGTTTGGAATTAGGTCTTTTTATTCTAGAACTGGCTTTAGGCGCTTAAGCAATAACTTTTCTAAAAGTTTGGAGATTATACGAAGGAGACTGATGGGTCTGTAGGAGCTTACTTCTTGTGGTGGTTTTCCTGGCTTGGGTATAAGGATAATTTGGGCTACTTTCCACTGAGAAGGAAAGTATTCTAATCTAAGAACTGAGTTACAGATCATTGTTATCAGCTTGATTCCTTTAGAAGAAAGTTCTTGCAGAATCCTTCCTGTTATTAGGTCATATCCTGAAGCTTTTTTGGGGTCAAGATTTGTTATAGCGTTTTTTATTTCACTAGTTTTTAATTTGATTATAGGCAAGCAGAGTTGTAGGGGGGTCTCTAGGTACTGCAGGATTTCTTGTTCTTCTGCTACCGAAATATCACTAGGAAAGGGTTGGAATACTGTTGATAAATGTTGCGCAAATGTGTTCGCTTTTGACTGGTTGGTTCTGGCCCAGCTACCATTTGCTAGGAGTAAGGGTGGATTTGACTGTTCCGGTTGTTTGAGCTTTTTTGTTGCTCGCCAGATGGAATAGTCTGTGGATGCTGACGGAGTGAGATTTTCTAAGTATTCTTCGACAGATTTATTTCGCAGGTTGCTTAGTAACTTTTTGACTGCTTTTATTGCCTGGTTGAGTTTTGTTTTGTCCTGTGGTGATCTTGTTATTTGCCATTGTTTGCGTAGCTTCCGTTTTTCAGCGACGATGTCCCTAACGATTTTTGGACAATTTTCTCGTTTTTGATTGGCGTTTTGTACCGGTTTTGCGCCTCATGCTTCAGTTGCGTCATTTAGGGATTCTATGGCTTCGTCTATTTCGTGTTCGGTTTTGAGTGAAATTTCGAGCGAAAGCTTGTTGTCCAGCAGATTTCTGAATGTGCGCCAGTCTGTTTTTTTACTAATGAGTGATGGAGGTTTTTTGTTTTATTGTTATTTGCCCATTTACAGTAATTATGACTGGAGAGTGGTCCGATGATAGATCTAAGCAACTTTCGGCATTTAGATAATGTGATGACACGCCTTTTACTACACAAAAGTCTATGAGATCCGGAACTTTTCTTCTGTCGCTAGGCCAGTAGATAAATGATGTAGATTATTCTCTTGCATTGCTTGGTAGAGTTGTCTACCTTTAGGGGTGGTCAGTCGTGAACCCCAGTAGGGATGTTTCGCATTGTAGTCACCTCCAGCTATAAATCTAGACCCGAGAGTGTTATAAAAGTCTTTAAATTGTGCTTTGTTAATTGTGTGTCTAGGTGGACAGTAGACAGCTGAGATAGTTAGAGGTCCTGTTGTCTCTTCGTTAATTACAATGCTAGTAGCTGGGAGGTGTTCGTGCTGGTATTTATTTAGTTCATGGTGTTTAATTTGCTGTCGGATAATTACGGCAGTGCCTCCATGGGCAGTACCATCTGGGTGTTTAGTATTGTATATTGAGTATCCTGGTATCTTCAGATACGTCTTATTTGTAAAGTGAGTTTCGGAAATGAGCATCACATCTATGTTGTGTTCTGCTATAAATATTTTTACTTCGTGGCTGTGTTGTCCAAGACCATTGGCGTTCCAGAGAGCGATTTTTAGGAGCTGGGGCATTATTTCATTTTAGCCACAAGGGTAGTGAGGAGATTTAGCATGGAGTCCATGCGCTCCATCAGTTTGATCATCAGAGCTTCTAGTTTACTATTTTGCTGTTTGTCGGAAATATGATTTAAATTTTGTTGTATGTTATGTTCTTCTTGTGTCTGTTGGACATTAGCTCTTGTCTTTTGGGCGTATGATACGCCTGGTTGTGTTGGATTTCCGGTTATGTTATGGTTGACTGTATTCTGTTTTTGTCTAAGGGGTGGGAACTTACGTGACTGTATTTCTTTAAAGACACTACAGCCTTTGTAGTTCGCTGGGTGGTTTCCTCCACAGTTGGTGCAGGTTGCGGCAGTACTTTTATGTTGTTTGGGGCAGTCTCTAGTCAGATGATCACCAGTGCACTTCACGCAACGTGGTGAAAGGTTGCAGAAATTTTTTGTATGATTAAATCTTTGGCATCTTGTACATTCAGGTATTTCTCTTTTTTGGCGTGGAGGTTCAAATTTGATTTTCGAGTGCATAAGTTATTTAGTGTCGTAAATTTCTTTATTATTGTCCTTTAGTTGCAACTCAATAAAGAACATAGGTAGAGGGGCTTTTGTTATTTTATGCTTAATGTTCCATATATTCAATGCATTATGTCCATATGAGTGTATTTCTTTCTTTAATTCTTCGATGTCAACAGTGTGGCGAAGATCACGTACTACAACTTTGAATTTTCTTTCCGATTTTGATTGAAATGAATGGAATTCTGTTTTCTTTTCTTCTAGTTCTTTCGTTATGACGCGATAAAATCTAAGCTCGGTCAGTTGGATTTTTGCTTGCGAACTTCCAATAAGCTTAATTACGTAATTGTCTTTTGCGTGGAGGATCAAGAGGTCAGTCAGAGGCTTTATGTTTCCTCTGCCATGTACGAAAATTGGTGGAGGTTTAATAATTTCAGGACTAATATCTTCTTCAATTAATTCTTCTACATTTAGTTTTTCGAATTTATTTGAGGTTTCTGGTCCATTGAGCCAGTAGTCTATTAGGGTTTTCTGTCTTACGTTTCTATTTTCTTCCGGGCTGGATCTTTTGCTCTTTCTGGAATTGATAACTTTCCAGCTGTCTTCAGTTTTATCTAGTACTGCAGGTTCCGAGATCGACTGGGTGTTTAAGGTCGAAGCGATTTCTTGTTCATTTAGACTTCCTGTAAGGGTTGCTATTTGCTCTTGTGGTGGGGGTGTTGGTGGTACTATGTTAGATTCGAAGTTTGATAGTTTCCTAGTAAAAATGGGAGATCTTACTATTTTTGCGCTTTTTGAGAAGGCGGGCGATCCTTCGGTATCCATTATGCTGGTCGTTTGTTGGAGTGCGTGAGATGTTGAAGCCTGTGCGTAGAGTTGAGTGGCCGACTTCGCTCGTGCGTGCTCGGTGGATGGCAAAGGAGGCGTTGGTGGGATAAATCCCAAGTTCTTTAATTCAGCTGGTATAGCTTTCTTCCCGGATGGTGGAATTATTGAATATTTTCCGTCGGTTCTTTGTATAATTTTAGCAACTGTTTTTGGGTCACCGTTCATGGTGACCCAGTTACGTATATAAAATAAAACTATTACTCTCGCGATTTAAATTTGCTGCGTTTGCATAATTAAGTAATACACAAATTGAGGTATGTGTAGTTAGCTATTTGCAATGTAAGCAATACTACTCGCATGAGGGAGGAACCGCACGTCTAGCCCGTACAAATGTTCGCGTCAGACTGATAAAATTAATAGCCTGTAATTAATTAGTAGAAGATATTGAAAATAAAGAAGAACAGCTAGAAATATTTAGTGAATACCGTAATGGTATAACAAACCATAAAGGAATAATGGCTACAATTAACGCATTAAAAGAACTATATTTCTGGCCCAAAATGATTAAAGACATAACCGAATTTATAAACAGATGTGAACTATGCAAATTAAATAAATACGATAGGAAACCAATTTCTGCAATTGACAATCTAACCCCAACACCAGAAAAACCATTTCAGATTGTAAATTTAGATGTATTAACATTAGATAAAAAAATTTTTTAACAATTTATGACCAATTTTCAAAAATGCTACAAATATTGTATTTACCAGAAAAACCCGCGAAAAACATTTTAAATCATTTAATAAAATATTTTCAAAACTATCACATACCATATAAAATAATCAAAGATGCAGGTTCAGAATTCAAAAATAACATGTTGAGGGAATTGTTCAAAATTCATAAAATCAAAAGTCATATAATATGCATAAATAATCCTAAAAGTAATAGTATAGAAAGAGTACACTCTACCATCATTGAACATCTGAGACTAATAAACCAAAACGAAATCTTAAATAAAAAGAACTTATCCGAAAAAATTTAAATGGCCGTCTTATCATACATTAACACGAAGCACAGTATAACCAAATTATCCCCTAACGAAATATTATACGGAAAAAATAATGACAAACCATTTAAAATTATACCCTGGTTTAAAGAAGAAATAATTCAAAAATATATTTCAGAACAAAAAGAATTACAACAAATTATTAAAGACAGAATTTTGAAAGAAAAAATAAAAAGAAATATTGAAAACGAAAACACGTTAGAAATAAAAAAAGAAGTCTTTATTAAAGAAGACAACCGTAGAATTGGTAAATTTAAGAAACCACTTTTTAAAAAAGTTACTGTTGAAAAATATAACCCTTTGTTAGGAAAAATAACGTATAAAGATATTCAAGGTTTCAAAAATGTAAGAATAGATAAAATAAAACAATGAAACAATTTACTGTTTCAGGTCTGCTCACGGACAGTTGCAGAATATTACCGAAAATAATGGGATACACTTAATAGAATTAGGAAAAAGTAAGATTAAGATAAATGAAAAAATAATCTATTTTAATTACAATGTCACAAATTTACTATCTGAATTTGACAAACTTCAAATCGCAAAAACAACAATCTTAGAAAGTACTACACAATATAAAGACTTATTTGAAAACCAAATAAATATCCTAAATTTTAACTTTGATGACCTAGAAGACCAAATACGGAAAATATTCCCTAATAAACGAAATAAAAGAGGTTTAATTAATGCTCTAGGAAGTGTAATAAAAGCAACATCTGGCAGCCTAGATGACAGTGACAACGAGAGATATATGAAACTCTTTGAGGAAATTCAGAATAATAAAGGAATAATATATGAGAATAATAAACAATTAGACAAAATAGACAACAACGAAAATGTATTAAACAAAGAAATTTCCTGGATAAAAGATATTTTAAGCAAAGATGCAAGTTGGAAACGAATTATACATATTAATCAGAAATTTAATCAGTTAACATTATTCATTTCAAATTTAAATAATTTAGTGAAACAATTGGAAAATACATTAACTTTCTGCTCATTACATAAACTCGACACTACAGTTATATCACTAGGTAGTCTACAGCAAATGGACGAGAACATTTTCGAATATTATGAATTGATAGAGACTCATTGTCAATTAAACAAACAAATACTACACATCCTAATTACAATCCCAATATTTAGTAAAGAAACATACTCCTTATTCCAAATAACACCTATACCCACAAAATTAAATAGCAACTTAATAATGATTAATGAAATTCAAAGTCTTTACTTTATCCAAAATAATAATTATTTCCTTATTGATAACTGTATTAACAATAATGTTTAACTATGTACTTCACAATATTTCACTTTAAATAAATGCTTGACTCAAATAATTTCAAAACAAAAGATTGATGAATGTAAATATCTTATATTGAAAACCCCTAACAGCTCTGAAAGAATCTCAAATACTAATAGTTTAGTTATTATAAGTCCAGAAGAACAAAAAATAAAAATAAATTGCAAGAATAAAAACATTCAAGAAAATATTATAGGAATATTCAAAGTAGAATTAAGCGAAGATTGTAAAATTAATCAAAATATATTTAAAATAATCAATCAAGAAAATAAAGAAATAGAGTTTAAAGATTTGGTTATTAAGGAAAATAAAGGAAATTTAACAAGTGAATTAAACTTATATAAAATACAAAAATATAATAATACTTTTATCAAACCAAAAGTATTTAAAATTTTGGACCTAACAGAAAACAACAACCACATCTTTATAATCTATGCTTTAATATTATTAATTATAAGTATTTTTATAGTCAAGTTAATAATAAAAAGGAAATGTTATATTTGTAATAATAAAATTAAGAAAGACGTAGAAATAAACACATTAGAGCAATTATGATGAAATCTTGATGGGGAGGAATTATGTATGGCTGTAACTCTTATTTCATCATTATTACTCTTATTTTATTAGATGTCAGCATATAGCACTTATCAATTTCCTGTGCAATATGAGTATTAAGTAAACTACAGCATAAGCATACAGTTACACATATAAGCAAATAAAAACATATATTCATGTTCTATTCAGTGTGGTTTTTCACTATTGTAACACATATCAAATGTAACAATAAAAATAAAATTTCTTTTTATTAAATTTAAACGAAGTTCAAATTCAATTGGCGCAGTCGGTAGGATTAGCATCAAAACACAAAGAAAAAAAAATCATTGTGTGGTGAATATTAATTCTTCACTTTGCAACCCTACAAATCAACGTAAAAGGCTAAACAGTACCCATCAGGTCGTCGCAAAGACACAACACGTCGTCCAAGCCGTTCGTCTACATAGAAGATTTGCTGTTCGAAAAGCCGATCACATCTTCTACACGAAGGACACCCGTTGTTTCTTTTCAAAGGAAGACACTTGCCACCAAACAACTACGCAAAGGAAACGCACAGAACCCGAAGACGGTGACCCATAATCACCTCTTCGTAATATTATTGATAACACTGTAAGTAATATAATAAATTTTATTACACAAAACGAATCAATCTAGCTGTGACTAGTAATACATTGATCGTGGGACCAATACAATCCCAAACACATATATAAACTATATGTTTAGTGACCAAGAGTCAGATAAAACCGAATCTTCTGATTCAGAAATTAACGAAGATATAACTTCACAAAATACTATTAAAATAAAATTACGCCCTAGCTTATTAAACATGGCTAATACGAACCTGTCTGAGTTAAAAACCTTAACATAAATGATACCTCAATATGACGGTAACATAAAAATTTTAAATAGATTTATTAAAGCCGTAGATAAAGTTTATCTTAGTTTAAATGGAATCATATTTACACAAATCCAAAAAAATTTCTTATTCGAAATTATTCAAAATAAAATGATAAGAAAAGCAATGGAAATAATTTCGGAAAATAATTTTGATTCATGGGAAGACCTAAAAACTTCCAATAAGCTTAATTACGTAATTGTCTTTTGCGTGGAGGATCAAGAGGTCAGTCAGAGGCTTTATGTTTCCTCTGCCATGTACGAAAATTGGTGGAGGTTTAATAATTTCAGGACTAATATCTTCTTCAATTAATTCTTCTACATTTAGTTTTTCGAATTTATTTGAGGTTTCTGGTCCATTGAGCCAGTAGTCTATTAGGGTTTTCTGTCTTACGTTTCTATTTTCTTCCGGGCTGGATCTTTTGCTCTTTCTGGAATTGATAACTTTCCAGCTGTCTTCAGTTTTATCTAGTACTGCAGGTTCCGAGATCGACTGGGTGTTTAAGGTCGAAGCGATTTCTTGTTCATTTAGACTTCCTGTAAGGGTTGCTATTTGCTCTTGTGGTGGGGGTGTTGGTGGTACTATGTTAGATTCGAAGTTTGATAGTTTCCTAGTAAAAATGGGAGATCTTACTATTTTTGCGCTTTTTGAGAAGGCGGGCGATCCTTCGGTATCCATTATGCTGGTCGTTTGTTGGAGTGCGTGAGATGTTGAAGCCTGTGCGTAGAGTTGAGTGGCCGACTTCGCTCGTGCGTGCTCGGTGGATGGCAAAGGAGGCGTTGGTGGGATAAATCCCAAGTTCTTTAATTCAGCTGGTATAGCTTTCTTCCCGGATGGTGGAATTATTGAATATTTTCCGTCGGTTCTTTGTATAATTTTAGCAACTGTTTTTGGGTCACCGTTCATGGTGACCCAGTTACGTATATAAAATAAAACTATTACTCTCGCGATTTAAATTTGCTGCGTTTGCATAATTAAGTAATACACAAATTGAGGTATGTGTAGTTAGCTATTTGCAATGTAAGCAATACTACTCGCATGAGCGAGGAACCGCACGTCTAGCCCGTACAAATGTTCGCGTCAGACTGATAAAATTAATAGCCTGTAATTAATTAGTAGAAGATATTGAAAATAAAGAAGAACAGCTAGAAATATTTAGTGAATACCGTAATGGTATAACAAACCATAAAGGAATAATGGCTACAATTAACGCATTAAAAGAACTATATTTCTGGCCCAAAATGATTAAAGACATAACCGAATTTATAAACAGATGTGAACTATGCAAATTAAATAAATACGATAGGAAACCAATTTCTGCAATTGACAATCTAACCCCAACACCAGAAAAACCATTTCAGATTGTAAATTTAGATGTATTAACATTAGATAAAAAAAAATTTTAACAATTTATGACCAATTTTCAAAAATGCTACAAATATTGTATTTACCAGAAAAACCCGCGAAAAACATTTTAAATCATTTAATAAAATATTTTCAAAACTATCACATACCATATAAAATAATCAAAGATGCAGGTTCAGAATTCAAAAATAACATGTTGAGGGAATTGTTCAAAATTCATAAAATCAAAAGTCATATAATATGCATAAATAATCCTAAAAGTAATAGTATAGAAAGAGTACACTCTACCATCATTGAACATCTGAGACTAATAAACCAAAACGAAATCTTAAATAAAAAGAACTTATCCGAAAAAATTTAAATGGCCGTCTTATCATACATTAACACGAAGCACAGTATAACCAAATTATCCCCTAACGAAATATTATACGGAAAAAATAATGACAAACCATTTAAAATTATACCCTGGTTTAAAGAAGAAATAATTCAAAAATATATTTCAGAACAAAAAGAATTACAACAAATTATTAAAGACAGAATTTTGAAAGAAAAAATAAAAAGAAATATTGAAAACGAAAACACGTTAGAAATAAAAAAAGAAGTCTTTATTAAAGAAGACAACCGTAGAATTGGTAAATTTAAGAAACCACTTTTTAAAAAAGTTACTGTTGAAAAATATAACCCTTTGTTAGGAAAAATAACGTATAAAGATATTCAAGGTTTCAAAAATGTAAGAATAGATAAAATAAAACAATGAAACAATTTACTGTTTCAGGTCTGCTCACGGACAGTTGCAGAATATTACCGAAAATAATGGGATACACTTAATAGAATTAGGAAAAAGTAAGATTAAGATAAATGAAAAAATAATCTATTTTAATTACAATGTCACAAATTTACTATCTGAATTTGACAAACTTCAAATCGCAAAAACAACAATCTTAGAAAGTACTACACAATATAAAGACTTATTTGAAAACCAAATAAATATCCTAAATTTTAACTTTGATGACCTAGAAGACCAAATACGGAAAATATTCCCTAATAAACGAAATAAAAGAGGTTTAATTAATGCTCTAGGAAGTGTAATAAAAGCAACATCTGGCAGCCTAGATGACAGTGACAACGAGAGATATATGAAACTCTTTGAGGAAATTCAGAATAATAAAGGAATAATATATGAGAATAATAAACAATTAGACAAAATAGACAACAACGAAAATGTATTAAACAAAGAAATTTCCTGGATAAAAGATATTTTAAGCAAAGATGCAAGTTGGAAACGAATTATACATATTAATCAGAAATTTAATCAGTTAACATTATTCATTTCAAATTTAAATAATTTAGTGAAACAATTGGAAAATACATTAACTTTCTGCTCATTACATAAACTCGACACTACAGTTATATCACTAGGTAGTCTACAGCAAATGGACGAGAACATTTTCGAATATTATGAATTGATAGAGACTCATTGTCAATTAAACAAACAAATACTACACATCCTAATTACAATCCCAATATTTAGTAAAGAAACATACTCCTTATTCCAAATAACACCTATACCCACAAAATTAAATAGCAACTTAATAATGATTAATGAAATTCAAAGTCTTTACTTTATCCAAAATAATAATTATTTCCTTATTGATAACTGTATTAACAATAATGTTTAACTATGTACTTCACAATATTTCACTTTAAATAAATGCTTGACTCAAATAATTTCAAAACAAAAGATTGATGAATGTAAATATCATATATTGAAAACCCCTAATAGCTCTGAAAGAATCTCAAATACTAATAGTTTAGTTATTATAAGTCCAGAAGAACAAAAAATAAAAATAAATTGCAAGAATAAAAACATTCAAGAAAATATTATAGGAATATTCAAAGTAGAATTAAGCGAAGATTGTAAAATTAATCAAAATATATTTAAAATAATCAATCAAGAAAATAAAGAAATAGAGTTTAAAGATTTGGTTATTAAGGAAAATAAAGGAAATTTAACAAGTGAATTAAACTTATATAAAATACAAAAATATAATAATACTTTTATCAAACCAAAAGTATTTAAAATTTTGGACCTAACAGAAAACAACAACCACATCTTTATAATCTATGCTTTAATATTATTAATTATAAGTATTTTTATAGTCAAGTTAATAATAAAAAGGAAATGTTATATTTGTAATAATAAAATTAAGAAAGACGTAGAAATAAACACATTAGAGCAATTATGATGAAATCTTGATGGGGAGGAATTATGTATGGCTGTAACTCTTATTTCATCATTATTACTCTTATTTTATTAGATGTCAGCATATAGCACTTATCAATTTCCTGTGCAATATGAGTATTAAGTAAACTACAGCATAAGCATACAGTTACACATATAAGCAAATAAAAACATATATTCATGTTCTATTCATTGTGGTTTTTCACTATTGTAACACATATCAAATGTAACAATAAAAATAAAATTTCTTTTTATTAAATTTAAACGAAGTTCAAATTTAATTGGCGCAGTCGGTAGGATTAGCATCGAAACACAAAGAAAAAAAAATCATTGTGTGGTGAATATTAATTCTTCACTTTGCAACCCTACAAATCAACGTAAAAGGCTAAACAGTACCCATCAGGTCGTCGCAAAGACACAACACGTCGTCCAAGCCGTTCGTCTACATAGAAGATTTGCTGTTCGAAAAGCCGATCACATCTTCTACACGAAGGACACCCGTTGTTTCTTTTCAAAGGAAGACACTTGCCACCAAACAACTACGCAAAGGAAACGCACAGAACCCGAAGACGGTGACCCATAATCACCTCTTCGTAATATTATTGATAACACTGTAAGTAATATAATAAATTTTATTACACAAAACGAATCAATCTAGCTGTGACTAGTAATACATTGATCGTGGGACCAATACAATCCCAAACACATATATAAACTATATGTTTAGTGACCAAGAGTCAGATAAAACCGAATCTTCTGATTCAGAAATTAACGAAGATATAACTTCACAAAATACTATTAAAATAAAATTACGCCCTAGCTTATTAAACATGGCTAATACGAACCTGTCTGAGTTAAAAACCTTAACATAAATGATACCTCAATATGACGGTAACATAAAAATTTTAAATAGATTTATTAAAGCCGTAGATAAAGTTTATCTTAGTTTAAATGGAATCATATTTACACAAATCCAAAAAAATTTCTTATTCGAAATTATTCAAAATAAAATGATAAGAAAAGCAATGGAAATAATTTCGGAAAATAATTTTGATTCATGGGAAGACCTAAAAATACATCTCACAACAAATTTCACTGATCAATCCACTGCAGAAACAATATTATTCGATATCGCTAATTTAAAATTTAAAAATAATTCATTAGACACATTAAAAATGTTTTTAGAAAAAATTTTCTCATAAATAAAAAGTAAAACTTTCAAATTATACAGAGTAAACAAAAACGTTGTAGAAAACCTACACATAGAAATCAGAGATTCACATCTAAACCTTGAAGAAAAAAATTGATTACATAAACTTATTAAACAGTATGACTGTCTCTTTCCAAGAAAAGGTAAAACATTATCTCATGCAAGTGTTCTTAAACATAAAATTATACTTTCTGATAATACTCCAACTCACACAAAAAATTATCGACTTCCGCAAATATATGAAACAGATATAGAAGAACATGTAAAAACATTACTTGCAGAAAATGTTATTCAAAAATCCTTTTCACCTTGGTCTAGTCCAATCTGGATAGTCCCAAAAAAAACAGACGCTTCAAACAAACGAAAAACTCGTATGGTCATAGATTTCCGAAAACTAAATTCAGTGACAAAAGATGATAAGTTCCCTATTCCAAATATAGACACACTTTTAGACCATATAGGATACTCTAAATACTTCACTACACTAGATCTACACTCAGGTTTTCATCAGATTGAAATGCACCCTGATGATATAGAAAAAACTGCATTCTCCACCCCTTCAGGCCATTATGAATATATACGTATGCCATTCGGCTTGAAAAACGCACCAGCCACAATTCAACGCACGATAAATATTGCTTTAGGAGAATTAGTTAATAGAAAATGTCTAGTTTATTTAGATGACATTATAATCTTTGGAAAAACGTTAGAAGAACATGAGGAAAATATAAAATTAGTTTTTGAAAAATTAAAAAATGCAAATCTCAAAATTCAAGTAGATAAATCTGAATTCTTTCAAACGCAAACGAAATATTTAGGATACATTATAACACAGGAAGGTATTAAAACAGATCCTTCAAAAGTAGAAAATATTAGAAATTTAAACATTCCAAAAACAAAAAAGGAAATTAAATCATTTTTAGGAACTGTAGGTTGGTACCGAAAGTTCATACCAAATTTTGCGAAAATAACAAAACCATTTACGACAAGTCTAAAAAATGGAGCAAAAATAGATATTTATGATGAAAATTATCGACAATGTTTTGAAAAATGTAAAACAATTCTTAGCGAATCCCCTATACTCCAGTTTCCAAATTTTAACAAGGAATTTATTCTCACCACTGATGCCTCTGACTTTGCAATTGGAGCCGTATTACCTCAAAAAAATGATTCATTAAAAGAAATGCCCGTAGCTTATTTTTCAAAGACATTAAATAGCGCCGAACAAAATTACAGCACTATTGAGAAAGAATTATTAGCAATTGTTCAATCTATAAAAAACTTTAGACCCTATCTGTACGGTAGAAAATTTTTAATTAAAACTGACCATCGACCTTTAGTGTGGCTATTTAACATGAAAAACCCTAACCAAAAATTAATGCGATGGAAAATTGAACTTAACGAATATAATTTTGAAATCAATTACCTTCAAGGAAAAATGAACATTATAGCTGATAATTTTTCACGACAAAAACCAAAAACTACAATTACATTCAAAGAAGGAGATGTAACAGAAGCGAATACTTTCGCACATTGCATATCGAAAGATTTAGCTTTTAATAAAAGTTTGGCAGAACAAATAAATGAAAAATTCAATAGTAAAAATTATTGCAAAACACAAACCATACACAATAAAGACATTATTATTCAAAAATACAACAGTAAAACAATCATTCATTTAATTACTCAAGAACGATACAATGAACCACCGAAATTAAAAAACTTCGATAAACCTTTAAAAGAAATGAGAGATTATTTAATTCTGAATGAGATAGAAGAAATAAATTTACCCCATTTTGACTGTGGTTTAGAGGAAACAGAAAAAAAAAGAATAGATGAAAAATTAGAAAAAATATTTAGAGACACAAATATTCAATTGAAAATATATAAACTAAATGAAAATAATCACATAACCAAATCAATAAGTGATCATAATACAATTCATTCCGACCACTCAAGTCCTGTAAATGGAATTCGCTATACTAATGACAGACTAAATATAGGAAGTAATCAAATCATAATTAAATTACATGAATTAGAAACAACAATTAAAATAACGAAACTATTTAATCACCAGAAACAAAGATTCATTTGTAATTTCAACAATCAAACATATCGAGAAGACATACTCGATTTTCTAAAAGAATACATAGTTCCCAAAATTAGATATTTAATTATGTTCGAAACAAAAAATTTAGATTTAGAGACATCAACAATTATTAAAGAAAAATTCAAGTTAAACCCCATATAATTAATTTTTTTTTATAACCCATTTTTATTTACAATCTGTCTTAATAACTGACATTCAGTAAAACTTATAGTAAGATGTACAACAAATACATTGGCATGTAGAGGGTGCTATCCTGTGATAGTCCTCTTCTTATTCTAGATTAAGTGCTAATTGTGTCAATGTTGGTGACTATTTCTAGCCACCTTGTCGGGAATTTGCTAACTGGCTTCTTTTCTGTCGACTCTGCATGACAGGTCCGGAATTTGCCAGGTGGCTTTTTTTCTCTGTTGACTCTGCATAACAGGTATGATGACACTAAAAACATTGAAATTGTTAGTTATTTGTTAGGTAGGTCAAGTATGTTATCACGTTTTAAGCGGTTTTTTTTCTTCACTGTCAGCAAATTACTTGCTAAAGTATTTGGATGCGCACGTAATCTGCTATGATATTTCTCACTGAAGTTTTTAATTTCTTCTTTCACTGTCACTACGGAGAGATCGCGGTGAATTATGGCGTTGGTGACGAACCATGGTGCATTAAGGACAGAGCGGAGCACTTTGGACTGAAATCTCTGCAGGATTTCAATGTTAGAGTTACTGGCGGTACCCCATAGTTGGATTCCGTACGTCCAGACTGGTTTGAGGATAGTCTTGTAAAGAATAATTTTGTTTTCTGTTGAGAGTTGAGATTTGCGGCCTATTAGCCAGTACATGCGACTGAATTTCAGGCCAAGTTGTTTTCTTTTTGTCCAAATGTGTTTTTTCCATGTTAAACGACGATCTAAGTGCATGCCTAGATATTTCGCTTCTTCTGTCTGTGGGAGGGGCTTGCCATACAGTGTCACAGGAGGACAGGTTTCTTTTCTCATCGTAAATGTGACATGGGTAGATTTGGTTTCATTTGCCCTAATTCTCAATTTTGTTAACCATGGTTGAACTTTGTTCAGATGTGCCTGAAGATATCTTGTGTGTGGCCACGTTGTGATCTTCGTGAGAGGCAAGTATTGCTGTATCATCGGCGAATGTTGCGATGAATGTTGTTTCAGATGTAGGCAGGTCGGCTGGGTATAGGAGATATAGTATGGGTCCTAGTACACTACCTTGTGGGACACTGGATTCCATTGGGTAGAGTCTGGTTTGTTCATCTTTATATTTAATATAGAAATATCTGTTGGAAAGGTATGATTTGAGGATTTTGTAGTAATTATGTGGTAGGATTCTTTTAATTTTAAACAATAGCCCGGTGTGCCAGACTTTATCGAAAGCTTGACTTATATCTAAGAAGGCAGCCGAGCAGTATTTTTGCTCTTCTAGATTTATGCGTATTTTGTTCACGACTCTGTGGATTTGTTCAATCATTGCGTGTTGCGTACGAAATCCGAATTGGTGGTTTGGAATTAGGTCTTTTTCTTCTAGAGCTGGCTTTAGGCGCTTAAGCAATAACTTTTCTAAAAGTTTGGAGATTATACGAAGGAGACTGATGGGTCTGTAGGAGCTTACTTCTTGTGGTGGTTTTCCTGGATTGGGTATAAGGATAATTTGGGCTACTTTCCACTGAGAGGGAAAGTATTCTAATCTTAGTACTGAGTTACAGATCATTGTTATCAGCTTGATTCCTTTAGAAGAAAGTTCTTGCAGAATCCTTCCTGTTATTAGGTCATATCCTGAAGCTTTTTTGGGGTCAAGATTTATTATAGCGTTTTTTATTTCACTAGTTTTTAATTTGATTATAGGCAAGCAGAGTTGTAGGGGGGTCTCTAGGTACTGCAGGATTTCTTGTTCTTCTGCTACCGAAATATCACTAGGAAAGGGTTGGAATACTGTTGATAAATGTTGCGCAAATGTGTTCGCTTTTGACTGGTTGGTTCTGGCCCAGCTACCATTTGCTAGGAGTAAGGGTGGATTTGACTGTTCCGGTTGTTTGAGCTTTTTTGTTGCTCGCCAGATGGAATAGTCTGTGGATGCTGACGGAGTGAGATTTTCTAAGTATTCTTCGACAGATTTATTTCGCAGGTTGCTTAGTAACTTTTTGACTGCTTTTATTGCCTGGTTGAGTTTTGTTTTGTCCTGTGGTGATCTTGTTATTTGCCATTGTTTGCGTAGCTTCCGTTTTTCAGCGACGATGTCCCTAACGATTTTTGGACAATTTTCTCGTTTTTGATTGGCGTTTTGTACCGGTTTTGCGCCTCATGCTTCAGTTGCGTCATTTAGGGATTCTATGGCTTCGTCTATTTCGTGTTCGGTTTTGAGTGAAATTTCGAGCGAAAGCTTGTTGTCCAGCAGATTTCTGAATGTGCGCCAGTCTGTTTTTTTACTAATGAGTGATGGAGGTTTTTTGTTTTATTGTTATTTGCCCATTTACAGTAATTATGACTGGAGAGTGGTCCGATGATAGATCTAAGCAACTTTCGGCATTTAGATAATGTGATGACACGCCTTTTACTACACAAAAGTCTATGAGATCCGGAACTTTTCTTCTGTCGCTAGGCCAGTAGATAAATGATGTAGATTATTCTCTTGCATTGCTTGGTAGAGTTGTCTACCTTTAGGGGTGGTCAGTCGTGAACCCCAGTAGGGATGTTTCGCATTGTAGTCACCTCCAGCTATAAATCTAGACCCGAGAGTGTTATAAAAGTCTTTAAATTGTGCTTTGTTAATTGTGTGTCTAGGTGGACAGTAGACAGCTGAGATAGTTAGAGGTCCTGTTGTCTCTTCGTTAATTACAATGCTAGTAGCTGGGAGGTGTTCGTGCTGGTATTTATTTAGTTCATGGTGTTTAATTTGCTGTCGGATAATTACGGCAGTGCCTCCATGGGCAGTACCATCTGGGTGTTTAGTATTGTATATTGAGTATCCTGGTATCTTCAGATACGTCTTATTTGTAAAGTGAGTTTCGGAAATGAGCATCACATCTATGTTGTGTTCTGCTATAAATATTTTTACTTCGTGGCTGTGTTGTCCAAGACCATTGGCGTTCCAGAGAGCGATTTTTAGGAGCTGGGGCATTATTTCATTTTAGCCACAAGGGTAGTGAGGAGATTTAGCATGGAGTCCATGCGCTCCATCAGTTTGATCATCAGAGCTTCTAGTTTACTATTTTGCTGTTTGTCGGAAATATGATTTAAATTTTGTTGTATGTTATGTTCTTCTTGTGTCTGTTGGACATTAGCTCTTGTCTTTTGGGCGTATGATACGCCTGGTTGTGTTGGATTTCCGGTTATGTTATGGTTGACTGTATTCTGTTTTTGTCTAAGGGGTGGGAACTTACGTGACTGTATTTCTTTAAAGACACTACAGCCTTTGTAGTTCGCTGGGTGGTTTCCTCCACAGTTGGTGCAGGTTGCGGCAGTACTTTTATGTTGTTTGGGGCAGTCTCTAGTCAGATGATCACCAGTGCACTTCACGCAACGTGGTGAAAGGTTGCAGAAATTTTTTGTATGATTAAATCTTTGGCATCTTGTACATTGAGGTATTTCTCTTTTTTTGGCGTGGAGGTTCAAATTTGATTTTCGAGTGCATAAGGTATTTAGTGTCGTAAATTTCTTTATTATTGTCCTTTTGTTGCAACTCAATAAAGAACATAGGTAGAGGGGCTTTTGTTATTTTATGCTTAATGTTCCATATATTCAATGCATTATGTCCATATGAGTGTATTTCTTTCTTTAATTCTTCGATGTCAACAGTGTGGCGAAGATCACGTACTACAACTTTGAATTTTCTTTCCGATTTTGATTGAAATGAATGGAATTCTGTTTTCTTTTCTTCTAGTTCTTTCGTTATGACGCGATAAAATCTAAGCTCGGTCAGTTGGATTTTTGCTTGCGAACTTCCAATAAGCTTAATTACGTAATTGTCTTTTGCGTGGAGGATCAAGAGGTCAGTCAGAGGCTTTATGTTTCCTCTGCCATGTACGAAAATTGGTGGAGGTTTAATAATTTCAGGACTAATATCTTCTTCAATTAATTCTTCTACATTTAGTTTTTCGAATTTATTTGAGGTTTCTGGTCCATTGAGCCAGTAGTCTATTAGGGTTTTCTGTCTTACGTTTCTATTTTCTTCCGGGCTGGATCTTTTGCTCTTTCTGGAATTGATAACTTTCCAGCTGTCTTCAGTTTTATCTAGTACTGCAGGTTCCGAGATCGACTGGGTGTTTAAGGTCGAAGCGATTTCTTGTTCATTTAGACTTCCTGTAAGGGTTGCTATTTGCTCTTGTGGTGGGGGTGTTGGTGGTACTATGTTAGATTCGAAGTTTGATAGTTTCCTAGTAAAAATGGGAGATCTTACTATTTTTGCGCTTTTTGAGAAGGCGGGCGATCCTTCGGTATCCATTATGCTGGTCGTTTGTTGGAGTGCGTGAGATGTTGAAGCCTGTGCGTAGAGTTGAGTGGCCGACTTCGCTCGTGCGTGCTCGGTGGATGGCAAAGGAGGCGTTGGTGGGATAAATCCCAAGTTCTTTAATTCAGCTGGTATAGCTTTCTTCCCGGATGGTGGAATTATTGAATATTTTCCGTCGGTTCTTTGTATAATTTTAGCAACTGTTTTTGGGTCACCGTTCATGGTGACCCAGTTACGTATATAAAATAAAACTATTACTCTCGCGATTTAAATTTGCTGCGTTTGCATAATTAAGTAATACACAAATTGAGGTATGTGTAGTTAGCTATTTGCAATGTAAGCAATACTACTCGCATGAGCGAGGAACCGCACGTCTAGCCCGTACAAATGTTCGCGTCAGACTGATAAAATTAATAGCCTGTAATTAATTAGTAGAAGATATTGAAAATAAAGAAGAACAGCTAGAAATATTTAGTGAATACCGTAATGGTATAACAAACCATAAAGGAATAATGGCTACAATTAACGCATTAAAAGAACTATATTTCTGGCCCAAAATGATTAAAGACATAACCGAATTTATAAACAGATGTGAACTATGCAAATTAAATAAATACGATAGGAAACCAATTTCTGCAATTGACAATCTAACCCCAACACCAGAAAAACCATTTCAGATTGTAAATTTAGATGTATTAACATTAGATAAAAAAAAATTTTAACAATTTATGACCAATTTTCAAAAATGCTACAAATATTGTATTTACCAGAAAAACCCGCGAAAAACATTTTAAATCATTTAATAAAATATTTTCAAAACTATCACATACCATATAAAATAATCAAAGATGCAGGTTCAGAATTCAAAAATAACATGTTGAGGGAATTGTTCAAAATTCATAAAATCAAAAGTCATATAATATGCATAAATAATCCTAAAAGTAATAGTATAGAAAGAGTACACTCTACCATCATTGAACATCTGAGACTAATAAACCAAAACGAAATCTTAAATAAAAAGAACTTATCCGAAAAAATTTAAATGGCCGTCTTATCATACATTAACACGAAGCACAGTATAACCAAATTATCCCCTAACGAAATATTATACGGAAAAAATAATGACAAACCATTTAAAATTATACCCTGGTTTAAAGAAGAAATAATTCAAAAATATATTTCAGAACAAAAAGAATTACAACAAATTATTAAAGACAGAATTTTGAAAGAAAAAATAAAAAGAAATATTGAAAACGAAAACACGTTAGAAATAAAAAAAGAAGTCTTTATTAAAGAAGACAACCGTAGAATTGGTAAATTTAAGAAACCACTTTTTAAAAAAGTTACTGTTGAAAAATATAACCCTTTGTTAGGAAAAATAACGTATAAAGATATTCAAGGTTTCAAAAATGTAAGAATAGATAAAATAAAACAATGAAACAATTTACTGTTTCAGGTCTGCTCACGGACAGTTGCAGAATATTACCGAAAATAATGGGATACACTTAATAGAATTAGGAAAAAGTAAGATTAAGATAAATGAAAAAATAATCTATTTTAATTACAATGTCACAAATTTACTATCTGAATTTGACAAACTTCAAATCGCAAAAACAACAATCTTAGAAAGTACTACACAATATAAAGACTTATTTGAAAACCAAATAAATATCCTAAATTTTAACTTTGATGACCTAGAAGACCAAATACGGAAAATATTCCCTAATAAACGAAATAAAAGAGGTTTAATTAATGCTCTAGGAAGTGTAATAAAAGCAACATCTGGCAGCCTAGATGACAGTGACAACGAGAGATATATGAAACTCTTTGAGGAAATTCAGAATAATAAAGGAATAATATATGAGAATAATAAACAATTAGACAAAATAGACAACAACGAAAATGTATTAAACAAAGAAATTTCCTGGATAAAAGATATTTTAAGCAAAGATGCAAGTTGGAAACGAATTATACATATTAATCAGAAATTTAATCAGTTAACATTATTCATTTCAAATTTAAATAATTTAGTGAAACAATTGGAAAATACATTAACTTTCTGCTCATTACATAAACTCGACACTACAGTTATATCACTAGGTAGTCTACAGCAAATGGACGAGAACATTTTCGAATATTATGAATTGATAGAGACTCATTGTCAATTAAACAAACAAATACTACACATCCTAATTACAATCCCAATATTTAGTAAAGAAACATACTCCTTATTCCAAATAACACCTATACCCACAAAATTAAATAGCAACTTAATAATGATTAATGAAATTCAAAGTCTTTACTTTATCCAAAATAATAATTATTTCCTTATTGATAACTGTATTAACAATAATGTTTAACTATGTACTTCACAATATTTCACTTTAAATAAATGCTTGACTCAAATAATTTCAAAACAAAAGATTGATGAATGTAAATATCATATATTGAAAACCCCTAATAGCTCTGAAAGAATCTCAAATACTAATAGTTTAGTTATTATAAGTCCAGAAGAACAAAAAATAAAAATAAATTGCAAGAATAAAAACATTCAAGAAAATATTATAGGAATATTCAAAGTAGAATTAAGCGAAGATTGTAAAATTAATCAAAATATATTTAAAATAATCAATCAAGAAAATAAAGAAATAGAGTTTAAAGATTTGGTTATTAAGGAAAATAAAGGAAATTTAACAAGTGAATTAAACTTATATAAAATACAAAAATATAATAATACTTTTATCAAACCAAAAGTATTTAAAATTTTGGACCTAACAGAAAACAACAACCACATCTTTATAATCTATGCTTTAATATTATTAATTATAAGTATTTTTATAGTCAAGTTAATAATAAAAAGGAAATGTTATATTTGTAATAATAAAATTAAGAAAGACGTAGAAATAAACACATTAGAGCAATTATGATGAAATCTTGATGGGGAGGAATTATGTATGGCTGTAACTCTTATTTCATCATTATTACTCTTATTTTATTAGATGTCAGCATATAGCACTTATCAATTTCCTGTGCAATATGAGTATTAAGTAAACTACAGCATAAGCATACAGTTACACATATAAGCAAATAAAAACATATATTCATGTTCTATTCAGTGTGGTTTTTCACTATTGTAACACATATCAAATGTAACAATAAAAATAAAATATTTTTTTATTAAATTTAAACGAAGTTCAAATTTAATTGGCGCAGTCGGTAGGATTAGCATCAAAACACAAAGAAAAAAAAATCATTGTGTGGGGAATATTAATTCTTCACTTTGCAACCCTACAAATCAACGTAAAAGGCTAAACAGTACCCATCAGGTCGTCGCAAAGACACAACACGTCGTCCAAGCCGTTCGTCTACATAGAAGATTTGCTGTTCGAAAAGCCGATCACATCTTCTACACGAAGGACACCCGTTGTTTCTTTTCAAAGGAAGACACTTGCCACCAAACAACTACGCAAAGGAAACGCACAGAACCCGAAGACGGTGACCCATAATCACCTCTTCGTAATATTATTGATAACACTGTAAGTAATATAATAAATTTTATTACACAAAACGAATCAATCTAGCTGTGACTAGTAATACATTGATCGTGGGACCAATACAATCCCAAACACATATATAAACTATATGTTTAGTGACCAAGAGTCAGATAAAACCGAATCTTCTGATTCAGAAATTAACGAAGATATAACTTCACAAAATACTATTAAAATAAAATTACGCCCTAGCTTATTAAACATGGCTAATACGAACCTGTCTGAGTTAAAAACCTTAACATAAATGATACCTCAATATGACGGTAACATAAAAATTTTAAATAGATTTATTAAAGCCGTAGATAAAGTTTATCTTAGTTTAAATGGAATCATATTTACACAAATCCAAAAAAATTTCTTATTCGAAATTATTCAAAATAAAATGATAAGAAAAGCAATGGAAATAATTTCGGAAAATAATTTTGATTCATGGGAAGACCTAAAAATACATCTCACAACAAATTTCACTGATCAATCCACTGCAGAAACAATATTATTCGATATCGCTAATTTAAAATTTAAAAATAATTCATTAGACACATTAAAAATGTTTTTAGAAAAAATTTTCTCATAAATAAAAAGTAAAACTTTCAAATTATACAGAGTAAACAAAAACGTTGTAGAAAACCTACACATAGAAATCAGAGATTCACATCTAAACCTTGAAGAAAAAAATTGATTACATAAACTTATTAAACAGTATGACTGTCTCTTTCCAAGAAAAGGTAAAACATTATCTCATGCAAGTGTTCTTAAACATAAAATTATACTTTCTGATAATACTCCAACTCACACAAAAAATTATCGACTTCCGCAAATATATGAAACAGATATAGAAGAACATGTAAAAACATTACTTGCAGAAAATGTTATTCAAAAATCCTTTTCACCTTGGTCTAGTCCAATCTGGATAGTCCCAAAAAAAACAGACGCTTCAAACAAACGAAAAACTCGTATGGTCATAGATTTCCGAAAACTAAATTCAGTGACAAAAGATGATAAGTTCCCTATTCCAAATATAGACACACTTTTAGACCATATAGGATACTCTAAATACTTCACTACACTAGATCTACACTCAGGTTTTCATCAGATTGAAATGCACCCTGATGATATAGAAAAAACTGCATTCTCCACCCCTTCAGGCCATTATGAATATATACGTATGCCATTCGGCTTGAAAAACGCACCAGCCACAATTCAACGCACGATAAATATTGCTTTAGGAGAATTAGTTAATAGAAAATGTCTAGTTTATTTAGATGACATTATAATCTTTGGAAAAACGTTAGAAGAACATGAGGAAAATATAAAATTAGTTTTTGAAAAATTAAAAAATGCAAATCTCAAAATTCAAGTAGACAAATCTGAATTCTTTCAAACGCAAACGAAATATTTAGGATACATTATAACACAGGAAGGTATTAAAACAGATCCTTCAAAAGTAGAAAATATTAGAAATTTAAACATTCCAAAAACAAAAAAGGAAATTAAATCATTTTTAGGAACTGTAGGTTGGTACCGAAAGTTCATACCAAATTTTGCGAAAATAACAAAACCATTTACGACAAGTCTAAAAAATGGAGCAAAAATAGATATTTATGATGAAAATTATCGACAATGTTTTGAAAAATGTAAAACAATTCTTAGCGAATCCCCTATACTCCAGTTTCCAAATTTTAACAAGGAATTTATTCTCACCACTGATGCCTCTGACTTTGCAATTGGAGCCGTATTACCTCAAAAAAATGATTCATTAAAAGAAATGCCCGTAGCTTATTTTTCAAAGACATTAAATAGCGCCGAACAAAATTACAGCACTATTGAGAAAGAATTATTAGCAATTGTTCAATCTATAAAAAACTTTAGACCCTATCTGTACGGTAGAAAATTTTTAATTAAAACTGACCATCGACCTTTAGTGTGGCTATTTAACATGAAAAACCCTAACCAAAAATTAATGCGATGGAAAATTGAACTTAACGAATATAATTTTGAAATCAATTACCTTCAAGGAAAAATGAACATTATAGCTGATAATTTTTCACGACAAAAACCAAAAACTACAATTACATTCAAAGAAGGAGATGTAACAGAAGCGAATACTTTCGCACATTGCATATCGAAAGATTTAGCTTTTAATAAAAGTTTGGCAGAACAAATAAATGAAAAATTCAATAGTAAAAATTATTGCAAAACACAAACCATACACAATAAAGACATTATTATTCAAAAATACAACAGTAAAACAATCATTCATTTAATTACTCAAGAACGATACAATGAACCACCGAAATTAAAAAACTTCGATAAACCTTTAAAAGAAATGAGAGATTATTTAATTCTGAATGAGATAGAAGAAATAAATTTACCCCATTTTGACTGTGGTTTAGAGGAAACAGAAAAAAAAAGAATAGATGAAAAATTAGAAAAAATATTTAGAGACACAAATATTCAATTGAAAATATATAAACTAAATGAAAATAATCACATAACCAAATCAATAAGTGATCATAATACAATTCATTCCGACCACTCAAGTCCTGTAAATGGAATTCGCTATACTAATGACAGACTAAATATAGGAAGTAATCAAATCATAATTAAATTACATGAATTAGAAACAACAATTAAAATAACGAAACTATTTAATCACCAGAAACAAAGATTCATTTGTAATTTCAACAATCAAACATATCGAGAAGACATACTCGATTTTCTAAAAGAATACATAGTTCCCAAAATTAGATATTTAATTATGTTCGAAACAAAAAATTTAGATTTAGAGACATCAACAATTATTAAAGAAAAATTCAAGTTAAACCCCATATAATTAATTTTTTTTTATAACCCATTTTTATTTACAATCTGTCTTAATAACTGACATTCAGTAAAACTTATAGTAAGATGTACAACAAATACATTGGCATGTAGAGGGTGCTATCCTGTGATAGTCCTCTTCTTATTCTAGATTAAGTGCTAATTGTGTCAATGTTGGTGACTATTTCTAGCCACCTTGTCGGGAATTTGCTAACTGGCTTCTTTTCTGTCGACTCTGCATGACAGGTCCGGAATTTGCCAGGTGGCTTTTTTTCTCTGTTGACTCTGCATAACAGGTATGATGACACTAAAAACATTGAAATTGTTAGTTATTTGTTAGGTAGGTCAAGTATGTTATCACGTTTTAAGCGGTTTTTTTTCTTCACTGTCAGCAAATTACTTGCTAAAGTATTTGGATGCGCACGTAATCTGCTATGATATTTCTCACTGAAGTTTTTAATTTCTTCTTTCACTGTCACTACGGAGAGATCGCGGTGAATTATGGCGTTGGTGACGAACCATGGTGCATTAAGGACAGAGCGGAGCACTTTGGACTGAAATCTCTGCAGGATTTCAATGTTAGAGTTACTGGCGGTACCCCATAGTTGGATTCCGTACGTCCAGACTGGTTTGAGGATAGTCTTGTAAAGAATAATTTTGTTTTCTGTTGAGAGTTGAGATTTGCGGCCTATTAGCCAGTACATGCGACTGAATTTCAGGCCAAGTTGTTTTCTTTTTGTCCAAATGTGTTTTTTCCATGTTAAACGACGATCTAAGTGCATGCCTAGATATTTCGCTTCTTCTGTCTGTGGGAGGGGCTTGCCATACAGTGTCACAGGAGGACAGGTTTCTTTTCTCATCGTAAATGTGACATGGGTAGATTTGGTTTCATTTGCCCTAATTCTCAATTTTGTTAACCATGGTTGAACTTTGTTCAGATGTGCCTGAAGATATCTTGTGTGTGGCCACGTTGTGATCTTCGTGAGAGGCAAGTATTGCTGTATCATCGGCGAATGTTGCGATGAATGTTGTTTCAGATGTAGGCAGGTCGGCTGGGTATAGGAGATATAGTATGGGTCCTAGTACACTACCTTGTGGGACACTGGATTCCATTGGGTAGAGTCTGGTTTGTTCATCTTTATATTTAATATAGAAATATCTGTTGGAAAGGTATGATTTGAGGATTTTGTAGTAATTATGTGGTAGGATTCTTTTAATTTTAAACAATAGCCCGGTGTGCCAGACTTTATCGAAAGCTTGACTTATATCTAAGAAGGCAGCCGAGCAGTATTTTTTCTCCTCTAGATTTATGCGTATTTCGTTCACGACTCTGTGGATTTGTTCAATCATTGCGTGTTGCGTACGAAATCCGAATTGGTGGTTTGGAATTAGGTCTTTTTATTCTAGAACTGGCTTTAGGCGCTTAAGCAATAACTTTTCTAAAAGTTTGGAGATTATACGAAGGAGACTGATGGGTCTGTAGGAGCTTACTTCTTGTGGTGGTTTTCCTGGCTTGGGTATAAGGATAATTTGGGCTACTTTCCACTGAGAAGGAAAGTATTCTAATCTAAGAACTGAGTTACAGATCATTGTTATCAGCTTGATTCCTTTAGAAGAAAGTTCTTGCAGAATCCTTCCTGTTATTAGGTCATATCCTGAAGCTTTTTTGGGGTCAAGATTTGTTATAGCGTTTTTTATTTCACTAGTTTTTAATTTGATTATAGGCAAGCAGAGTTGTAGGGGGGTCTCTAGGTACTGCAGGATTTCTTGTTCTTCTGCTACCGAAATATCACTAGGAAAGGGTTGGAATACTGTTGATAAATGTTGCGCAAATGTGTTCGCTTTTGACTGGTTGGTTCTGGCCCAGCTACCATTTGCTAGGAGTAAGGGTGGATTTGACTGTTCCGGTTGTTTGAGCTTTTTTGTTGCTCGCCAGATGGAATAGTCTGTGGATGCTGACGGAGTGAGATTTTCTAAGTATTCTTCGACAGATTTATTTCGCAGGTTGCTTAGTAACTTTTTGACTGCTTTTATTGCCTGGTTGAGTTTTGTTTTGTCCTGTGGTGATCTTGTTATTTGCCATTGTTTGCGTAGCTTCCGTTTTTCAGCGACGATGTCCCTAACGATTTTTGGACAATTTTCTCGTTTTTGATTGGCGTTTTGTACCGGTTTTGCGCCTCATGCTTCAGTTGCGTCATTTAGGGATTCTATGGCTTCGTCTATTTCGTGTTCGGTTTTGAGTGAAATTTCGAGCGAAAGCTTGTTGTCCAGCAGATTTCTGAATGTGCGCCAGTCTGTTTTTTTACTAATGAGTGATGGAGGTTTTTTGTTTTATTGTTATTTGCCCATTTACAGTAATTATGACTGGAGAGTGGTCCGATGATAGATCTAAGCAACTTTCGGCATTTAGATAATGTGATGACACGCCTTTTACTACACAAAAGTCTATGAGATCCGGAACTTTTCTTCTGTCGCTAGGCCAGTAGATAAATGATGTAGATTATTCTCTTGCATTGCTTGGTAGAGTTGTCTACCTTTAGGGGTGGTCAGTCGTGAACCCCAGTAGGGATGTTTCGCATTGTAGTCACCTCCAGCTATAAATCTAGACCCGAGAGTGTTATAAAAGTCTTTAAATTGTGCTTTGTTAATTGTGTGTCTAGGTGGACAGTAGACAGCTGAGATAGTTAGAGGTCCTGTTGTCTCTTCGTTAATTACAATGCTAGTAGCTGGGAGGTGTTCGTGCTGGTATTTATTTAGTTCATGGTGTTTAATTTGCTGTCGGATAATTACGGCAGTGCCTCCATGGGCAGTACCATCTGGGTGTTTAGTATTGTATATTGAGTATCCTGGTATCTTCAGATACGTCTTATTTGTAAAGTGAGTTTCGGAAATGAGCATCACATCTATGTTGTGTTCTGCTATAAATATTTTTACTTCGTGGCTGTGTTGTCCAAGACCATTGGCGTTCCAGAGAGCGATTTTTAGGAGCTGGGGCATTATTTCATTTTAGCCACAAGGGTAGTGAGGAGATTTAGCATGGAGTCCATGCGCTCCATCAGTTTGATCATCAGAGCTTCTAGTTTACTATTTTGCTGTTTGTCGGAAATATGATTTAAATTTTGTTGTATGTTATGTTCTTCTTGTGTCTGTTGGACATTAGCTCTTGTCTTTTGGGCGTATGATACGCCTGGTTGTGTTGGATTTCCGGTTATGTTATGGTTGACTGTATTCTGTTTTTGTCTAAGGGGTGGGAACTTACGTGACTGTATTTCTTTAAAGACACTACAGCCTTTGTAGTTCGCTGGGTGGTTTCCTCCACAGTTGGTGCAGGTTGCGGCAGTACTTTTATGTTGTTTGGGGCAGTCTCTAGTCAGATGATCACCAGTGCACTTCACGCAACGTGGTGAAAGGTTGCAGAAATTTTTTGTATGATTAAATCTTTGGCATCTTGTACATTGAGGTATTTCTCTTTTTTTGGCGTGGAGGTTCAAATTTGATTTTCGAGTGCATAAGGTATTTAGTGTCGTAAATTTCTTTATTATTGTCCTTTTGTTGCAACTCAATAAAGAACATAGGTAGAGGGGCTTTTGTTATTTTATGCTTAATGTTCCATATATTCAATGCATTATGTCCATATGAGTGTATTTCTTTCTTTAATTCTTCGATGTCAACAGTGTGGCGAAGATCACGTACTACAACTTTGAATTTTCTTTCCGATTTTGATTGAAATGAATGGAATTCTGTTTTCTTTTCTTCTAGTTCTTTCGTTATGACGCGATAAAATCTAAGCTCGGTCAGTTGGATTTTTGCTTGCGAACTTCCAATAAGCTTAATTACGTAATTGTCTTTTGCGTGGAGGATCAAGAGGTCAGTCAGAGGCTTTATGTTTCCTCTGCCATGTACGAAAATTGGTGGAGGTTTAATAATTTCAGGACTAATATCTTCTTCAATTAATTCTTCTACATTTAGTTTTTCGAATTTATTTGAGGTTTCTGGTCCATTGAGCCAGTAGTCTATTAGGGTTTTCTGTCTTACGTTTCTATTTTCTTCCGGGCTGGATCTTTTGCTCTTTCTGGAATTGATAACTTTCCAGCTGTCTTCAGTTTTATCTAGTACTGCAGGTTCCGAGATCGACTGGGTGTTTAAGGTCGAAGCGATTTCTTGTTCATTTAGACTTCCTGTAAGGGTTGCTATTTGCTCTTGTGGTGGGGGTGTTGGTGGTACTATGTTAGATTCGAAGTTTGATAGTTTCCTAGTAAAAATGGGAGATCTTACTATTTTTGCGCTTTTTGAGAAGGCGGGCGATCCTTCGGTATCCATTATGCTGGTCGTTTGTTGGAGTGCGTGAGATGTTGAAGCCTGTGCGTAGAGTTGAGTGGCCGACTTCGCTCGTGCGTGCTCGGTGGATGGCAAAGGAGGCGTTGGTGGGATAAATCCCAAGTTCTTTAATTCAGCTGGTATAGCTTTCTTCCCGGATGGTGGAATTATTGAATATTTTCCGTCGGTTCTTTGTATAATTTTAGCAACTGTTTTTGGGTCACCGTTCATGGTGACCCAGTTACGTATATAAAATAAAACTATTACTCTCGCGATTTAAATTTGCTGCGTTTGCATAATTAAGTAATACACAAATTGAGGTATGTGTAGTTAGCTATTTGCAATGTAAGCAATACTACTCGCATGAGCGAGGAACCGCACGTCTAGCCCGTACAAATGTTCGCGTCAGACTGATAAAATTAATAGCCTGTAATTAATTAGTAGAAGATATTGAAAATAAAGAAGAACAGCTAGAAATATTTAGTGAATACCGTAATGGTATAACAAACCATAAAGGAATAATGGCTACAATTAACGCATTAAAAGAACTATATTTCTGGCCCAAAATGATTAAAGACATAACCGAATTTATAAACAGATGTGAACTATGCAAATTAAATAAATACGATAGGAAACCAATTTCTGCAATTGACAATCTAACCCCAACACCAGAAAAACCATTTCAGATTGTAAATTTAGATGTATTAACATTAGATAAAAAAAATTTTTAACAATTTATGACCAATTTTCAAAAATGCTACAAATATTGTATTTACCAGAAAAACCCGCGAAAAACATTTTAAATCATTTAATAAAATATTTTCAAAACTATCACATACCATATAAAATAATCAAAGATGCAGGTTCAGAATTCAAAAATAACATGTTGAGGGAATTGTTCAAAATTCATAAAATCAAAAGTCATATAATATGCATAAATAATCCTAAAAGTAATAGTATAGAAAGAGTACACTCTACCATCATTGAACATCTGAGACTAATAAACCAAAACGAAATCTTAAATAAAAAGAACTTATCCGAAAAAATTTAAATGGCCGTCTTATCATACATTAACACGAAGCACAGTATAACCAAATTATCCCCTAACGAAATATTATACGGAAAAAATAATGACAAACCATTTAAAATTATACCCTGGTTTAAAGAAGAAATAATTCAAAAATATATTTCAGAACAAAAAGAATTACAACAAATTATTAAAGACAGAATTTTGAAAGAAAAAATAAAAAGAAATATTGAAAACGAAAACACGTTAGAAATAAAAAAAGAAGTCTTTATTAAAGAAGACAACCGTAGAATTGGTAAATTTAAGAAACCACTTTTTAAAAAAGTTACTGTTGAAAAATATAACCCTTTGTTAGGAAAAATAACGTATAAAGATATTCAAGGTTTCAAAAATGTAAGAATAGATAAAATAAAACAATGAAACAATTTACTGTTTCAGGTCTGCTCACGGACAGTTGCAGAATATTACCGAAAATAATGGGATACACTTAATAGAATTAGGAAAAAGTAAGATTAAGATAAATGAAAAAATAATCTATTTTAATTACAATGTCACAAATTTACTATCTGAATTTGACAAACTTCAAATCGCAAAAACAACAATCTTAGAAAGTACTACACAATATAAAGACTTATTTGAAAACCAAATAAATATCCTAAATTTTAACTTTGATGACCTAGAAGACCAAATACGGAAAATATTCCCTAATAAACGAAATAAAAGAGGTTTAATTAATGCTCTAGGAAGTGTAATAAAAGCAACATCTGGCAGCCTAGATGACAGTGACAACGAGAGATATATGAAACTCTTTGAGGAAATTCAGAATAATAAAGGAATAATATATGAGAATAATAAACAATTAGACAAAATAGACAACAACGAAAATGTATTAAACAAAGAAATTTCCTGGATAAAAGATATTTTAAGCAAAGATGCAAGTTGGAAACGAATTATACATATTAATCAGAAATTTAATCAGTTAACATTATTCATTTCAAATTTAAATAATTTAGTGAAACAATTGGAAAATACATTAACTTTCTGCTCATTACATAAACTCGACACTACAGTTATATCACTAGGTAGTCTACAGCAAATGGACGAGAACATTTTCGAATATTATGAATTGATAGAGACTCATTGTCAATTAAACAAACAAATACTACACATCCTAATTACAATCCCAATATTTAGTAAAGAAACATACTCCTTATTCCAAATAACACCTATACCCACAAAATTAAATAGCAACTTAATAATGATTAATGAAATTCAAAGTCTTTACTTTATCCAAAATAATAATTATTTCCTTATTGATAACTGTATTAACAATAATGTTTAACTATGTACTTCACAATATTTCACTTTAAATAAATGCTTGACTCAAATAATTTCAAAACAAAAGATTGATGAATGTAAATATCATATATTGAAAACCCCTAATAGCTCTGAAAGAATCTCAAATACTAATAGTTTAGTTATTATAAGTCCAGAAGAACAAAAAATAAAAATAAATTGCAAGAATAAAAACATTCAAGAAAATATTATAGGAATATTCAAAGTAGAATTAAGCGAAGATTGTAAAATTAATCAAAATATATTTAAAATAATCAATCAAGAAAATAAAGAAATAGAGTTTAAAGATTTGGTTATTAAGGAAAATAAAGGAAATTTAACAAGTGAATTAAACTTATATAAAATACAAAAATATAATAATACTTTTATCAAACCAAAAGTATTTAAAATTTTGGACCTAACAGAAAACAACAACCACATCTTTATAATCTATGCTTTAATATTATTAATTATAAGTATTTTTATAGTCAAGTTAATAATAAAAAGGAAATGTTATATTTGTAATAATAAAATTAAGAAAGACGTAGAAATAAACACATTAGAGCAATTATGATGAAATCTTGATGGGGAGGAATTATGTATGGCTGTAACTCTTATTTCATCATTATTACTCTTATTTTATTAGATGTCAGCATATAGCACTTATCAATTTCCTGTGCAATATGAGTATTAAGTAAACTACAGCATAAGCATACAGTTACACATATAAGCAAATAAAAACATATATTCATGTTCTATTCAGTGTGGTTTTTCACTATTGTAACACATATCAAATGTAACAATAAAAATAAAATTTCTTTTTATTAAATTTAAACGAAGTTCAAATTTAATTGGCGCAGTCGGTAGGATTAGCATCAAAACACAAAGAAAAAAAAATCATTGTGTGGTGAATATTAATTCTTCACTTTGCAACCCTACAAATCAACGTAAAAGGCTAAACAGTACCCATCAGGTCGTCGCAAAGACACAACACGTCGTCCAAGCCGTTCGTCTACATAGAAGATTTGCTGTTCGAAAAGCCGATCACATCTTCTACACGAAGGACACCCGTTGTTTCTTTTCAAAGGAAGACACTTGCCACCAAACAACTACGCAAAGGAAACGCACAGAACCCGAAGACGGTGACCCATAATCACCTCTTCGTAATATTATTGATAACACTGTAAGTAATATAATAAATTTTATTACACAAAACGAATCAATCTAGCTGTGACTAGTAATACATTGATCGTGGGACCAATACAATCCCAAACACATATATAAACTATATGTTTAGTGACCAAGAGTCAGATAAAACCGAATCTTCTGATTCAGAAATTAACGAAGATATAACTTCACAAAATACTATTAAAATAAAATTACGCCCTAGCTTATTAAACATGGCTAATACGAACCTGTCTGAGTTAAAAACCTTAACATAAATGATACCTCAATATGACGGTAACATAAAAATTTTAAATAGATTTATTAAAGCCGTAGATAAAGTTTATCTTAGTTTAAATGGAATCATATTTACACAAATCCAAAAAAATTTCTTATTCGAAATTATTCAAAATAAAATGATAAGAAAAGCAATGGAAATAATTTCGGAAAATAATTTTGATTCATGGGAAGACCTAAAAATACATCTCACAACAAATTTCACTGATCAATCCACTGCAGAAACAATATTATTCGATATCGCTAATTTAAAATTTAAAAATAATTCATTAGACACATTAAAAATGTTTTTAGAAAAAATTTTCTCATAAATAAAAAGTAAAACTTTCAAATTATACAGAGTAAACAAAAACGTTGTAGAAAACCTACACATAGAAATCAGAGATTCACATCTAAACCTTGAAGAAAAAAATTGATTACATAAACTTATTAAACAGTATGACTGTCTCTTTCCAAGAAAAGGTAAAACATTATCTCATGCAAGTGTTCTTAAACATAAAATTATACTTTCTGATAATACTCCAACTCACACAAAAAATTATCGACTTCCGCAAATATATGAAACAGATATAGAAGAACATGTAAAAACATTACTTGCAGAAAATGTTATTCAAAAATCCTTTTCACCTTGGTCTAGTCCAATCTGGATAGTCCCAAAAAAAACAGACGCTTCAAACAAACGAAAAACTCGTATGGTCATAGATTTCCGAAAACTAAATTCAGTGACAAAAGATGATAAGTTCCCTATTCCAAATATAGACACACTTTTAGACCATATAGGATACTCTAAATACTTCACTACACTAGATCTACACTCAGGTTTTCATCAGATTGAAATGCACCCTGATGATATAGAAAAAACTGCATTCTCCACCCCTTCAGGCCATTATGAATATATACGTATGCCATTCGGCTTGAAAAACGCACCAGCCACAATTCAACGCACGATAAATATTGCTTTAGGAGAATTAGTTAATAGAAAATGTCTAGTTTATTTAGATGACATTATAATCTTTGGAAAAACGTTAGAAGAACATGAGGAAAATATAAAATTAGTTTTTGAAAAATTAAAAAATGCAAATCTCAAAATTCAAGTAGATAAATCTGAATTCTTTCAAACGCAAACGAAATATTTAGGATACATTATAACACAGGAAGGTATTAAAACAGATCCTTCAAAAGTAGAAAATATTAGAAATTTAAACATTCCAAAAACAAAAAAGGAAATTAAATCATTTTTAGGAACTGTAGGTTGGTACCGAAAGTTCATACCAAATTTTGCGAAAATAACAAAACCATTTACGACAAGTCTAAAAAATGGAGCAAAAATAGATATTTATGATGAAAATTATCGACAATGTTTTGAAAAATGTAAAACAATTCTTAGCGAATCCCCTATACTCCAGTTTCCAAATTTTAACAAGGAATTTATTCTCACCACTGATGCCTCTGACTTTGCAATTGGAGCCGTATTACCTCAAAAAAATGATTCATTAAAAGAAATGCCCGTAGCTTATTTTTCAAAGACATTAAATAGCGCCGAACAAAATTACAGCACTATTGAGAAAGAATTATTAGCAATTGTTCAATCTATAAAAAACTTTAGACCCTATCTGTACGGTAGAAAATTTTTAATTAAAACTGACCATCGACCTTTAGTGTGGCTATTTAACATGAAAAACCCTAACCAAAAATTAATGCGATGGAAAATTGAACTTAACGAATATAATTTTGAAATCAATTACCTTCAAGGAAAAATGAACATTATAGCTGATAATTTTTCACGACAAAAACCAAAAACTACAATTACATTCAAAGAAGGAGATGTAACAGAAGCGAATACTTTCGCACATTGCATATCGAAAGATTTAGCTTTTAATAAAAGTTTGGCAGAACAAATAAATGAAAAATTCAATAGTAAAAATTATTGCAAAACACAAACCATACACAATAAAGACATTATTATTCAAAAATACAACAGTAAAACAATCATTCATTTAATTACTCAAGAACGATACAATGAACCACCGAAATTAAAAAACTTCGATAAACCTTTAAAAGAAATGAGAGATTATTTAATTCTGAATGAGATAGAAGAAATAAATTTACCCCATTTTGACTGTGGTTTAGAGGAAACAGAAAAAAAAAGAATAGATGAAAAATTAGAAAAAATATTTAGAGACACAAATATTCAATTGAAAATATATAAACTAAATGAAAATAATCACATAACCAAATCAATAAGTGATCATAATACAATTCATTCCGACCACTCAAGTCCTGTAAATGGAATTCGCTATACTAATGACAGACTAAATATAGGAAGTAATCAAATCATAATTAAATTACATGAATTAGAAACAACAATTAAAATAACGAAACTATTTAATCACCAGAAACAAAGATTCATTTGTAATTTCAACAATCAAACATATCGAGAAGACATACTCGATTTTCTAAAAGAATACATAATTCCCAAAATTAGATATTTAATTATGTTCGAAACAAAAAATTTAGATTTAGAGACATCAACAATTATTAAAGAAAAATTCAAGTTAAACCCCATATAATTAATTTTTTTTTATAACCCATTTTTATTTACAATCTGTCTTAATAACTGACATTCAGTAAAACTTATAGTAAGATGTACAACAAATACATTGGCATGTAGAGGGTGCTATCCTGTGATAGTCCTCTTCTTATTCTAGATTAAGTGCTAATTGTGTCAATGTTGGTGACTATTTCTAGCCACCTTGTCGGGAATTTGCTAACTGGCTTCTTTTCTGTCGACTCTGCATGACAGGTCCGGAATTTGCCAGGTGGCTTTTTTTCTCTGTTGACTCTGCATAACAGGTATGATGACACTAAAAACATTGAAATTGTTAGTTATTTGTTAGGTAGGTCAAGTATGTTATCACGTTTTAAGCGGTTTTTTTTCTTCACTGTCAGCAAATTACTTGCTAAAGTATTTGGATGCGCACGTAATCTGCTATGATATTTCTCACTGAAGTTTTTAATTTCTTCTTTCACTGTCACTACGGAGAGATCGCGGTGAATTATGGCGTTGGTGACGAACCATGGTGCATTAAGGACAGAGCGGAGCACTTTGGACTGAAATCTCTGCAGGATTTCAATGTTAGAGTTACTGGCGGTACCCCATAGTTGGATTCCGTACGTCCAGACTGGTTTGAGGATAGTCTTGTAAAGAATAATTTTGTTTTCTGTTGAGAGTTGAGATTTGCGGCCTATTAGCCAGTACATGCGACTGAATTTCAGGCCAAGTTGTTTTCTTTTTGTCCAAATGTGTTTTTTCCATGTTAAACGACGATCTAAGTGCATGCCTAGATATTTCGCTTCTTCTGTCTGTGGGAGGGGCTTGCCATACAGTGTCACAGGAGGACAGGTTTCTTTTCTCATCGTAAATGTGACATGGGTAGATTTGGTTTCATTTGCCCTAATTCTCAATTTTGTTAACCATGGTTGAACTTTGTTCAGATGTGCCTGAAGATATCTTGTGTGTGGCCACGTTGTGATCTTCGTGAGAGGCAAGTATTGCTGTATCATCGGCGAATGTTGCGATGAATGTTGTTTCAGATGTAGGCAGGTCGGCTGGGTATAGGAGATATAGTATGGGTCCTAGTACACTACCTTGTGGGACACTGGATTCCATTGGGTAGAGTCTGGTTTGTTCATCTTTATATTTAATATAGAAATATCTGTTGGAAAGGTATGATTTGAGGATTTTGTAGTAATTATGTGGTAGGATTCTTTTAATTTTAAACAATAGCCCGGTGTGCCAGACTTTATCGAAAGCTTGACTTATATCTAAGAAGGCAGCCGAGCAGTATTTTTGCTCTTCTAGATTTATGCGTATTTTGTTCACGACTCTGTGGATTTGTTCAATCATTGCGTGTTGCGTACGAAATCCGAATTGGTGGTTTGGAATTAGGTCTTTTTCTTCTAGAGCTGGCTTTAGGCGCTTAAGCAATAACTTTTCTAAAAGTTTGGAGATTATACGAAGGAGACTGATGGGTCTGTAGGAGCTTACTTCTTGTGGTGGTTTTCCTGGATTGGGTATAAGGATAATTTGGGCTACTTTCCACTGAGAGGGAAAGTATTCTAATCTTAGTACTGAGTTACAGATCATTGTTATCAGCTTGATTCCTTTAGAAGAAAGTTCTTGCAGAATCCTTCCTGTTATTAGGTCATATCCTGAAGCTTTTTTGGGGTCAAGATTTATTATAGCGTTTTTTATTTCACTAGTTTTTAATTTGATTATAGGCAAGCAGAGTTGTAGGGGGGTCTCTAGGTACTGCAGGATTTCTTGTTCTTCTGCTACCGAAATATCACTAGGAAAGGGTTGGAATACTGTTGATAAATGTTGCGCAAATGTGTTCGCTTTTGACTGGTTGGTTCTGGCCCAGCTACCATTTGCTAGGAGTAAGGGTGGATTTGACTGTTCCGGTTGTTTGAGCTTTTTTGTTGCTCGCCAGATGGAATAGTCTGTGGATGCTGACGGAGTGAGATTTTCTAAGTATTCTTCGACAGATTTATTTCGCAGGTTGCTTAGTAACTTTTTGACTGCTTTTATTGCCTGGTTGAGTTTTGTTTTGTCCTGTGGTGATCTTGTTATTTGCCATTGTTTGCGTAGCTTCCGTTTTTCAGCGACGATGTCCCTAACGATTTTTGGACAATTTTCTCGTTTTTGATTGGCGTTTTGTACCGGTTTTGCGCCTCATGCTTCAGTTGCGTCATTTAGGGATTCTATGGCTTCGTCTATTTCGTGTTCGGTTTTGAGTGAAATTTCGAGCGAAAGCTTGTTGTCCAGCAGATTTCTGAATGTGCGCCAGTCTGTTTTTTTACTAATGAGTGATGGAGGTTTTTTGTTTTATTGTTATTTGCCCATTTACAGTAATTATGACTGGAGAGTGGTCCGATGATAGATCTAAGCAACTTTCGGCATTTAGATAATGTGATGACACGCCTTTTACTACACAAAAGTCTATGAGATCCGGAACTTTTCTTCTGTCGCTAGGCCAGTAGATAAATGATGTAGATTATTCTCTTGCATTGCTTGGTAGAGTTGTCTACCTTTAGGGGTGGTCAGTCGTGAACCCCAGTAGGGATGTTTCGCATTGTAGTCACCTCCAGCTATAAATCTAGACCCGAGAGTGTTATAAAAGTCTTTAAATTGTGCTTTGTTAATTGTGTGTCTAGGTGGACAGTAGACAGCTGAGATAGTTAGAGGTCCTGTTGTCTCTTCGTTAATTACAATGCTAGTAGCTGGGAGGTGTTCGTGCTGGTATTTATTTAGTTCATGGTGTTTAATTTGCTGTCGGATAATTACGGCAGTGCCTCCATGGGCAGTACCATCTGGGTGTTTAGTATTGTATATTGAGTATCCTGGTATCTTCAGATACGTCTTATTTGTAAAGTGAGTTTCGGAAATGAGCATCACATCTATGTTGTGTTCTGCTATAAATATTTTTACTTCGTGGCTGTGTTGTCCAAGACCATTGGCGTTCCAGAGAGCGATTTTTAGGAGCTGGGGCATTATTTCATTTTAGCCACAAGGGTAGTGAGGAGATTTAGCATGGAGTCCATGCGCTCCATCAGTTTGATCATCAGAGCTTCTAGTTTACTATTTTGCTGTTTGTCGGAAATATGATTTAAATTTTGTTGTATGTTATGTTCTTCTTGTGTCTGTTGGACATTAGCTCTTGTCTTTTGGGCGTATGATACGCCTGGTTGTGTTGGATTTCCGGTTATGTTATGGTTGACTGTATTCTGTTTTTGTCTAAGGGGTGGGAACTTACGTGACTGTATTTCTTTAAAGACACTACAGCCTTTGTAGTTCGCTGGGTGGTTTCCTCCACAGTTGGTGCAGGTTGCGGCAGTACTTTTATGTTGTTTGGGGCAGTCTCTAGTCAGATGATCACCAGTGCACTTCACGCAACGTGGTGAAAGGTTGCAGAAATTTTTTGTATGATTAAATCTTTGGCATCTTGTACATTGAGGTATTTCTCTTTTTTTGGCGTGGAGGTTCAAATTTGATTTTCGAGTGCATAAGGTATTTAGTGTCGTAAATTTCTTTATTATTGTCCTTTTGTTGCAACTCAATAAAGAACATAGGTAGAGGGGCTTTTGTTATTTTATGCTTAATGTTCCATATATTCAATGCATTATGTCCATATGAGTGTATTTCTTTCTTTAATTCTTCGATGTCAACAGTGTGGCGAAGATCACGTACTACAACTTTGAATTTTCTTTCCGATTTTGATTGAAATGAATGGAATTCTGTTTTCTTTTCTTCTAGTTCTTTCGTTATGACGCGATAAAATCTAAGCTCGGTCAGTTGGATTTTTGCTTGCGAACTTCCAATAAGCTTAATTACGTAATTGTCTTTTGCGTGGAGGATCAAGAGGTCAGTCAGAGGCTTTATGTTTCCTCTGCCATGTACGAAAATTGGTGGAGGTTTAATAATTTCAGGACTAATATCTTCTTCAATTAATTCTTCTACATTTAGTTTTTCGAATTTATTTGAGGTTTCTGGTCCATTGAGCCAGTAGTCTATTAGGGTTTTCTGTCTTACGTTTCTATTTTCTTCCGGGCTGGATCTTTTGCTCTTTCTGGAATTGATAACTTTCCAGCTGTCTTCAGTTTTATCTAGTACTGCAGGTTCCGAGATCGACTGGGTGTTTAAGGTCGAAGCGATTTCTTGTTCATTTAGACTTCCTGTAAGGGTTGCTATTTGCTCTTGTGGTGGGGGTGTTGGTGGTACTATGTTAGATTCGAAGTTTGATAGTTTCCTAGTAAAAATGGGAGATCTTACTATTTTTGCGCTTTTTGAGAAGGCGGGCGATCCTTCGGTATCCATTATGCTGGTCGTTTGTTGGAGTGCGTGAGATGTTGAAGCCTGTGCGTAGAGTTGAGTGGCCGACTTCGCTCGTGCGTGCTCGGTGGATGGCAAAGGAGGCGTTGGTGGGATAAATCCCAAGTTCTTTAATTCAGCTGGTATAGCTTTCTTCCCGGATGGTGGAATTATTGAATATTTTCCGTCGGTTCTTTGTATAATTTTAGCAACTGTTTTTGGGTCACCGTTCATGGTGACCCAGTTACGTATATAAAATAAAACTATTACTCTCGCGATTTAAATTTGCTGCGTTTGCATAATTAAGTAATACACAAATTGAGGTATGTGTAGTTAGCTATTTGCAATGTAAGCAATACTACTCGCATGAGCGAGGAACCGCACGTCTAGCCCGTACAAATGTTCGCGTCAGACTGATAAAATTAATAGCCTGTAATTAATTAGTAGAAGATATTGAAAATAAAGAAGAACAGCTAGAAATATTTAGTGAATACCGTAATGGTATAACAAACCATAAAGGAATAATGGCTACAATTAACGCATTAAAAGAACTATATTTCTGGCCCAAAATGATTAAAGACATAACCGAATTTATAAACAGATGTGAACTATGCAAATTAAATAAATACGATAGGAAACCAATTTCTGCAATTGACAATCTAACCCCAACACCAGAAAAACCATTTCAGATTGTAAATTTAGATGTATTAACATTAGATAAAAAAAAATTTTAACAATTTATGACCAATTTTCAAAAATGCTACAAATATTGTATTTACCAGAAAAACCCGCGAAAAACATTTTAAATCATTTAATAAAATATTTTCAAAACTATCACATACCATATAAAATAATCAAAGATGCAGGTTCAGAATTCAAAAATAACATGTTGAGGGAATTGTTCAAAATTCATAAAATCAAAAGTCATATAATATGCATAAATAATCCTAAAAGTAATAGTATAGAAAGAGTACACTCTACCATCATTGAACATCTGAGACTAATAAACCAAAACGAAATCTTAAATAAAAAGAACTTATCCGAAAAAATTTAAATGGCCGTCTTATCATACATTAACACGAAGCACAGTATAACCAAATTATCCCCTAACGAAATATTATACGGAAAAAATAATGACAAACCATTTAAAATTATACCCTGGTTTAAAGAAGAAATAATTCAAAAATATATTTCAGAACAAAAAGAATTACAACAAATTATTAAAGACAGAATTTTGAAAGAAAAAATAAAAAGAAATATTGAAAACGAAAACACGTTAGAAATAAAAAAAGAAGTCTTTATTAAAGAAGACAACCGTAGAATTGGTAAATTTAAGAAACCACTTTTTAAAAAAGTTACTGTTGAAAAATATAACCCTTTGTTAGGAAAAATAACGTATAAAGATATTCAAGGTTTCAAAAATGTAAGAATAGATAAAATAAAACAATGAAACAATTTACTGTTTCAGGTCTGCTCACGGACAGTTGCAGAATATTACCGAAAATAATGGGATACACTTAATAGAATTAGGAAAAAGTAAGATTAAGATAAATGAAAAAATAATCTATTTTAATTACAATGTCACAAATTTACTATCTGAATTTGACAAACTTCAAATCGCAAAAACAACAATCTTAGAAAGTACTACACAATATAAAGACTTATTTGAAAACCAAATAAATATCCTAAATTTTAACTTTGATGACCTAGAAGACCAAATACGGAAAATATTCCCTAATAAACGAAATAAAAGAGGTTTAATTAATGCTCTAGGAAGTGTAATAAAAGCAACATCTGGCAGCCTAGATGACAGTGACAACGAGAGAGATATGAAACTCTTTGAGGAAATTCAGAATAATAAAGGAATAATATATGAGAATAATAAGCAATTAGACAAAATAGACAACAACGAAAATGTATTAAACAAAGAAATTTCCTGGATAAAAGATATTTTAAGCAAAGATGCAAGTTGGAAACGAATTATACATATTAATCAGAAATTTAATCAGTTAACATTATTCATTTCAAATTTAAATAATTTAGTGAAACAATTGGAAAATACATTAACTTTCTGCTCATTACATAAACTCGACACTACAGTTATATCACTAGGTAGTCTACAGCAAATGGACGAGAACATTTTCGAATATTATGAATTGATAGAGACTCATTGTCAATTAAACAAACAAATACTACACATCCTAATTACAATCCCAATATTTAGTAAAGAAACATACTCCTTATTCCAAATAACACCTATACCCACAAAATTAAATAGCAACTTAATAATGATTAATGAAATTCAAAGTCTTTACTTTATCCAAAATAATTATTATTTCCTTATTGATAACTGTATTAACAATAATGTTTAACTATGTACTTCACAATATTTCACTTTAAATAAATGCTTGACTCAAATAATTTCAAAACAAAAGATTGATGAATGTAAATATCATATATTGAAAACCCCTAATAGCTCTGAAAGAATCTCAAATACTAATAGTTTAGTTATTATAAGTCCAGAAGAACAAAAAATAAAAATAAATTGCAAGAATAAAAACATTCAAGAAAATATTATAGGAATATTCAAAGTAGAATTAAGCGAAGATTGTAAAATTAATCAAAATATATTTAAAATAATCAATCAAGAAAATAAAGAAATAGAGTTTAAAGATTTGGTTATTAAGGAAAATAAAGGAAATTTAACAAGTGAATTAAACTTATATAAAATACAAAAATATAATAATACTTTTATCAAACCAAAAGTATTTAAAATTTTGGACCTAACAGAAAACAACAACCACATCTTTATAATCTATGCTTTAATATTATTAATTATAAGTATTTTTATAGTCAAGTTAATAATAAAAAGGAAATGTTATATTTGTAATAATAAAATTAAGAAAGACGTAGAAATAAACACATTAGAGCAATTATGATGAAATCTTGATGGGGAGGAATTATGTATGGCTGTAACTCTTATTTCATCATTATTACTCTTATTTTATTAGATGTCAGCATATAGCACTTATCAATTTCCTGTGCAATATGAGTATTAAGTAAACTACAGCATAAGCATACAGTTACACATATAAGCAAATAAAAACATATATTCATGTTCTATTCAGTGTGGTTTTTCACTATTGTAACACATATCAAATGTAACAATAAAAATAAAATTTCTTTTTATTAAATTTAAACGAAGTTCAAATTTAATTGGCGCAGTCGGTAGGATTAGCATCAAAACACAAAGAAAAAAAAATCATTGTGTGGTGAATATTAATTCTTCACTTTGCAACCCTACAAATCAACGTAAAAGGCTAAACAGTACCCATCAGGTCGTCGCAAAGACACAACACGTCGTCCAAGCCGTTCGTCTACATAGAAGATTTGCTGTTCGAAAAGCCGATCACATCTTCTACACGAAGGACACCCGTTGTTTCTTTTCAAAGGAAGACACTTGCCACCAAACAACTACGCAAAGGAAACGCACAGAACCCGAAGACGGTGACCCATAATCACCTCTTCGTAATATTATTGATAACACTGTAAGTAATATAATAAATTTTATTACACAAAACGAATCAATCTAGCTGTGACTAGTAATACATTGATCGTGGGACCAATACAATCCCAAACACATATATAAACTATATGTTTAGTGACCAAGAGTCAGATAAAACCGAATCTTCTGATTCAGAAATTAACGAAGATATAACTTCACAAAATACTATTAAAATAAAATTACGCCCTAGCTTATTAAACATGGCTAATACGAACCTGTCTGAGTTAAAAACCTTAACATAAATGATACCTCAATATGACGGTAACATAAAAATTTTAAATAGATTTATTAAAGCCGTAGATAAAGTTTATCTTAGTTTAAATGGAATCATATTTACACAAATCCAAAAAAATTTCTTATTCGAAATTATTCAAAATAAAATGATAAGAAAAGCAATGGAAATAATTTCGGAAAATAATTTTGATTCATGGGAAGACCTAAAAATACATCTCACAACAAATTTCACTGATCAATCCACTGCAGAAACAATATTATTCGATATCGCTAATTTAAAATTTAAAAATAATTCATTAGACACATTAAAAATGTTTTTAGAAAAAATTTTCTCATAAATAAAAAGTAAAACTTTCAAATTATACAGAGTAAACAAAAACGTTGTAGAAAACCTACACATAGAAATCAGAGATTCACATCTAAACCTTGAAGAAAAAAATTGATTACATAAACTTATTAAACAGTATGACTGTCTCTTTCCAAGAAAAGGTAAAACATTATCTCATGCAAGTGTTCTTAAACATAAAATTATACTTTCTGATAATACTCCAACTCACACAAAAAATTATCGACTTCCGCAAATATATGAAACAGATATAGAAGAACATGTAAAAACATTACTTGCAGAAAATGTTATTCAAAAATCCTTTTCACCTTGGTCTAGTCTAATCTGGATAGTCCCAAAAAAAACAGACGCTTCAAACAAACTAAAAACTCGTATGGTCATAGATTTCCGAAAACTAAATTCAGTGACAAAAGATGATAAGTTCCCTATTCCAAATATAGACACACTTTTAGACCATATAGGATACTCTAAATACTTCACTACATTAGATCTACACTCAGGTTTTCATCAGATTGAAATGCACCCTGATGATATAGAAAAAACTGCATTCTCCACCCCTTCAGGCCATTATGAATATATACGTATGCCATTCGGCTTGAAAAACGCACCAGCCACAATTCAACGCACGATAAATATTGCTTTAGGAGAATTAGTTAATAGAAAATGTCTAGTTTATTTAGATGACATTATAATCTTTGGAAAAACGTTAGAAGAACATGAGGAAAATATAAAATTAGTTTTTGAAAAATTAAAAAATGCAAATCTCAAAATTCAAGTAGATAAATCTGAATTCTTTCAAACGCAAACGAAATATTTAAGATACATTATAACACAGGAAGGTATTAAAACAGATCCTTCAAAAGTAGAAAATATTAGAAATTTAAACATTCCAAAAACAAAAAAGGAAATTAAATCATTTTTAGGAACTGTAGGTTGGTACCGAAAGTTCATACCAAATTTTGCGAAAATAACAAAACCATTTACGACAAGTCTAAAAAATGGAGCAAAAATAGATATTTATGATGAAAATTATCGACAATGTTTTGAAAAATGTAAAACAATTCTTAGCGAATCCCCTATACTCCAGTTTCCAAATTTTAACAAGGAATTTATTCTCACCACTGATGCCTCTGACTTTGCAATTGGAGCCGTATTACCTCAAAAAAATGATTCATTAAAAGAAATGCCCGTAGCTTATTTTTCAAAGACATTAAATAGCGCCGAACAAAATTACAGCACTATTGAGAAAGAATTATTAGCAATTGTTCAATCTATAAAAAACTTTAGACCCTATCTGTACGGTAGAAAATTTTTAATTAAAACTGACCATCGACCTTTAGTGTGGCTATTTAACATGAAAAACCCTAACCAAAAATTAATGCGATGGAAAATTGAACTTAACGAATATAATTTTGAAATCAATTACCTTCAAGGAAAAATGAACATTATAGCTGATAATTTTTCACGACAAAAACCAAAAACTACAATTACATTCAAAGAAGGAGATGTAACAGAAGCGAATACTTTCGCACATTGCATATCGAAAGATTTAGCTTTTAATAAAAGTTTGGCAGAACAAATAAATGAAAAATTCAATAGTAAAAATTATTGCAAAACACAAACCATACACAATAAAGACATTATTATTCAAAAATACAACAGTAAAACAATCATTCATTTAATTACTCAAGAACGATACAATGAACCACCGAAATTAAAAAACTTCGATAAACCTTTAAAAGAAATGAGAGATTATTTAATTCTGAATGAGATAGATGAAATAAATTTACCCCATTTTGACTGTGGTTTAGAGGAAACAGAAAAAAAAAGAATAGATGAAAAATTAGAAAAAATATTTAGAGACACAAATATTCAATTGAAAATATATAAACTAAATGAAAATAATCACATAACCAAATCAATAAGTGATCATAATACAATTCATTCCGACCACTCAAGTCCTGTAAATGGAATTCGCTATACTAATGACAGACTAAATATAGGAAGTAATCAAATCATAATTAAATTACATGAATTAGAAACAACAATTAAAATAACGAAACTATTTAATCACCAGAAACAAAGATTCATTTGTAATTTCAACAATCAAACATATCGAGAAGACATACTCGATTTTCTAAAAGAATACATAGTTCCCAAAATTAGATATTTAATTATGTTCGAAACAAAAAATTTAGATTTAGAGACATCAACAATTATTAAAGAAAAATTCAAGTTAAACCCCATATAATTAATTTTTTTTTATAACCCATTTTTATTTACAATCTGTCTTAATAACTGACATTCAGTAAAACTTATAGTAAGATGTACATCAAATACATTGGCATGTAGAGGGTGCTATCCTGTGATAGTCCTCTTCTTATTCTAGATTAAGTGCTAATTGTGTCAATGTTGGTGACTATTTCTAGCCACCTTGTCGGGAATTTGCTAACTGGCTTCTTTTCTGTCGACTCTGCATGACAGGTCCGGAATTTGCCAGGTGGCTTTTTTTCTCTGTTGACTCTGCATAACAGGTATGATGACACTAAAAACATTGAAATTGTTAGTTATTTGTTAGGTAGGTCAAGTATGTTATCACGTTTTAAGCGGTTTTTTTTCTTCACTGTCAGCAAATTACTTGCTAAAGTATTTGGATGCGCACGTAATCTGCTATGATATTTCTCACTGAAGTTTTTAATTTCTTCTTTCACTGTCACTACGGAGAGATCGCGGTGAATTATGGCGTTGGTGACGAACCATGGTGCATTAAGGACAGAGCGGAGCACTTTGGACTGAAATCTCTGCAGGATTTCAATGTTAGAGTTACTGGCGGTACCCCATAGTTGGATTCCGTACGTCCAGACTGGTTTGAGGATAGTCTTGTAAAGAAGAATTTTGTTTTCTGTTGAGAGTTGAGATTTGCGGCCTATTAGCCAGTACATGCGACTGAATTTCAGGCCAAGTTGTTTTCTTTTTGTCCAAATGTGTTTTTTCCATGTTAAACGACGATCTAAGTGCATGCCTAGATATTTCGCTTCTTCTGTCTGTGGGAGGGGCTTGCCATACAGTGTCACAGGAGGACAGGTTTCTTTTCTCATCGTAAATGTGACATGGGTAGATTTGGTTTCATTTGCCCTAATTCTCAATTTTGTTAACCATGGTTGAACTTTGTTCAGATGTGCCTGAAGATATCTTGTGTGTGGCCACGTTGTGATCTTCGTGAGAGGCAAGTATTGCTGTATCATCGGCGAATGTTGCGATGAATGTTGTTTCAGATGTAGGCAGGTCGGCTGTGTATAGGAGATATAGTATGGGTCCTAGTACACTACCTTGTGGGACACTGGATTCCATTGGGTAGAGTCTGGTTTGTTCATCTTTATATTTAATATAGAAATATCTGTTGGAAAGGTATGATTTGAGGATTTTGTAGTAATTATGTGGTAGGATTCTTTTAATTTTAAACAATAGCCCGGTGTGCCAGACTTTATCGAAAGCTTGACTTATATCTAAGAAGGCAGCCGAGCAGTATTTTTTCTCCTCTAGATTTATGCGTATTTCGTTCACGACTCTGTGGATTTGTTCAATCATTGCGTGTTGCGTACGAAATCCGAATTGGTGGTTTGGAATTAGGTCTTTTTATTCTAGAACTGGCTTTAGGCGCTTAAGCAATAACTTTTCTAAAAGTTTGGAGATTATACGAAGGAGACTGATGGGTCTGTAGGAGCTTACTTCTTGTGGTGGTTTTCCTGGCTTGGGTATAAGGATAATTTGGGCTACTTTCCACTGAGAAGGAAAGTATTCTAATCTAAGAACTGAGTTACAGATCATTGTTATCAGCTTGATTCCTTTAGAAGAAAGTTCTTGCAGAATCCTTCCTGTTATTAGGTCATATTCTGAAGCTTTTTTGGGGTTTAAGATTTGTTATAGCGTTTTTTATTTCACTAGTTTTTAATTTGATTATAGGCAAGCAGAGTTGTAGGGGGGTCTCTAGGTACTGCAGGATTTCTTGTTCTTCTGCTACCGAAATATCACTAGGAAAGGGTTGGAATACTGTTGATAAATGTTGCGCAAATGTGTTCGCTTTTGACTGGTTGGTTCTGGCCCAGCTACCATTTGCTAGGAGTAAGGGTGGATTTGACTGTTCCGGTTGTTTGAGCTTTTTTGTTGCTCGCCAGATGGAATAGTCTGTGGATGCTGACGGAGTGAGATTTTCTAGGTATTCTTCGACAGATTTATTTCGCAGGTTGCTTAGTAACTTTTTGACTGCTTTTATTGCCTGGTTGAGTTTTGTTTTGTCCTGTGGTGATCTTGTTATTTGCCATTGTTTGCGTAGCTTCCGTTTTTCAGCGACGATGTCCCTAACGATTTTTGGACAATTTTCTCGTTTTTGATTGGCGTTTTGTACCGGTTTTGCGCCTCATGCTTCAGTTGCGTCATTTAGGGATTCTATGGCTTCGTCTATTTCGTGTTCGGTTTTGAGTGAAATTTCGAGCGAAAGCTTGTTGTCCAGCAGATTTCTGAATGTGCGCCAGTCTGTTTTTTTACTAATGAGTGATGGAGGTTTTTTGTTTTATTGTTATTTGCCCATTTACAGTAATTATGACTGGAGAGTGGTCCGATGATAGATCTAAGCAACTTTCGGCATTTAGATAATGTGATGACACGCCTTTTACTACACAAAAGTCTATGAGATCCGGAACTTTTCTTCTGTCGCTAGGCCAGTAGATAAATGATGTAGATTATTCTCTTGCATTGCTTGGTAGAGTTGTCTACCTTTAGGGGTGGTCAGTCGTGAACCCCAGTAGGGATGTTTCGCATTGTAGTCACCTCCAGCTATAAATCTAGACCCGAGAGTGTTATAAAAGTCTTTAAATTGTGCTTTGTTAATTGTGTGTCTAGGTGGACAGTAGACAGCTGAGATAGTTAGAGGTCCTGTTGTCTCTTCGTTAATTACAATGCTAGTAGCTGGGAGGTGTTCGTGCTGGTATTTATTTAGTTCATGGTGTTTAATTTGCTGTCGGATAATTACGGCAGTGCCTCCATGGGCAGTACCATCTGGGTGTTTAGTATTGTATATTGAGTATCCTGGTATCTTCAGATACGTCTTATTTGTAAAGTGAGTTTCGGAAATGAGCATCACATCTATGTTGTGTTCTGCTATAAATATTTTTACTTCGTGGCTGTGTTGTCCAAGACCATTGGCGTTCCAGAGAGCGATTTTTAGGAGCTGGGGCATTATTTCATTTTAGCCACAAGGGTAGTGAGGAGATTTAGCATGGAGTCCATGCGCTCCATCAGTTTGATCATCAGAGCTTCTAGTTTACTATTTTGCTGTTTGTCGGAAATATGATTTAAATTTTGTTGTATGTTATGTTCTTCTTGTGTCTGTTGGACATTAGCTCTTGTCTTTTGGGCGTATGATACGCCTGGTTGTGTTGGATTTCCGGTTATGTTATGGTTGACTGTATTCTGTTTTTGTCTAAGGGGTGGGAACTTACGTGACTGTATTTCTTTAAAGACACTACAGCCTTTGTAGTTCGCTGGGTGGTTTCCTCCACAGTTGGTGCAGGTTGCGGCAGTACTTTTATCTTGTTTGGGGCAGGCTCTAGTCAGATGATCACCAGTGCACTTCACGCAACGTGGTGAAAGGTTGCAGAAATGTTTTGTATGATTAAATCTTTGGCATCTTGTACATTGAGGTATTTCTCTTTTTTGGCGTGGAGGTTCAAATTTGATTTTCGAGTGCATAAGGTATTTAGTGTCGTAAATTTCTTTATTATTGTCCTTTTGTTGCAACTCAATAAAGAACATAGGTAGAGGGGCTTTTGTTATTTTATGCTTAATGTTCCATATATTCAATGCATTATGTCCATATGAGTGTATTTCTTTCTTTAATTCTTCGATGTCAACAGTGTGGCGAAGATCACGTACTACAACTTTGAATTTTCTTTCCGATTTTGATTGAAATGAATGGAATTCTGTTTTCTTTTCTTCTAGTTCTTTCGTTATGACGCGATAAAATCTAAGCTCGGTCAGTTGGATTTTTGCTTGCGAACTTCCAATAAGCTTAATTACGTAATTGTCTTTTGCGTGGAGGATCAAGAGGTCAGTCAGAGGCTTTATGTTTCCTCTGCCATGTACGAAAATTGGTGGAGGTTTAATAATTTCAGGACTAATATCTTCTTCAATTAATTCTTCTACATTTAGTTTTTCGAATTTATTTGAGGTTTCTGGTCCATTGAGCCAGTAGTCTATTAGGGTTTTCTGTCTTACGTTTCTATTTTCTTCCGGGCTGGATCTTTTGCTCTTTCTGGAATTGATAACTTTCCAGCTGTCTTCAGTTTTATCTAGTACTGCAGGTTCCGAGATCGACTGGGTGTTTAAGGTCGAAGCGATTTCTTGTTCATTTAGACTTCCTGTAAGGGTTGCTATTTGCTCTTGTGGTGGGGGTGTTGGTGGTACTATGTTAGATTCGAAGTTTGATAGTTTCCTAGTAAAAATGGGAGATCTTACTATTTTTGCGCTTTTTGAGAAGGCGGGCGATCCTTCGGTATCCATTATGCTGGTCGTTTGTTGGAGTGCGTGAGATGTTGAAGCCTGTGCGTAGAGTTGAGTGGCCGACTTCGCTCGTGCGTGCTCGGTGGATGGCAAAGGAGGCGTTGGTGGGATAAATCCCAAGTTCTTTAATTCAGCTGGTATAGCTTTCTTCCCGGATGGTGGAATTATTGAATATTTTCCGTCGGTTCTTTGTATAATTTTAGCAACTGTTTTTGGGTCACCGTTCATGGTGACCCAGTTACGTATATAAAATAAAACTATTACTCTCGCGATTTAAATTTGCTGCGTTTGCATAATTAAGTAATACACAAATTGAGGTATGTGTAGTTAGCTATTTGCAATGTAAGCAATACTACTCGCATGAGCGAGGAACCGCACGTCTAGCCCGTACAAATGTTCGCGTCAGACTGATAAAATTAATAGCCTGTAATTAATTAGTAGAAGATATTGAAAATAAAGAAGAACAGCTAGAAATATTTAGTGAATACCGTAATGGTATAACAAACCATAAAGGAATAATGGCTACAATTAACGCATTAAAAGAACTATATTTCTGGCCCAAAATGATTAAAGACATAACCGAATTTATAAACAGATGTGAACTATGCAAATTAAATAAATACGATAGGAAACCAATTTCTGCAATTGACAATCTAACCCCAACACCAGAAAAACCATTTCAGATTGTAAATTTAGATGTATTAACATTAGATAAAAAAAAAATTTAACAATTTATGACCAATTTTCAAAAATGCTACAAATATTGTATTTACCAGAAAAACCCGCGAAAAACATTTTAAATCATTTAATAAAATATTTTCAAAACTATCACATACCATATAAAATAATCAAAGATGCAGGTTCAGAATTCAAAAATAACATGTTGAGGGAATTGTTCAAAATTCATAAAATCAAAAGTCATATAATATGCATAAATAATCCTAAAAGTAATAGTATAGAAAGAGTACACTCTACCATCATTGAACATCTGAGACTAATAAACCAAAACGAAATCTTAAATAAAAAGAACTTATCCGAAAAAATTTAAATGGCCGTCTTATCATACATTAACACGAAGCACAGTATAACCAAATTATCCCCTAACGAAATATTATACGGAAAAAATAATGACAAACCATTTAAAATTATACCCTGGTTTAAAGAAGAAATAATTCAAAAATATATTTCAGAACAAAAAGAATTACAACAAATTATTAAAGACAGAATTTTGAAAGAAAAAATAAAAAGAAATATTGAAAACGAAAACACGTTAGAAATAAAAAAAGAAGTCTTTATTAAAGAAGACAACCGTAGAATTGGTAAATTTAAGAAACCACTTTTTAAAAAAGTTACTGTTGAAAAATATAACCCTTTGTTAGGAAAAATAACGTATAAAGATATTCAAGGTTTCAAAAATGTAAGAATAGATAAAATAAAACAATGAAACAATTTACTGTTTCAGGTCTGCTCACGGACAGTTGCAGAATATTACCGAAAATAATGGGATACACTTAATAGAATTAGGAAAAAGTAAGATTAAGATAAATGAAAAAATAATCTATTTTAATTACAATGTCACAAATTTACTATCTGAATTTGACAAACTTCAAATCGCAAAAACAACAATCTTAGAAAGTACTACACAATATAAAGACTTATTTGAAAACCAAATAAATATCCTAAATTTTAACTTTGATGACCTAGAAGACCAAATACGGAAAATATTCCCTAATAAACGAAATAAAAGAGGTTTAATTAATGCTCTAGGAAGTGTAATAAAAGCAACATCTGGCAGCCTAGATGACAGTGACAACGAGAGAGATATGAAACTCTTTGAGGAAATTCAGAATAATAAAGGAATAATATATGAGAATAATAAGCAATTAGACAAAATAGACAACAACGAAAATGTATTAAACAAAGAAATTTCCTGGATAAAAGATATTTTAAGCAAAGATGCAAGTTGGAAACGAATTATACATATTAATCAGAAATTTAATCAGTTAACATTATTCATTTCAAATTTAAATAATTTAGTGAAACAATTGGAAAATACATTAACTTTCTGCTCATTACATAAACTCGACACTACAGTTATATCACTAGGTAGTCTACAGCAAATGGACGAGAACATTTTCGAATATTATGAATTGATAGAGACTCATTGTCAATTAAACAAACAAATACTACACATCCTAATTACAATCCCAATATTTAGTAAAGAAACATACTCCTTATTCCAAATAACACCTATACCCACAAAATTAAATAGCAACTTAATAATGATTAATGAAATTCAAAGTCTTTACTTTATCCAAAATAATAATTATTTCCTTATTGATAACTGTATTAACAATAATGTTTAACTATGTACTTCACAATATTTCACTTTAAATAAATGCTTGACTCAAATAATTTCAAAACAAAAGATTGATGAATGTAAATATCATATATTGAAAACCCCTAATAGCTCTGAAAGAATCTCAAATACTAATAGTTTAGTTATTATAAGTCCAGAAGAACAAAAAATAAAAATAAATTGCAAGAATAAAAACATTCAAGAAAATATTATAGGAATATTCAAAGTAGAATTAAGCGAAGATTGTAAAATTAATCAAAATATATTTAAAATAATCAATCAAGAAAATAAAGAAATAGAGTTTAAAGATTTGGTTATTAAGGAAAATAAAGGAAATTTAACAAGTGAATTAAACTTATATAAAATACAAAAATATAATAATACTTTTATCAAACCAAAAGTATTTAAAATTTTGGACCTAACAGAAAACAACAACCACATCTTTATAATCTATGCTTTAATATTATTAATTATAAGTATTTTTATAGTCAAGTTAATAATAAAAAGGAAATGTTATATTTGTAATAATAAAATTAAGAAAGACGTAGAAATAAACACATTAGAGCAATTATGATGAAATCTTGATGGGGAGGAATTATGTATGGCTGTAACTCTTATTTCATCATTATTACTCTTATTTTATTAGATGTCAGCATATAGCACTTATCAATTTCCTGTGCAATATGAGTATTAAGTAAACTACAGCATAAGCATATAGTTACACATATAAGCAAATAAAAACATATATTCATGTTCTATTCAGTGTGGTTTTTCACTATTGTAACACATATCAAATGTAACAATAAAAATAAAATTTCTTTTTATTAAATTTAAACGAAGTTCAAATTCAATTGGCGCAGTCGGTAGGATTAGCATCAAAACACAAAGAAAAAAAAATCATTGTGTGGTGAATATTAATTCTTCACTTTGCAACCCTACAAATCAACGTAAAAGGCTAAACAGTACCCATCAGGTCGTCGCAAAGACACAACACGTCGTCCAAGCCGTTCGTCTACATAGAAGATTTGCTGTTCGAAAAGCCGATCACATCTTCTACACGAAGGACACCCGTTGTTTCTTTTCAAAGGAAGACACTTGCCACCAAACAACTACGCAAAGGAAACGCACAGAACCAGAAGACGGTGACCCATAATCACCTCTTCGTAATATTATTGATAACACTGTAAGTAATATAATAAATTTTATTACACAAAACGAATCAATCTAGCTGTGACTAGTAATACATTGATCGTGGGACCAATACAATCCCAAACACATATATAAACTATATGTTTAGTGACCAAGAGTCAGATAAAACCGAATCTTCTGATTCAGAAATTAACGAAGATATAACTTCACAAAATACTATTAAAATAAAATTACGCCCTAGCTTATTAAACATGGCTAATACGAACCTGTCTGAGTTAAAAACCTTAACATAAATGATACCTCAATATGACGGTAACATAAAAATTTTAAATAGATTTATTAAAGCCGTAGATAAAGTTTATCTTAGTTTAAATGGAATCATATTTACACAAATCCAAAAAAATTTCTTATTCGAAATTATTCAAAATAAAATGATAAGAAAAGCAATGGAAATAATTTCGGAAAATAATTTTGATTCATGGGAAGACCTAAAAATACATCTCACAACAAATTTCACTGATCAATCCACTGCAGAAACAATATTATTCGATATCGCTAATTTAAAATTTAAAAATAATTCATTAGACACATTAAAAATGTTTTTAGAAAAAATTTTCTCATAAATAAAAAGTAAAACTTTCAAATTATACAGAGTAAACAAAAACGTTGTAGAAAACCTACACATAGAAATCAGAGATTCACATCTAAACCTTGAAGAAAAAAATTGATTACATAAACTTATTAAACAGTATGACTGTCTCTTTCCAAGAAAAGGTAAAACATTATCTCATGCAAGTGTTCTTAAACATAAAATTATACTTTCTGATAATACTCCAACTCACACAAAAAATTATCGACTTCCGCAAATATATGAAACAGATATAGAAGAACATGTAAAAACATTACTTGCAGAAAAAGTTATTCAAAAATCCTTTTCACCTTGGTCTAGTCCAATCTGGATAGTCCCAAAAAAAAACAGACGCTTCAAACAAACGAAAAACTCGTATGGTCATAGATTTCCGAAAACTAAATTCAGTGACAAAAGATGATAAGTTCCCTATTCCAAATATAGACACACTTTTAGACCATATAGGATACTCTAAATACTTCACTACACTAGATCTACACTCAGGTTTTCATCAGATTGAAATGCACCCTGATGATATAGAAAAAACTGCATTCTCCACCCCTTCAGGCCATTATGAATATATACGTATGCCATTCGGCTTGAAAAACGCACCAGCCACAATTCAACGCACGATAAATATTGCTTTAGGAGAATTAGTTAATAGAAAATGTCTAGTTTATTTAGATGACATTATAATCTTTGGAAAAACGTTAGAAGAACATGAGGAAAATATAAAATTAGTTTTTGAAAAATTAAAAAATGCAAATCTCAAAATTCAAGTAGATAAATCTGAATTCTTTCAAACGCAAACGAAATATTTAGGATACATTATAACACAGGAAGGTATTAAAACAGATCCTTCAAAAGTAGAAAATATTAGAAATTTAAACATTCCAAAAACAAAAAAGGAAATTAAATCATTTTTAGGAACTGTAGGTTGGTACCGAAAGTTCATACCAAATTTTGCGAAAATAACAAAACCATTTACGACAAGTCTAAAAAATGGAGCAAAAATAGATATTTATGATGAAAATTATCGACAATGTTTTGAAAAATGTAAAACAATTCTTAGCGAATCCCCTATACTCCAGTTTCCAAATTTTAACAAGGAATTTATTCTCACCACTGATGCCTCTGACTTTGCAATTGGAGCCGTATTACCTCAAAAAAATGATTCATTAAAAGAAATGCCCGTAGCTTATTTCTCAAAGACATTAAATAGCGCCGAACAAAATTACAGCACTATAGAAAAAGAATTATTAGCAATTGTTCAATCTATAAAAAACTTTAGACCCTATCTGTACGGTAGAAAATTTTTAATTAAAACTGACCATCGACCTTTAGTGTGGCTATTTAACATGAAAAACCCTAACCAAAAATTAATGCGATGGAAAATTGAACTTAACGAATATAATTTTGAAATCAATTACCTTCAAGGAAAAATGAACATTATAGCTGATAATTTTTCACGACAAAAACCAAAAACTACAATTACATTCAAAGAAGGAGATGTAACAGAAGCGAATACTTTCGCACATTGCATATCGAAAGATTTAGCTTTTAATAAAAGTTTGGCAGAACAAATAAATGAAAAATTCAATAGTAAAAATTATTGCAAAACACAAACCATACACAATAAAGACATTATTATTCAAAAATACAACAGTAAAACAATCATTCATTTAATTACTCAAGAACGATACAATGAACCACCGAAATTAAAAAACTTCGATAAACCTTTAAAAGAAATGAGAGATTATTTAATTCTGAATGAGATAGATGAAATAAATTTACCCCATTTTGACTGTGGTTTAGAGGAAACAGAAAAAAAAAGAATAGATGAAAAATTAGAAAAAATATTTAGAGACACAAATATTCAATTGAAAATATATAAACTAAATGAAAATAATCACATAACCAAATCAATAAGTGATCATAATACAATTCATTCCGACCACTCAAGTCCTGTAAATGGAATTCGCTATACTAATGACAGACTAAATATAGGAAGTAATCAAATCATAATTAAATTACATGAATTAGAAACAACAATTAAAATAACGAAACTATTTAATCACCAGAAACAAAGATTCATTTGTAATTTCAACAATCAAACATATCGAGAAGACATACTCGATTTTCTAAAAGAATACATAGTTCCCAAAATTAGATATTTAATTATGTTCGAAACAAAAAATTTAGATTTAGAGACATCAACAATTATTAAAGAAAAATTCAAGTTAAACCCCATATAATTAATTTTTTTTTATAACCCATTTTTATTTACAATCTGTCTTAATAACTGACATTCAGTAAAACTTATAGTAAGATGTACAACAAATACATTGGCATGTAGAGGGTGCTATCCTGTGATAGTCCTCTTCTTATTCTAGATTAAGTGCTAATTGTGTCAATGTTGGTGACTATTTCTAGCCACCTTGTCGGGAATTTGCTAACTGGCTTCTTTTCTGTCGACTCTGCATGACAGGTCCGGAATTTGCCAGGTGGCTTTTTTTCTCTGTTGACTCTGCATAACAGGTATGATGACACTAAAAACATTGAAATTGTTAGTTATTTGTTAGGTAGGTCAAGTATGTTATCACGTTTTAAGCGGTTTTTTTTCTTCACTGTCAGCAAATTACTTGCTAAAGTATTTGGATGCGCACGTAATCTGCTATGATATTTCTCACTGAAGTTTTTAATTTCTTCTTTCACTGTCACTACGGAGAGATCGCGGTGAATTATGGCGTTGGTGACGAACCATGGTGCATTAAGGACAGAGCGGAGCACTTTGGACTGAAATCTCTGCAGGATTTCAATGTTAGAGTTACTGGCGGTACCCCATAGTTGGATTCCGTACGTCCAAACTGGTTTGAGGATAGTCTTGTAAAGAAGAATTTTGTTTTCTGTTGAGAGTTGAGATTTGCGGCCTATTAGCCAGTACATGCGACTGAATTTCAGGCCAAGTTGTTTTCTTTTTGTCCAAATGTGTTTTTTCCATGTTAAACGACGATCTAAGTGCATGCCTAGATATTTCGCTTCTTCTGTCTGTGGGAGGGGCTTGCCATACAGTGTCACAGGAGGACAGGTTTCTTTTCTCATCGTAAATGTGACATGGGTAGATTTGGTTTCATTTGCCCTAATTCTCAATTTTGTTAACCATGGTTGAACTTTGTTCAGATGTGCCTGAAGATATCTTGTGTGTGGCCACGTTGTGATCTTCGTGAGAGGCAAGTATTGCTGTATCATCGGCGAATGTTGCGATGAATGTTGTTTCAGATGTAGGCAGGTCGGCTGTGTATAGGAGATATAGTATGGGTCCTAGTACACTACCTTGTGGGACACTGGATTCCATTGGGTAGAGTCTGGTTTGTTCATCTTTATATTTAATATAGAAATATCTGTTGGAAAGGTATGATTTGAGGATTTTGTAGTAATTATGTGGTAGGATTCTTTTAATTTTAAACAATAGCCCGGTGTGCCAGACTTTATCGAAAGCTTGACTTATATCTAAGAAGGCAGCCGAGCAGTATTTTTTCTCCTCTAGATTTATGCGTATTTCGTTCACGACTCTGTGGATTTGTTCAATCATTGCGTGTTGCGTACGAAATCCGAATTGGTGGTTTGGAATTAGGTCTTTTTATTCTAGAACTGGCTTTAGGCGCTTAAGCAATAACTTTTCTAAAAGTTTGGAGATTATACGAAGGAGACTGATGGGTCTGTAGGAGCTTACTTCTTGTGGTGGTTTTCCTGGCTTGGGTATAAGGATAATTTGGGCTACTTTCCACTGAGAAGGAAAGTATTCTAATCTAAGAACTGAGTTACAGATCATTGTTATCAGCTTGATTCCTTTAGAAGAAAGTTCTTGCAGAATCCTTCCTGTTATTAGGTCATATTCTGAAGCTTTTTTGGGGTCAAGATTTGTTATAGCGTTTTTTATTTCACTAGTTTTTAATTTGATTATAGGCAAGCAGAGTTGTAGGGGGGTCTCTAGGTACTGCAGGATTTCTTGTTCTTCTGCTACCGAAATATCACTAGGAAAGGGTTGGAATACTGTTGATAAATGTTGCGCAAATGTGTTCGCTTTTGACTGGTTGGTTCTGGCCCAGCTACCATTTGCTAGGAGTAAGGGTGGATTTGACTGTTCCGGTTGTTTGAGCTTTTTTGTTGCTCGCCAGATGGAATAGTCTGTGGATGCTGACGGAGTGAGATTTTCTAGGTATTCTTCGACAGATTTATTTCGCAGGTTGCTTAGTAACTTTTTGACTGCTTTTATTGCCTGGTTGAGTTTTGTTTTGTCCTGTGGTGATCTTGTTATTTGCCATTGTTTGCGTAGCTTCCGTTTTTCAGCGACGATGTCCCTAACGATTTTTGGACAATTTTCTCGTTTTTGATTGGCGTTTTGTACCGGTTTTGCGCCTCATGCTTCAGTTGCGTCATTTAGGGATTCTATGGCTTCGTCTATTTCGTGTTCGGTTTTGAGTGAAATTTCGAGCGAAAGCTTGTTGTCCAGCAGATTTCTGAATGTGCGCCAGTCTGTTTTTTTACTAATGAGTGATGGAGGTTTTTTGTTTTATTGTTATTTGTCCATTTACAGTAATTATGACTGGAGAGTGGTCCGATGATAGATCTAAGCAACTTTCGGCATTTAGATAATGTGATGACACGCCTTTTACTACACAAAAGTCTATGAGATCCGGAACTTTTCTTCTGTCGCTAGGCCAGTAGATAAATGATGTAGATTATTCTCTTGCATTGCTTGGTAGAGTTGTCTACCTTTAGGGGTGGTCAGTCGTGAACCCCAGTAGGGATGTTTCGCATTGTAGTCACCTCCAGCTATAAATCTAGACCCGAGAGTGTTATAAAAGTCTTTAAATTGTGCTTTGTTAATTGTGTGTCTAGGTGGACAGTAGACAGCTGAGATAGTTAGAGGTCCTGTTGTCTCTTCGTTAATTACAATGCTAGTAGCTGGGAGGTGTTCGTGCTGGTATTTATTTAGTTCATGGTGTTTAATTTGCTGTCGGATAATTACGGCAGTGCCTCCATGGGCAGTACCATCTGGGTGTTTAGTATTGTATATTGAGTATCCTGGTATCTTCAGATACGTCTTATTTGTAAAGTGAGTTTCGGAAATGAGCATCACATCTATGTTGTGTTCAGCTATAAATATTTTTACTTCGTGGCTGTGTTGTCCAAGACCATTGGCGTTCCAGAGAGCGATTTTTAGGAGCTGGGGCATTATTTCATTTTAGCCACAAGGGTAGTGAGGAGATTTAGCATGGAGTCCATGCGCTCCATCAGTTTGATCATCAGAGCTTCTAGTTTACTATTTTGCTGTTTGTCGGAAGTATGATTTAAATTTTGTTGTATGTTATGTTCTTCTTGTGTCTGTTGGACATTAGCTCTTGTCTTTTGGGCGTATGATACGCCTGGTTGTGTTGGATTTCCGGTTATGTTATGGTTGACTGTATTCTGTTTTTGTCTAAGGGGTGGGAACTTACGTGACTGTATTTCTTTAAAGACACTACAGCCTTTGTAGTTCGCTGGGTGGTTTCCTCCACAGTTGGTGCAGGTTGCGGCAGTACTTTTATCTTGTTTGGGGCAGTCTCTAGTCAGATGATCACCAGTGCACTTCACGCAACGTGGTGAAAGGTTGCAGAAATTTTTTGTATGATTAAATCTTTGGCATCTTGTACATTGAGGTATTTCTCTTTTTTTGGCGTGGAGGTTCAAATTTGATTTTCGAGTGCATAAGGTATTTAGTGTCGTAAATTTCTTTATTATTGTCCTTTTGTTGCAACTCAATAAAGAACATAGGTAGAGGGGCTTTTGTTATTTTATGCTTAATGTTCCATATATTCAATGCATTATGTCCATATGAGTGTATTTCTTTCTTTAATTCTTCGATGTCAACAGTGTGGCGAAGATCACGTACTACAACTTTGAATTTTCTTTCCGATTTTGATTGAAATGAATGGAATTCTGTTTTCTTTTCTTCTAGTTCTTTCGTTATGACGCGATAAAATCTAAGCTCGGTCAGTTGGATTTTTGCTTGCGAACTTCCAATAAGCTTAATTACGTAATTGTCTTTTGCGTGGAGGATCAAGAGGTCAGTCAGAGGCTTTATGTTTCCTCTGCCATGTACGAAAATTGGTGGAGGTTTAATAATTTCAGGACTAATATCTTCTTCAATTAATTCTTCTACATTTAGTTTTTCGAATTTATTTGAGGTTTCTGGTCCATTGAGCCAGTAGTCTATTAGGGTTTTCTGTCTTACGTTTCTATTTTCTTCCGGGCTGGATCTTTTGCTCTTTCTGGAATTGATAACTTTCCAGCTGTCTTCAGTTTTATCTAGTACTGCAGGTTCCGAGATCGACTGGGTGTTTAAGGTCGAAGCGATTTCTTGTTCATTTAGACTTCCTGTAAGGGTTGCTATTTGCTCTTGTGGTGGGGGTGTTGGTGGTACTATGTTAGATTCGAAGTTTGATAGTTTCCTAGTAAAAATGGGAGATCTTACTATTTTTGCGCTTTTTGAGAAGGCGGGCGATCCTTCGGTATCCATTATGCTGGTCGTTTGTTGGAGTGCGTGAGATGTTGAAGCCTGTGCGTAGAGTTGAGTGGCCGACTTCGCTCGTGCGTGCTCGGTGGATGGCAAAGGAGGCGTTGGTGGGATAAATCCCAAGTTCTTTAATTCAGCTGGTATAGCTTTCTTCCCGGATGGTGGAATTATTGAATATTTTCCGTCGGTTCTTTGTATAATTTTAGCAACTGTTTTTGGGTCACCGTTCATGGTGACCCAGTTACGTATATAAAATAAAACTATTACTCTCGCGATTTAAATTTGCTGCGTTTGCATAATTAAGTAATACACAAATTGAGGTATGTGTAGTTAGCTATTTGCAATGTAAGCAATACTACTCGCATGAGCGAGGAACCGCACGTCTAGCCCGTACAAATGTTCGCGTCAGACTGATAAAATTAATAGCCTGTAATTAATTAGTAGAAGATATTGAAAATAAAGAAGAACAGCTAGAAATATTTAGTGAATACCGTAATGGTATAACAAACCATAAAGGAATAATGGCTACAATTAACGCATTAAAAGAACTATATTTCTGGCCCAAAATGATTAAAGACATAACCGAATTTATAAACAGATGTGAACTATGCAAATTAAATAAATACGATAGGAAACCAATTTCTGCAATTGACAATCTAACCCCAACACCAGAAAAACCATTTCAGATTGTAAATTTAGATGTATTAACATTAGATAAAAAAATTTTTTAACAATTTATGACCAATTTTCAAAAATGCTACAAATATTGTATTTACCAGAAAAACCCGCGAAAAACATTTTAAATCATTTAATAAAATATTTTCAAAACTATCACATACCATATAAAATAATCAAAGATGCAGGTTCAGAATTCAAAAATAACATGTTGAGGGAATTGTTCAAAATTCATAAAATCAAAAGTCATATAATATGCATAAATAATCCTAAAAGTAATAGTATAGAAAGAGTACACTCTACCATCATTGAACATCTGAGACTAATAAACCAAAACGAAATCTTAAATAAAAAGAACTTATCCGAAAAAATTTAAATGGCCGTCTTATCATACATTAACACGAAGCACAGTATAACCAAATTATCCCCTAACGAAATATTATACGGAAAAAATAATGACAAACCATTTAAAATTATACCCTGGTTTAAAGAAGAAATAATTCAAAAATATATTTCAGAACAAAAAGAATTACAACAAATTATTAAAGACAGAATTTTGAAAGAAAAAATAAAAAGAAATATTGAAAACGAAAACACGTTAGAAATAAAAAAAGAAGTCTTTATTAAAGAAGACAACCGTAGAATTGGTAAATTTAAGAAACCACTTTTTAAAAAAGTTACTGTTGAAAAATATAACCCTTTGTTAGGAAAAATAACGTATAAAGATATTCAAGGTTTCAAAAATGTAAGAATAGATAAAATAAAACAATGAAACAATTTACTGTTTCAGGTCTGCTCACGGACAGTTGCAGAATATTACCGAAAATAATGGGATACACTTAATAGAATTAGGAAAAAGTAAGATTAAGATAAATGAAAAAATAATCTATTTTAATTACAATGTCACAAATTTACTATCTGAATTTGACAAACTTCAAATCGCAAAAACAACAATCTTAGAAAGTACTACACAATATAAAGACTTATTTGAAAACCAAATAAATATCCTAAATTTTAACTTTGATGACCTAGAAGACCAAATACGGAAAATATTCCCTAATAAACGAAATAAAAGAGGTTTAATTAATGCTCTAGGAAGTGTAATAAAAGCAACATCTGGCAGCCTAGATGACAGTGACAACGAGAGAGATATGAAACTCTTTGAGGAAATTCAGAATAATAAAGGAATAATATATGAGAATAATAAGCAATTAGACAAAATAGACAACAACGAAAATGTATTAAACAAAGAAATTTCCTGGATAAAAGATATTTTAAGCAAAGATGCAAGTTGGAAACGAATTATACATATTAATCAGAAATTTAATCAGTTAACATTATTCATTTCAAATTTAAATAATTTAGTGAAACAATTGGAAAATACATTAACTTTCTGCTCATTACATAAACTCGACACTACAGTTATATCACTAGGTAGTCTACAGCAAATGGACGAGAACATTTTCGAATATTATGAATTGATAGAGACTCATTGTCAATTAAACAAACAAATACTACACATCCTAATTACAATCCCAATATTTAGTAAAGAAACATACTCCTTATTCCAAATAACACCTATACCCACAAAATTAAATAGCAACTTAATAATGATTAATGAAATTCAAAGTCTTTACTTTATCCAAAATAATAATTATTTCCTTATTGATAACTGTATTAACAATAATGTTTAACTATGTACTTCACAATATTTCACTTTAAATAAATGCTTGACTCAAATAATTTCAAAACAAAAGATTGATGAATGTAAATATCATATATTGAAAACCCCTAATAGCTCTGAAAGAATCTCAAATACTAATAGTTTAGTTATTATAAGTCCAGAAGAACAAAAAATAAAAATAAATTGCAAGAATAAAAACATTCAAGAAAATATTATAGGAATATTCAAAGTAGAATTAAGCGAAGATTGTAAAATTAATCAAAATATATTTAAAATAATCAATCAAGAAAATAAAGAAATAGAGTTTAAAGATTTGGTTATTAAGGAAAATAAAGGAAATTTAACAAGTGAATTAAACTTATATAAAATACAAAAATATAATAATACTTTTATCAAACCAAAAGTATTTAAAATTTTGGACCTAACAGAAAACAACAACCACATCTTTATAATCTATGCTTTAATATTATTAATTATAAGTATTTTTATAGTCAAGTTAATAATAAAAAGGAAATGTTATATTTGTAATAATAAAATTAAGAAAGACGTAGAAATAAACACATTAGAGCAATTATGATGAAATCTTGATGGGGAGGAATTATGTATGGCTGTAACTCTTATTTCATCATTATTACTCTTATTTTATTAGATGTCAGCATATAGCACTTATCAATTTCCTGTGCAATATGAGTATTAAGTAAACTACAGCATAAGCATACAGTTACACATATAAGCAAATAAAAACATATATTCATGTTCTATTCAGTGTGGTTTTTCACTATTGTAACACATATCAAATGTAACAATAAAAATAAAATTTCTTTTTATTAAATTTAAACGAAGTTCAAATTCAATTGGCGCAGTCGGTAGGATTAGCATCAAAACACAAAGAAAAAAAAATCATTGTGTGGTGAATATTAATTCTTCACTTTGCAACCCTACAAATCAACGTAAAAGGCTAAACAGTACCCATCAGGTCGTCGCAAAGACACAACACGTCGTCCAAGCCGTTCGTCTACATAGAAGATTTGCTGTTCGAAAAGCCGATCACATCTTCTACACGAAGGACACCCGTTGTTTCTTTTCAAAGGAAGACACTTGCCACCAAACAACTACGCAAAGGAAACGCACAGAACCAGAAGACGGTGACCCATAATCACCTCTTCGTAATATTATTGATAACACTGTAAGTAATATAATAAATTTTATTACACAAAACGAATCAATCTAGCTGTGACTAGTAATACATTGATCGTGGGACCAATACAATCCCAAACACATATATAAACTATATGTTTAGTGACCAAGAGTCAGATAAAACCGAATCTTCTGATTCAGAAATTAACGAAGATATAACTTCACAAAATACTATTAAAATAAAATTACGCCCTAGCTTATTAAACATGGCTAATACGAACCTGTCTGAGTTAAAAACCTTAACATAAATGATACCTCAATATGACGGTAACATAAAAATTTTAAATAGATTTATTAAAGCCGTAGATAAAGTTTATCTTAGTTTAAATGGAATCATATTTACACAAATCCAAAAAAATTTCTTATTCGAAATTATTCAAAATAAAATGATAAGAAAAGCAATGGAAATAATTTCGGAAAATAATTTTGATTCATGGGAAGACCTAAAAATACATCTCACAACAAATTTCACTGATCAATCCACTGCAGAAACAATATTATTCGATATCGCTAATTTAAAATTTAAAAATAATTCATTAGACACATTAAAAATGTTTTTAGAAAAAATTTTCTCATAAATAAAAAGTAAAACTTTCAAATTATACAGAGTAAACAAAAACGTTGTAGAAAACCTACACATAGAAATCAGAGATTCACATCTAAACCTTGAAGAAAAAAATTGATTACATAAACTTATTAAACAGTATGACTGTCTCTTTCCAAGAAAAGGTAAAACATTATCTCATGCAAGTGTTCTTAAACATAAAATTATACTTTCTGATAATACTCCAACTCACACAAAAAATTATCGACTTCCGCAAATATATAAAACAGATATAGAAGAACATGTAAAAACATTACTTGCAGAAAATGTTATTCAAAAATCCTTTTCACCTTGGTCTAGTCCAATCTGGATAGTCCCAAAAAAAACAGACGCTTCAAACAAACGAAAAACTCGTATGGTCATAGATTTCCGAAAACTAAAGTCAGTGACAAAAGATGATAAGTTCCCTATTCCAAATATAGACACACTTTTAGACCATATAGGATACTCTAAATACTTCACTACACTAGATCTACACTCAGGTTTTCATCAGATTGAAATGCACCCTGATGATATAGAAAAAACTGCATTCTCCACCCCTTCAGGCCATTATGAATATATACGTATGCCATTCGGCTTGAAAAACGCACCAGCCACAATTCAACGCACGATAAATATTGCTTTAGGAGAATTAGTTAATAGAAAATGTCTAGTTTATTTAGATGACATTATAATCTTTGGAAAAACGTTAGAAGAACATGAGGAAAATATAAAATTAGTTTTTGAAAAATTAAAAAATGCAAATCTCAAAATTCAAGTAGATAAATCTGAATTCTTTCAAACGCAAACGAAATATTTAGGATACATTATAACACAGGAAGGTATTAAAACAGATCCTTCAAAAGTAGAAAATATTAGAAATTTAAACATTCCAAAAACAAAAAAGGAAATTAAATCATTTTTAGGAACTGTAGGTTGGTACCGAAAGTTCATACCAAATTTTGCGAAAATAACAAAACCATTTACGACAAGTCTAAAAAATGGAGCAAAAATAGATATTTATGATGAAAATTATCGACAATGTTTTGAAAAATGTAAAACAATTCTTAGCGAATCCCCTATACTCCAGTTTCCAAATTTTAACAAGGAATTTATTCTCACCACTGATGCCTCTGACTTTGCAATTGGAGCCGTATTACCTCAAAAAAATGATTCATTAAAAGAAATGCCCGTAGCTTATTTTTCAAAGACATTAAATAGCGCCGAACAAAATTACAGCACTATTGAGAAAGAATTATTAGCAATTGTTCAATCTATAAAAAACTTTAGACCCTATCTGTACGGTAGAAAATTTTTAATTAAAACTGACCATCGACCTTTAGTGTGGCTATTTAACATGAAAAACCCTAACCAAAAATTAATGCGATGGAAAATTGAACTTAACGAATATAATTTTGAAATCAATTACCTTCAAGGAAAAATGAACATTATAGCTGATAATTTTTCACGACAAAAACCAAAAACTACAATTACATTCAAAGAAGGAGATGTAACAGAAGCGAATACTTTCGCACATTGCATATCGAAAGATTTAGCTTTTAATAAAAGTTTGGCAGAACAAATAAATGAAAAATTCAATAGTAAAAATTATTGCAAAACACAAACCATACACAATAAAGACATTATTATTCAAAAATACAACAGTAAAACAATCATTCATTTAATTACTCAAGAACGATACAATGAACCACCGAAATTAAAAAACTTCGATAAACCTTTAAAAGAAATGAGAGATTATTTAATTCTGAATGAGATAGATGAAATAAATTTACCCCATTTTGACTGTGGTTTAGAGGAAACAGAAAAAAAAAGAATAGATGAAAAATTAGAAAAAATATTTAGAGACACAAATATTCAATTGAAAATATATAAACTAAATGAAAATAATCACATAACCAAATCAATAAGTGATCATAATACAATTCATTCCGACCACTCAAGTCCTGTAAATGGAATTCGCTATACTAATGACAGACTAAATATAGGAAGTAATCAAATCATAATTAAATTACATGAATTAGAAACAACAATTAAAATAACGAAACTATTTAATCACCAGAAACAAAGATTCATTTGTAATTTCAACAATCAAACATATCGAGAAGACATACTCGATTTTCTAAAAGAATACATAGTTCCCAAAATTAGATATTTAATTATGTTCGAAACAAAAAATTTAGATTTAGAGACATCAACAATTATTAAAGAAAAATTCAAGTTAAACCCCATATAATTAATTTTTTTTTATAACCCATTTTTATTTACAATCTGTCTTAATAACTGACATTCAGTAAAACTTATAGTAAGATGTACAACAAATACATTGGCATGTAGAGGGTGCTATCCTGTGATAGTCCTCTTCTTATTCTAGATTAAGTGCTAATTGTGTCAATGTTGGTGACTATTTCTAGCCACCTTGTCGGGAATTTGCTAACTGGCTTCTTTTCTGTCGACTCTGCATGACAGGTCCGGAATTTGCCAGGTGGCTTTTTTTCTCTGTTGACTCTGCATAACAGGTATGATGACACTAAAAACATTGAAATTGTTAGTTATTTGTTAGGTAGGTCAAGTATGTTATCACGTTTTAAGCGGTTTTTTTTCTTCACTGTCAGCAAATTACTTGCTAAAGTATTTGGATGCGCACGTAATCTGCTATGATATTTCTCACTGAAGTTTTTAATTTCTTCTTTCACTGTCACTACGGAGAGATCGCGGTGAATTATGGCGTTGGTGACGAACCATGGTGCATTAAGGACAGAGCGGAGCACTTTGGACTGAAATCTCTGCAGGATTTCAATGTTAGAGTTACTGGCGGTACCCCATAGTTGGATTCCGTACGTCCAGACTGGTTTGAGGATAGTCTTGTAAAGAATAATTTTGTTTTCTGTTGAGAGTTGAGATTTGCGGCCTATTAGCCAGTACATGCGACTGAATTTCAGGCCAAGTTGTTTTCTTTTTGTCCAAATGTGTTTTTTCCATGTTAAACGACGATCTAAGTGCATGCCTAGATATTTCGCTTCTTCTGTCTGTGGGAGGGGCTTGCCATACAGTGTCACAGGAGGACAGGTTTCTTTTCTCATCGTAAATGTGACATGGGTAGATTTGGTTTCATTTGCCCTAATTCTCAATTTTGTTAACCATGGTTGAACTTTGTTCAGATGTGCCTGAAGATATCTTGTGTGTGGCCACGTTGTGATCTTCGTGAGAGGCAAGTATTGCTGTATCATCGGCGAATGTTGCGATGAATGTTGTTTCAGATGTAGGCAGGTCGGCTGTGTATAGGAGATATAGTATGGGTCCTAGTACACTACCTTGTGGGACACTGGATTCCATTGGGTAGAGTCTGGTTTGTTCATCTTTATATTTAATATAGAAATATCTGTTGGAAAGGTATGATTTGAGGATTTTGTAGTAATTATGTGGTAGGATTCTTTTAATTTTAAACAATAGCCCGGTGTGCCAGACTTTATCGAAAGCTTGACTTATATCTAAGAAGGCAGCCGAGCAGTATTTTTTCTCCTCTAGATTTATGCGTATTTCGTTCACGACTCTGTGGATTTGTTCAATCATTGCGTGTTGCGTACGAAATCCGAATTGGTGGTTTGGAATTAGGTCTTTTTATTCTAGAACTGGCTTTAGGCGCTTAAGCAATAACTTTTCTAAAAGTTTGGAGATTATACGAAGGAGACTGATGGGTCTGTAGGAGCTTACTTCTTGTGGTGGTTTTCCTGGCTTGGGTATAAGGATAATTTGGGCTACTTTCCACTGAGAAGGAAAGTATTCTAATCTAAGAACTGAGTTACAGATCATTGTTATCAGCTTGATTCCTTTAGAAGAAAGTTCTTGCAGAATCCTTCCTGTTATTAGGTCATATCCTGAAGCTTTTTTGGGGTCAAGATTTGTTATAGCGTTTTTTATTTCACTAGTTTTTAATTTGATTATAGGCAAGCAGAGTTGTAGGGGGGTCTCTAGGTACTGCAGGATTTCTTGTTCTTCTGCTACCGAAATATCACTAGGAAAGGGTTGGAATACTGTTGATAAATGTTGCGCAAATGTGTTCGCTTTTGACTGGTTGGTTCTGGCCCAGCTACCATTTGCTAGGAGTAAGGGTGGATTTGACTGTTCCGGTTGTTTGAGCTTTTTTGTTGCTCGCCAGATGGAATAGTCTGTGGATGCTGACGGAGTGAGATTTTCTAGGTATTCTTCGACAGATTTATTTCGCAGGTTGCTTAGTAACTTTTTGACTGCTTTTATTGCCTGGTTGAGTTTTGTTTTGTCCTGTGGTGATCTTGTTATTTGCCATTGTTTGCGTAGCTTCCGTTTTTCAGCGACGATGTCCCTAACGATTTTTGGACAATTTTCTCGTTTTTGATTGGCGTTTTGTACCGGTTTTGCGCCTCATGCTTCAGTTGCGTCATTTAGGGATTCTATGGCTTCGTCTATTTCGTGTTCGGTTTTGAGTGAAATTTAGAGCGAAAGCTTGTTGTCCAGCAGATTTCTGAATGTGCGCCAGTCTGTTTTTTTACTAATGAGTGATGGAGGTTTTTTGTTTTATTGTTATTTGCCCATTTACAGTAATTATGACTGGAGAGTGGTCCGATGATAGATCTAAGCAACTTTCGGCATTTAGATAATGTGATGACACGCCTTTTACTACACAAAAGTCTATGAGATCCGGAACTTTTCTTCTGTCGCTAGGCCAGTAGATAAATGATGTAGATTATTCTCTTGCATTGCTTGGTAGAGTTGTCTACCTTTAGGGGTGGTCAGTCGTGAACCCCAGTAGGGATGTTTCGCATTGTAGTCACCTCCAGCTATAAATCTAGACCCGAGAGTGTTATAAAAGTCTTTAAATTGTGCTTTGTTAATTGTGTGTCTAGGTGGACAGTAGACAGCTGAGATAGTTAGAGGTCCTGTTGTCTCTTCGTTAATTACAATGCTAGTAGCTGGGAGGTGTTCGTGCTGGTATTTATTTAGTTCATGGTGTTTAATTTGCTGTCGGATAATTACGGCAGTGCCTCCATGGGCAGTACCATCTGGGTGTTTAGTATTGTATATTGAGTATCCTGGTATCTTCAGATACGTCTTATTTGTAAAGTGAGTTTCGGAAATGAGCATCACATCTATGTTGTGTTCTGCTATAAATATTTTTACTTCGTGGCTGTGTTGTCCAAGACCATTGGCGTTCCAGAGAGCGATTTTTAGGAGCTGGGGTATTATTTCATTTTAGCCACAAGGGTAGTGAGCAGATTTAGCATGGAGTCCATGCGCTCCATCAGTTTGATCATCAGAGCTTCTAGTTTACTATTTTGCTGTTTGTCGGAAATATGATTTAAATTTTGTTGTATGTTATGTTCTTCTTGTGTCTGTTGGACATTAGCTCTTGTCTTTTGGGCGTATGATACGCCTGGTTGTGTTGGATTTCCGGTTATGTTATGGTTGACTGTATTCTGTTTTTGTCTAAGGGGTGGGAACTTACGTGACTGTATTTCTTTAAAGACACTACAGCCTTTGTAGTTCGCTGGGTGGTTTCCTCCACAGTTGGTGCAGGTTGCGGCAGTACTTTTATGTTGTTTGGGGCAGTCTCTAGTCAGATGATCACCAGTGCACTTCACGCAACGTGGTGAAAGGTTGCAGAAATTTTTTGTATGATTAAATCTTTGGCATCTTGTACATTGAGGTATTTCTCTTTTTTGGCGTGGAGGTTCAAATTTGATTTTCGAGTGCATAAGGTATTTAGTGTCGTAAATTTCTTTATTATTGTCCTTTTGTTGCAACTCAATAAAGAACATAGGTAGAGGGGCTTTTGTTATTTTATGCTTAATGTTCCATATATTCAATGCATTATGTCCATATGAGTGTATTTCTTTCTTTAATTCTTCGATGTCAACAGTGTGGCGAAGATCACGTACTACAACTTTGAATTTTCTTTCCGATTTTGATTGAAATGAATGGAATTCTGTTTTCTTTTCTTCTAGTTCTTTCGTTATGACGCGATAAAATCTAAGCTCGGTCAGTTGGATTTTTGCTTGCGAACTTCCAATAAGCTTAATTACGTAATTGTCTTTTGCGTGGAGGATCAAGAGGTCAGTCAGAGGCTTTATGTTTCCTCTGCCATGTACGAAAATTGGTGGAGGTTTAATAATTTCAGGACTAATATCTTCTTCAATTAATTCTTCTACATTTAGTTTTTCGAATTTATTTGAGGTTTCTGGTCCATTGAGCCAGTAGTCTATTAGGGTTTTCTGTCTTACGTTTCTATTTTCTTCCGGGCTGGATCTTTTGCTCTTTCTGGAATTGATAACTTTCCAGCTGTCTTCAGTTTTATCTAGTACTGCAGGTTCCGAGATCGACTGGGTGTTTAAGGTCGAAGCGATTTCTTGTTCATTTAGACTTCCTGTAAGGGTTGCTATTTGCTCTTGTGGTGGGGGTGTTGGTGGTACTATGTTAGATTCGAAGTTTGATAGTTTCCTAGTAAAAATGGGAGATCTTACTATTTTTGCGCTTTTTGAGAAGGCGGGCGATCCTTCGGTATCCATTATGCTGGTCGTTTGTTGGAGTGCGTGAGATGTTGAAGCCTGTGCGTAGAGTTGAGTGGCCGACTTCGCTCGTGCGTGCTCGGTGGATGGCAAAGGAGGCGTTGGTGGGATAAATCCCAAGTTCTTTAATTCAGCTGGTATAGCTTTCTTCCCGGATGGTGGAATTATTGAATATTTTCCGTCGGTTCTTTGTATAATTTTAGCAACTGTTTTTGGGTCACCGTTCATGGTGACCCAGTTACGTATATAAAATAAAACTATTACTCTCGCGATTTAAATTTGCTGCGTTTGCATAATTAAGTAATACACAAATTGAGGTATGTGTAGTTAGCTATTTGCAATGTAAGCAATACTACTCGCATGAGCGAGGAACCGCACGTCTAGCCCGTACAAATGTTCGCGTCAGACTGATAAAATTAATAGCCTGTAATTAATTAGTAGAAGATATTGAAAATAAAGAAGAACAGCTAGAAATATTTAGTGAATACCGTAATGGTATAACAAACCATAAAGGAATAATGGCTACAATTAACGCATTAAAAGAACTATATTTCTGGCCCAAAATGATTAAAGACATAACCGAATTTATAAACAGATGTGAACTATGCAAATTAAATAAATACGATAGGAAACCAATTTCTGCAATTGACAATCTAACCCCAACACCAGAAAAACCATTTCAGATTGTAAATTTAGATGTATTAACATTAGATAAAAAAAAATTTTAACAATTTATGACCAATTTTCAAAAATGCTACAAATATTGTATTTACCAGAAAAACCCGCGAAAAACATTTTAAATCATTTAATAAAATATTTTCAAAACTATCACATACCATATAAAATAATCAAAGATGCAGGTTCAGAATTCAAAAATAACATGTTGAGGGAATTGTTCAAAATTCATAAAATCAAAAGTCATATAATATGCATAAATAATCCTAAAAGTAATAGTATAGAAAGAGTACACTCTACCATCATTGAACATCTGAGACTAATAAACCAAAACGAAATCTTAAATAAAAAGAACTTATCCGAAAAAATTTAAATGGCCGTCTTATCATACATTAACACGAAGCACAGTATAACCAAATTATCCCCTAACGAAATATTATACGGAAAAAATAATGACAAACCATTTAAAATTATACCCTGGTTTAAAGAAGAAATAATTCAAAAATATATTTCAGAACAAAAAGAATTACAACAAATTATTAAAGACAGAATTTTGAAAGAAAAAATAAAAAGAAATATTGAAAACGAAAACACGTTAGAAATAAAAAAAGAAGTCTTTATTAAAGAAGACAACCGTAGAATTGGTAAATTTAAGAAACCACTTTTTAAAAAAGTTACTGTTGAAAAATATAACCCTTTGTTAGGAAAAATAACGTATAAAGATATTCAAGGTTTCAAAAATGTAAGAATAGATAAAATAAAACAATGAAACAATTTACTGTTTCAGGTCTGCTCACGGACAGTTGCAGAATATTACCGAAAATAATGGGATACACTTAATAGAATTAGGAAAAAGTAAGATTAAGATAAATGAAAAAATAATCTATTTTAATTACAATGTCACAAATTTACTATCTGAATTTGACAAACTTCAAATCGCAAAAACAACAATCTTAGAAAGTACTACACAATATAAAGACTTATTTGAAAACCAAATAAATATCCTAAATTTTAACTTTGATGACCTAGAAGACCAAATACGGAAAATATTCCCTAATAAACGAAATAAAAGAGGTTTAATTAATGCTCTAGGAAGTGTAATAAAAGCAACATCTGGCAACCTAGATGACAGTGACAACGAGAGATATATGAAACTCTTTGAGGAAATTCAGAATAATAAAGGAATAATATATGAGAATAATAAGCAATTAGACAAAATAGACAACAACGAAAATGTATTAAACAAAGAAATTTCCTGGATAAAAGATATTTTAAGCAAAGATGCAAGTTGGAAACGAATTATACATATTAATCAGAAATTTAATCAGTTAACATTATTCATTTCAAATTTAAATAATTTAGTGAAACAATTGGAAAATACATTAACTTTCTGCTCATTACATAAACTCGACACTACAGTTATATCACTAGGTAGTCTACAGCAAATGGACGAGAACATTTTCGAATATTATGAATTGATAGAGACTCATTGTCAATTAAACAAACAAATACTACACATCCTAATTACAATCCCAATATTTAGTAAAGAAACATACTCCTTATTCCAAATAACACCTATACCCACAAAATTAAATAGCAACTTAATAATGATTAATGAAATTCAAAGTCTTTACTTTATCCAAAATAATAATTATTTCCTTATTGATAACTGTATTAACAATAATGTTTAACTATGTACTTCACAATATTTCACTTTAAATAAATGCTTGACTCAAATAATTTCAAAACAAAAGATTGATGAATGTAAATATCATATATTGAAAACCCCTAATAGCTCTGAAAGAATCTCAAATACTAATAGTTTAGTTATTATAAGTCCAGAAGAACAAAAAATAAAAATAAATTGCAAGAATAAAAACATTCAAGAAAATATTATAGGAATATTCAAAGTAGAATTAAGCGAAGATTGTAAAATTAATCAAAATATATTTAAAATAATCAATCAAGAAAATAAAGAAATAGAGTTTAAAGATTTGGTTATTAAGGAAAATAAAGGAAATTTAACAAGTGAATTAAACTTATATAAAATACAAAAATATAATAATACTTTTATCAAACCAAAAGTATTTAAAATTTTGGACCTAACAGAAAACAACAACCACATCTTTATAATCTATGCTTTAATATTATTAATTATAAGTATTTTTATAGTCAAGTTAATAATAAAAAGGAAATGTTATATTTGTAATAATAAAATTAAGAAAGACGTAGAAATAAACACATTAGAGCAATTATGATGAAATCTTGATGGGGAGGAATTATGTATGGCTGTAACTCTTATTTCATCATTATTACTCTTATTTTATTAGATGTCAGCATATAGCACTTATCAATTTCCTGTGCAATATGAGTATTAAGTAAACTACAGCATAAGCATACAGTTACACATATAAGCAAATAAAAACATATATTCATGTTCTATTCAGTGTGGTTTTTCACTATTGTAACACATATCAAATGTAACAATAAAAATAAAATATTTTTTTATTAAATTTAAACGAAGTTCAAATTTAATTGGCGCAGTCGGTAGGATTAGCATCAAAACACAAAGAAAAAAAAATCATTGTGTGGGGAATATTAATTCTTCACTTTGCAACCCTACAAATCAACGTAAAAGGCTAAACAGTACCCATCAGGTCGTCGCAAAGACACAACACGTCGTCCAAGCCGTTCGTCTACATAGAAGATTTGCTGTTCGAAAAGCCGATCACATCTTCTACACGAAGGACACCCGTTGTTTCTTTTCAAAGGAAGACACTTGCCACCAAACAACTACGCAAAGGAAACGCACAGAACCCGAAGACGGTGACCCATAATCACCTCTTCGTAATATTATTGATAACACTGTAAGTAATATAATAAATTTTATTACACAAAACGAATCAATCTAGCTGTGACTAGTAATACATTGATCGTGGGACCAATACAATCCCAAACACATATATAAACTATATGTTTAGTGACCAAGAGTCAGATAAAACCGAATCTTCTGATTCAGAAATTAACGAAGATATAACTTCACAAAATACTATTAAAATAAAATTACGCCCTAGCTTATTAAACATGGCTAATACGAACCTGTCTGAGTTAAAAACCTTAACATAAATGATACCTCAATATGACGGTAACATAAAAATTTTAAATAGATTTATTAAAGCCGTAGATAAAGTTTATCTTAGTTTAAATGGAATCATATTTACACAAATCCAAAAAAATTTCTTATTCGAAATTATTCAAAATAAAATGATTAGAAAAGCAATGGAAATAATTTCAGAAAATAATTTTGATTCATGGGAAGACCTAAAAATACATCTCACAACAAATTTCACTGATCAATCCACTGCAGAAACAATATTATTCGATATCGCTAATTTAAAATTTAAAAATAATTCATTAGACACATTAAAAATGTTTTTAGAAAAAATTTTCTCATAAATAAAAAGTAAAACTTTCAAATTATACAGAGTAAACAAAAACGTTGTAGAAAACCTACACATAGAAATCAGAGATTCACATCTAAACCTTGAAGAAAAAAATTGATTACATAAACTTATTAAACAGTATGACTGTCTCTTTCCAAGAAAAGGTAAAACATTATCTCATGCAAGTGTTCTTAAACATAAAATTATACTTTCTGATAATACTCCAACTCACACAAAAAATTATCGACTTCCGCAAATATATGAAACAGATATAGAAGAACATGTAAAAACATTACTTGCAGAAAATGTTATTCAAAAATCCTTTTCACCTTGGTCTAGTCCAATCTGGATAGTCCCAAAAAAAACAGACGCTTCAAACAAACGAAAAACTCGTATGGTCATAGATTTCCGAAAACTAAATTCAGTGACAAAAGATGATAAGTTCCCTATTCCAAATATAGACACACTTTTAGACCATATAGGATACTCTAAATACTTCACTACACTAGATCTACACTCAGGTTTTCATCAGATTGAAATGCACCCTGATGATATAGAAAAAACTGCATTCTCCACCCCTTCAGGCCATTATGAATATATACGTATGCCATTCGGCTTGAAAAACGCACCAGCCACAATTCAACGCACGATAAATATTGCTTTAGGAGAATTAGTTAATAGAAAATGTCTAGTTTATTTAGATGACATTATAATCTTTGGAAAAACGTTAGAAGAACATGAGGAAAATATAAAATTAGTTTTTGAAAAATTAAAAAATGCAAATCTCAAAATTCAAGTAGATAAATCTGAATTCTTTCAAACGCAAACGAAATATTTAGGATACATTATAACACAGGAAGGTATTAAAACAGATCCTTCAAAAGTAGAAAATATTAGAAATTTAAACATTCCAAAAACAAAAAAGGAAATTAAATCATTTTTAGGAACTGTAGGTTGGTACCGAAAGTTCATACCAAATTTTGCGAAAATAACAAAACCATTTACGACAAGTCTAAAAAATGGAGCAAAAATAGATATTTATGATGAAAATTATCGACAATGTTTTGAAAAATGTAAAACAATTCTTAGCGAATCCCCTATACTCCAGTTTCCAAATTTTAACAAGGAATTTATTCTCACCACTGATGCCTCTGACTTTGCAATTGGAGCCGTATTACTTCAAAAAAATGATTCATTAAAAGAAATGCCCGTAGCTTATTTTTCAAAGACATTAAATAGCGCCGAACAAAATTACAGCACTATTGAGAAAGAATTATTAGCAATTGTTCAATCTATAAAAAACTTTAGACCCTATCTGTACGGTAGAAAATTTTTAATTAAAACTGACCATCGACCTTTAGTGTGGCTATTTAACATGAAAAACCCTAACCAAAAATTAATGCGATGGAAAATTGAACTTAACGAATATAATTTTGAAATCAATTACCTTCAAGGAAAAATGAACATTATAGCTGATAATTTTTCACGACAAAAACCAAAAACTACAATTACATTCAAAGAAGGAGATGTAACAGAAGCGAATACTTTCGCACATTGCATATCGAAAGATTTAGCTTTTAATAAAAGTTTGGCAGAACAAATAAATGAAAAATTCAATAGTAAAAATTATTGCAAAACACAAACCATACACAATAAAGACATTATTATTCAAAAATACAACAGTAAAACAATCATTCATTTAATTACTCAAGAACGATACAATGAACCACCGAAATTAAAAAACTTCGATAAACCTTTAAAAGAAATGAGAGATTATTTAATTCTGAATGAGATAGATGAAATAAATTTACCCCATTTTGACTGTGGTTTAGAGGAAACAGAAAAAAAAAGAATAGATGAAAAATTAGAAAAAATATTTAGAGACACAAATATTCAATTGAAAATATATAAACTAAATGAAAATAATCACATAACCAAATCAATAAGTGATCATAATACAATTCATTCCGACCACTCAAGTCCTGTAAATGGAATTCGCTATACTAATGACAGACTAAATATAGGAAGTAATCAAATCATAATTAAATTACATGAATTAGAAACAACAATTAAAATAACGAAACTATTTAATCACCAGAAACAAAGATTCATTTGTAATTTCAACAATCAAACATATCGAGAAGACATACTCGATTTTCTAAAAGAATACATAGTTCCCAAAATTAGATATTTAATTATGTTCGAAACAAAAAATTTAGATTTAGAGACATCAACAATTATTAAAGAAAAATTCAAGTTAAACCCCATATAATTAATTTTTTTTTATAACCCATTTTTATTTACAATCTGTCTTAATAACTGACATTCAGTAAAACTTATAGTAAGATGTACAACAAATACATTGGCATGTAGAGGGTGCTATCCTGTGATAGTCCTCTTCTTATTCTAGATTAAGTGCTAATTGTGTCAATGTTGGTGACTATTTCTAGCCACCTTGTCGGGAATTTGCTAACTGGCTTCTTTTCTGTCGACTCTGCATGACAGGTCCGGAATTTGCCAGGTGGCTTTTTTTCTCTGTTGACTCTGCATAACAGGTATGATGACACTAAAAACATTGAAATTGTTAGTTATTTGTTAGGTAGGTCAAGTATGTTATCACGTTTTAAGCGGTTTTTTTTCTTCACTGTCAGCAAATTACTTGCTAAAGTATTTGGATGCGCACGTAATCTGCTATGATATTTCTCACTGAAGTTTTTAATTTCTTCTTTCACTGTCACTACGGAGAGATCGCGGTGAATTATGGCGTTGGTGACGAACCATGGTGCATTAAGGACAGAGCGGAGCACTTTGGACTGAAATCTCTGCAGGATTTCAATGTTAGAGTTACTGGCGGTACCCCATAGTTGGATTCCGTACGTCCAGACTGGTTTGAGGATAGTCTTGTAAAGAATAATTTTGTTTTCTGTTGAGAGTTGAGATTTGCGGCCTATTAGCCAGTACATGCGACTGAATTTCAGGCCAAGTTGTTTTCTTTTTGTCCAAATGTGTTTTTTCCATGTTAAACGCCGATGTAAGTGCATGCATAGATATTTCGCTTCTTCTGTCTGTGGGAGGGGCTTGCCATACAGTGTCACAGGAGGACAGGTTTCTTTTCTCATCGTAAATGTGACATGGGTAGATTTGGTTTCATTTGCCCTAATTCTCAATTTTGTTAACCATGGTTGAACTTTGTTCAGATGTGCCTGAAGATATCTTGTGTGTGGCCACGTTGTGATCTTCGTGAGAGGCAAGTATTGCTGTATCATCGGCGAATGTTGCGATGAATGTTGTTTCAGATGTAGGCAGGTCGGCTGTGTATAGGAGATATAGTATGGGTCCTAGTACACTACCTTGTGGGACACTGGATTCCATTGGGTAGAGTCTGGTTTGTTCATCTTTATATTTAATATAGAAATATCTGTTGGAAAGGTATGATTTGAGGATTTTGTAGTAATTATGTGGTAGGATTCTTTTAATTTTAAACAATAGCCCGGTGTGCCAGACTTTATCGAAAGCTTGACTTATATCTAAGAAGGCAGCCGAGCAGTATTTTTTCTCCTCTAGATTTATGCGTATTTCGTTCACGACTCTGTGGATTTGTTCAATCATTGCGTGTTGCGTACGAAATCCGAATTGGTGGTTTGGAATTAGGTCTTTTTATTCTAGAACTGGCTTTAGGCGCTTAAGCAATAACTTTTCTAAAAGTTTGGAGATTATACGAAGGAGACTGATGGGTCTGTAGGAGCTTACTTCTTGTGGTGGTTTTCCTGGCTTGGGTATAAGGATAATTTGGGCTACTTTCCACTGAGAAGGAAAGTATTCTAATCTAAGAACTGAGTTACAGATCATTGTTATCAGCTTGATTCCTTTAGAAGAAAGTTCTTGCAGAATCCTTCCTGTTATTAGGTCATATCCTGAAGCTTTTTTGGGGTCAAGATTTGTTATAGCGTTTTTTATTTCACTAGTTTTTAATTTGATTATAGGCAAGCAGAGTTGTAGGGGGGTCTCTAGGTACTGCAGGATTTCTTGTTCTTCTGCTACCGAAATATCACTAGGAAAGGGTTGGAATACTGTTGATAAATGTTGCGCAAATGTGTTCGCTTTTGACTGGTTGGTTCTGGCCCAGCTACCATTTGCTAGGAGTAAGGGTGGATTTGACTGTTCCGGTTGTTTGAGCTTTTTTGTTGCTCGCCAGATGGAATAGTCTGTGGATGCTGACGGAGTGAGATTTTCTAGGTATTCTTCGACAGATTTATTTCGCAGGTTGCTTAGTAACTTTTTGACTGCTTTTATTGCCTGGTTGAGTTTTGTTTTGTCCTGTGGTGATCTTGTTATTTGCCATTGTTTGCGTAGCTTCCGTTTTTCAGCGACGATGTCCCTAACGATTTTTGGACAATTTTCTCGTTTTTGATTGGCGTTTTGTACCGGTTTTGCGCCTCATGCTTCAGTTGCGTCATTTAGGGATTCTATGGCTTCGTCTATTTCGTGTTCGGTTTTGAGTGAAATTTCGAGCGAAAGCTTGTTGTCCAGCAGATTTCTGAATGTGCGCCAGTCTGTTTTTTTACTAATGAGTGATGGAGGTTTTTTGTTTTATTGTTATTTGCCCATTTACAGTAATTATGACTGGAGAGTGGTCCGATGATAGATCTAAGCAACTTTCGGCATTTAGATAATGTGATGACACGCCTTTTACTACACAAAAGTCTATGAGATCCGGAACTTTTCTTCTGTCGCTAGGCCAGTAGATAAATGATGTAGATTATTCTCTTGCATTGCTTGGTAGAGTTGTCTACCTTTAGGGGTGGTCAGTCGTGAACCCCAGTAGGGATGTTTCGCATTGTAGTCACCTCCAGCTATAAATCTAGACCCGAGAGTGTTATAAAAGTCTTTAAATTGTGCTTTGTTAATTGTGTGTCTAGGTGGACAGTAGACAGCTGAGATAGTTAGAGGTCCTGTTGTCTCTTCGTTAATTACAATGCTAGTAGCTGGGAGGTGTTCGTGCTGGTATTTATTTAGTTCATGGTGTTTAATTTGCTGTCGGATAATTACGGCAGTGCCTCCATGGGCAGTACCATCTGGGTGTTTAGTATTGTATATTGAGTATCCTGGTATCTTCAGATACGTCTTATTTGTAAAGTGAGTTTCGGAAATGAGCATCACATCTATGTTGTGTTCAGCTATAAATATTTTTACTTCGTGGCTGTGTTGTCCAAGACCATTGGCGTTCCAGAGAGCGATTTTTAGGAGCTGGGGCATTATTTCATTTTAGCCACAAGGGTAGTGAGGAGATTTAGCATGGAGTCCATGCGCTCCATCAGTTTGATCATCAGAGCTTCTAGTTTACTATTTTGCTGTTTGTCGGAAATATGATTTAAATTTTGTTGTATGTTATGTTCTTCTTGTGTCTGTTGGACATTAGCTCTTGTCTTTTGGGCGTATGATACGCCTGGTTGTGTTGGATTTCCGGTTATGTTATGGTTGACTGTATTCTGTTTTTGTCTAAGGGGTGGGAACTTACGTGACTGTATTTCTTTAAAGACACTACAGCCTTTGTAGTTCGCTGGGTGGTTTCCTCCACAGTTGGTGCAGGTTGCGGCAGTACTTTTATGTTGTTTGGGGCAGTCTCTAGTCAGATGATCACCAGTGCACTTCACGCAACGTGGTGAAAGGTTGCAGAAATGTTTTGTATGATTAAATCTTTGGCATCTTGTACATTGAGGTATTTCTCTTTTTTGGCGTGGAGGTTCAAATTTGATTTTCGAGTGCATAAGGTATTTAGTGTCGTAAATTTCTTTATTATTGTCCTTTTGTTGCAACTCAATAAAGAACATAGGTAGAGGGGCTTTTGTTATTTTATGCTTAATGTTCCATATATTCAATGCATTATGTCCATATGAGTGTATTTCTTTCTTTAATTCTTCGATGTCAACAGTGTGGCGAAGATCACGTACTACAACTTTGAATTTTCTTTCCGATTTTGATTGAAATGAATGGAATTCTGTTTTCTTTTCTTCTAGTTCTTTCGTTATGACGCGATAAAATCTAAGCTCGGTCAGTTGGATTTTTGCTTGCGAACTTCCAATAAGCTTAATTACGTAATTGTCTTTTGCGTGGAGGATCAAGAGGTCAGTCAGAGGCTTTATGTTTCCTCTGCCATGTACGAAAATTGGTGGAGGTTTAATAATTTCAGGACTAATATCTTCTTCAATTAATTCTTCTACATTTAGTTTTTCGAATTTATTTGAGGTTTCTGGTCCATTGAGCCAGTAGTCTATTAGGGTTTTCTGTCTTACGTTTCTATTTTCTTCCGGGCTGGATCTTTTGCTCTTTCTGGAATTGATAACTTTCCAGCTGTCTTCAGTTTTATCTAGTACTGCAGGTTCCGAGATCGACTGGGTGTTTAAGGTCGAAGCGATTTCTTGTTCATTTAGACTTCCTGTAAGGGTTGCTATTTGCTCTTGTGGTGGGGGTGTTGGTGGTACTATGTTAGATTCGAAGTTTGATAGTTTCCTAGTAAAAATGGGAGATCTTACTATTTTTGCGCTTTTTGAGAAGGCGGGCGATCCTTCGGTATCCATTATGCTGGTCGTTTGTTGGAGTGCATGAGATGTTGAAGCCTGTGCGTAGAGTTGAGTGGCCGACTTCGCTCGTGCGTGCTCGGTGGATGGCAAAGGAGGCGTTGGTGGGATAAATCCCAAGTTCTTTAATTCAGCTGGTATAGCTTTCTTCCCGGATGGTGGAATTATTGAATATTTTCCGTCGGTTCTTTGTATAATTTTAGCAACTGTTTTTGGGTCACCGTTCATGGTGACCCAGTTACGTATATAAAATAAAACTATTACTCTCGCGATTTAAATTTGCTGCGTTTGCATAATTAAGTAATACACAAATTGAGGTATGTGTAGTTAGCTATTTGCAATGTAAGCAATACTACTCGCATGAGCGAGGAACCGCACGTCTAGCCCGTACAAATGTTCGCGTCAGACTGATAAAATTAATAGCCTGTAATTAATTAGTAGAAGATATTGAAAATAAAGAAGAACAGCTAGAAATATTTAGTGAATACCGTAATGGTATAACAAACCATAAAGGAATAATGGCTACAATTAACGCATTAAAAGAACTATATTTCTGGCCCAAAATGATTAAAGACATAACCGAATTTATAAACAGATGTGAACTATGCAAATTAAATAAATACGATAGGAAACCAATTTCTGCAATTGACAATCTAACCCCAACACCAGAAAAACCATTTCAGATTGTAAATTTAGATGTATTAACATTAGATAAAAAAAATTTTTAACAATTTATGACCAATTTTCAAAAATGCTACAAATATTGTATTTACCAGAAAAACCCGCGAAAAACATTTTAAATCATTTAATAAAATATTTTCAAAACTATCACATACCATATAAAATAATCAAAGATGCAGGTTCAGAATTCAAAAATAACATGTTGAGGGAATTGTTCAAAATTCATAAAATCAAAAGTCATATAATATGCATAAATAATCCTAAAAGTAATAGTATAGAAAGAGTACACTCTACCATCATTGAACATCTGAGACTAATAAACCAAAACGAAATCTTAAATAAAAAGAACTTATCCGAAAAAATTTAAATGGCCGTCTTATCATACATTAACACGAAGCACAGTATAACCAAATTATCCCCTAACGAAATATTATACGGAAAAAATAATGACAAACCATTTAAAATTATACCCTGGTTTAAAGAAGAAATAATTCAAAAATATATTTCAGAACAAAAAGAATTACAACAAATTATTAAAGACAGAATTTTGAAAGAAAAAATAAAAAGAAATATTGAAAACGAAAACACGTTAGAAATAAAAAAAGAAGTCTTTATTAAAGAAGACAACCGTAGAATTGGTAAATTTAAGAAACCACTTTTTAAAAAAGTTACTGTTGAAAAATATAACCCTTTGTTAGGAAAAATAACGTATAAAGATATTCAAGGTTTCAAAAATGTAAGAATAGATAAAATAAAACAATGAAACAATTTACTGTTTCAGGTCTGCTCACGGACAGTTGCAGAATATTACCGAAAATAATGGGATACACTTAATAGAATTAGGAAAAAGTAAGATTAAGATAAATGAAAAAATAATCTATTTTAATTACAATGTCACAAATTTACTATCTGAATTTGACAAACTTCAAATCGCAAAAACAACAATCTTAGAAAGTACTACACAATATAAAGACTTATTTGAAAACCAAATAAATATCCTAAATTTTAACTTTGATGACCTAGAAGACCAAATACGGAAAATATTCCCTAATAAACGAAATAAAAGAGGTTTAATTAATGCTCTAGGAAGTGTAATAAAAGCAACATCTGGCAGCCTAGATGACAGTGACAACGAGAGAGATATGAAACTCTTTGAGGAAATTCAGAATAATAAAGGAATAATATATGAGAATAATAAGCAATTAGACAAAATAGACAACAACGAAAATGTATTAAACAAAGAAATTTCCTGGATAAAAGATATTTTAAGCCAAGATGCAAGTTGGAAACGAATTATACATATTAATCAGAAATTTAATCAGTTAACATTATTCATTTCAAATTTAAATAATTTAGTGAAACAATTGGAAAATACATTAACTTTCTGCTCATTACATAAACTCGACACTACAGTTATATCACTAGGTAGTCTACAGCAAATGGACGAGAACATTTTCGAATATTATGAATTGATAGAGACTCATTGTCAATTAAACAAACAAATACTACACATCCTAATTACAATCCCAATATTTAGTAAAGAAACATACTCCTTATTCCAAATAACACCTATACCCACAAAATTAAATAGCAACTTAATAATGATTAATGAAATTCAAAGTCTTTACTTTATCCAAAATAATAATTATTTCCTTATTGATAACTGTATTAACAATAATGTTTAACTATGTACTTCACAATATTTCACTTTAAATAAATGCTTGACTCAAATAATTTCAAAACAAAAGATTGATGAATGTAAATATCATATATTGAAAACCCCTAATAGCTCTGAAAGAATCTCAAATACTAATAGTTTAGTTATTATAAGTCCAGAAGAACAAAAAATAAAAATAAATTGCAAGAATAAAAACATTCAAGAAAATATTATAGGAATATTCAAAGTAGAATTAAGCGAAGATTGTAAAATTAATCAAAATATATTTAAAATAATCAATCAAGAAAATAAAGAAATAGAGTTTAAAGATTTGGTTATTAAGGAAAATAAAGGAAATTTAACAAGTGAATTAAACTTATATAAAATACAAAAATATAATAATACTTTTATCAAACCAAAAGTATTTAAAATTTTGGACCTAACAGAAAACAACAACCACATCTTTATAATCTATGCTTTAATATTATTAATTATAAGTATTTTTATAGTCAAGTTAATAATAAAAAGGAAATGTTATATTTGTAATAATAAAATTAAGAAAGACGTAGAAATAAACACATTAGAGCAATTATGATGAAATCTTGATGGGGAGGAATTATGTATGGCTGTAACTCTTATTTCATCATTATTACTCTTATTTTATTAGATGTCAGCATATAGCACTTATCAATTTCCTGTGCAATATGAGTATTAAGTAAACTACAGCATAAGCATACAGTTACACATATAAGCAAATAAAAACATATATTCATGTTCTATTCAGTGTGGTTTTTCACTATTGTAACACATATCAAATGTAACAATAAAAATAAAATATTTTTTTATTAAATTTAAACGAAGTTCAAATTTAATTGGCGCAGTCGGTAGGATTAGCATCAAAACACAAAGAAAAAAAAATCATTGTGTGGGGAATATTAATTCTTCACTTTGCAACCCTACAAATCAACGTAAAAGGCTAAACAGTACCCATCAGGTCGTCGCAAAGACACAACACGTCGTCCAAGCCGTTCGTCTACATAGAAGATTTGCTGTTCGAAAAGCCGATCACATCTTCTACACGAAGGACACCCGTTGTTTCTTTTCAAAGGAAGACACTTGCCACCAAACAACTACGCAAAGGAAACGCACAGAACCCGAAGACGGTGACCCATAATCACCTCTTCGTAATATTATTGATAACACTGTAAGTAATATAATAAATTTTATTACACAAAACGAATCAATCTAGCTGTGACTAGTAATACATTGATCGTGGGACCAATACAATCCCAAACACATATATAAACTATATGTTTAGTGACCAAGAGTCAGATAAAACCGAATCTTCTGATTCAGAAATTAACGAAGATATAACTTCACAAAATACTATTAAAATAAAATTACGCCCTAGCTTATTAAACATGGCTAATACGAACCTGTCTGAGTTAAAAACCTTAACATAAATGATACCTCAATATGACGGTAACATAAAAATTTTAAATAGATTTATTAAAGCCGTAGATAAAGTTTATCTTAGTTTAAATGGAATCATATTTACACAAATCCAAAAAAATTTCTTATTCGAAATTATTCAAAATAAAATGATAAGAAAAGCAATGGAAATAATTTCGGAAAATAATTTTGATTCATGGGAAGACCTAAAAATACATCTCACAACAAATTTCACTGATCAATCCACTGCAGAAACAATATTATTCGATATCGCTAATTTAAAATTTAAAAATAATTCATTAGACACATTAAAAATGTTTTTAGAAAAAATTTTCTCAAAAATAAAAAGTAAAACTTTCAAATTATACAGAGTAAACAAAAACGTTGTAGAAAACCTACACATAGAAATCAGAGATTCACATCTAAACCTTGAAGAAAAAAATTGATTACATAAACTTATTAAACAGTATGACTGTCTCTTTCCAAGAAAAGGTAAAACATTATCTCATGCAAGTGTTCTTAAACATAAAATTATACTTTCTGATAATACTCCAACTCACACAAAAAATTATCGACTTCCGCAAATATATGAAACAGATATAGAAGAACATGTAAAAACATTACTTGCAGAAAATGTTATTCAAAAATCCTTTTCACCTTGGTCTAGTCTAATCTGGATAGTCCCAAAAAAAACAGACGCTTCAAACAAACTAAAAACTCGTATGGTCATAGATTTCCGAAAACTAAATTCAGTGACAAAAGATGATAAGTTCCCTATTCCAAATATAGACACACTTTTAGACCATATAGGATACTCTAAATACTTCACTACACTAGATCTACACTCAGGTTTTCATCAGATTGAAATGCACCCTGATGATATAGAAAAAACTGCATTCTCCACCTCTTCAGGCCATTATGAATATATACGTATGCCATTCGGCTTGAAAAACGCACCAGCCACAATTCAACGCACGATAAATATTGCTTTAGGAGAATTAGTTAATAGAAAATGTCTAGTTTATTTAGATGACATTATAATCTTTGGAAAAACGTTAGAAGAACATGAGGAAAATATAAAATTAGTTTTTGAAAAATTAAAAAATGCAAATCTCAAAATTCAAGTAGATAAATCTGAATTCTTTCAAACGCAAACGAAATATTTAGGATACATTATAACACAGGAAGGTATTAAAACAGATCCTTCAAAAGTAGAAAATATTAGAAATTTAAACATTCCAAAAACAAAAAAGGAAATTAAATCATTTTTAGGAACTGTAGGTTGGTACCGAAAGTTCATACCAAATTTTGCGAAAATAACAAAACCATTTACGACAAGTCTAAAAAATGGAGCAAAAATAGATATTTATGATGAAAATTATCGACAATGTTTTGAAAAATGTAAAACAATTCTTAGCGAATCCCCTATACTCCAGTTTCCAAATTTTAACAAGGAATTTATTCTCACCACTGATGCCTCTGACTTTGCAATTGGAGCCGTATTACCTCAAAAAAATGATTCATTAAAAGAAATGCCCGTAGCTTATTTTTCAAAGACATTAAATAGCGCCGAACAAAATTACAGCACTATTGAGAAAGAATTATTAGCAATTGTTCAATCTATAAAAAACTTTAGACCCTATCTGTACGGTAGAAAATTTTTAATTAAAACTGACCATCGACCTTTAGTGTGGCTATTTAACATGAAAAACCCTAACCAAAAATTAATGCGATGGAAAATTGAACTTAACGAATATAATTTTGAAATCAATTACCTTCAAGGAAAAATGAACATTATAGCTGATAATTTTTCACGACAAAAACCAAAAACTACAATTACATTCAAAGAAGGAGATGTAACAGAAGCGAATACTTTCGCACATTGCATATCGAAAGATTTAGCTTTTAATAAAAGTTTGGCAGAACAAATAAATGAAAAATTCAATAGTAAAAATTATTGCAAAACACAAACCATACACAATAAAGACATTATTATTCAAAAATACAACAGTAAAACAATCATTCATTTAATTACTCAAGAACGATACAATGAACCACCGAAATTAAAAAACTTCGATAAACCTTTAAAAGAAATGAGAGATTATTTAATTCTGAATGAGATAGATGAAATAAATTTACCCCATTTTGACTGTGGTTTAGAGGAAACAGAAAAAAAAAGAATAGATGAAAAATTAGAAAAAATATTTAGAGACACAAATATTCAATTGAAAATATATAAACTAAATGAAAATAATCACATAACCAAATCAATAAGTGATCATAATACAATTCATTCCGACCACTCAAGTCCTGTAAATGGAATTCGCTATACTAATGACAGACTAAATATAGGAAGTAATCAAATCATAATTAAATTACATGAATTAGAAACAACAATTAAAATAACGAAACTATTTAATCACCAGAAACAAAGATTCATTTGTAATTTCAACAATCAAACATATCGAGAAGACATACTCGATTTTCTAAAAGAATACATAGTTCCCAAAATTAGATATTTAATTATGTTCGAAACAAAAAATTTAGATTTAGAGACATCAACAATTATTAAAGAAAAATTCAAGTTAAACCCCATATAATTAATTTTTTTTTATAACCCATTTTTATTTACAATCTGTCTTAATAACTGACATTCAGTAAAACTTATAGTAAGATGTACAACAAATACATTGGCATGTAGAGGGTGCTATCCTGTGATAGTCCTCTTCTTATTCTAGATTAAGTGCTAATTGTGTCAATGTTGGTGACTATTTCTAGCCACCTTGTCGGGAATTTGCTAACTGGCTTCTTTTCTGTCGACTCTGCATGACAGGTCCGGAATTTGCCAGGTGGCTTTTTTTCTCTGTTGACTCTGCATAACAGGTATGATGACACTAAAAACATTGAAATTGTTAGTTATTTGTTAGGTAGGTCAAGTATGTTATCACGTTTTAAGCGGTTTTTTTTCTTCACTGTCAGCAAATTACTTGCTAAAGTATTTGGATGCGCACGTAATCTGCTATGATATTTCTCACTGAAGTTTTTAATTTCTTCTTTCACTGTCACTACGGAGAGATCGCGGTGAATTATGGCGTTGGTGACGAACCATGGTGCATTAAGGACAGAGCGGAGCACTTTGGACTGAAATCTCTGCAGGATTTCAATGTTAGAGTTACTGGCGGTACCCCATAGTTGGATTCCGTACGTCCAGACTGGTTTGAGGATAGTCTTGTAAAGAATAATTTTGTTTTCTGTTGAGAGTTGAGATTTGCGGCCTATTAGCCAGTACATGCGACTGAATTTCAGGCCAAGTTGTTTTCTTTTTGTCCAAATGTGTTTTTTCCATGTTAAACGACGATCTAAGTGCATGCCTAGATATTTCGCTTCTTCTGTCTGTGGGAGGGGCTTGCCATACAGTGTCACAGGAGGACAGGTTTCTTTTCTCATCGTAAATGTGACATGGGTAGATTTGGTTTCATTTGCCCTAATTCTCAATTTTGTTAACCATGGTTGAACTTTGTTCAGATGTGCCTGAAGATATCTTGTGTGTGGCCACGTTGTCATCTTCGTGAGAGGCAAGTATTGCTGTATCATCGGCGAATGTTGCGATGAATGTTGTTTCAGATGTAGGCAGGTCGGCTGTGTATAGGAGATATAGTATGGGTCCTAGTACACTACCTTGTGGGACACTGGATTCCATTGGGTAGAGTCTGGTTTGTTCATCTTTATATTTAATATAGAAATATCTGTTGGAAAGGTATGATTTGAGGATTTTGTAGTAATTATGTGGTAGGATTCTTTTAATTTTAAACAATAGCCCGGTGTGCCAGACTTTATCGAAAGCTTGACTTATATCTAAGAAGGCAGCCGAGCAGTATTTTTTCTCCTCTAGATTTATGCGTATTTCGTTCACGACTCTGTGGATTTGTTCAATCATTGCGTGTTGCGTACGAAATCCGAATTGGTGGTTTGGAATTAGGTCTTTTTATTCTAGAACTGGCTTTAGGCGCTTAAGCAATAACTTTTCTAAAAGTTTGGAGATTATACGAAGGAGACTGATGGGTCTGTAGGAGCTTACTTCTTGTGGTGGTTTTCCTGGCTTGGGTATAAGGATAATTTGGGCTACTTTCCACTGAGAAGGAAAGTATTCTAATCTAAGAACTGAGTTACAGATCATTGTTATCAGCTTGATTCCTTTAGAAGAAAGTTCTTGCAGAATCCTTCCTGTTATTAGGTCATATCCTGAAGCTTTTTTGGGGTCAAGATTTGTTATAGCGTTTTTTATTTCACTAGTTTTTAATTTGATTATAGGCAAGCAGAGTTGTAGGGGGGTCTCTAGGTACTGCAGGATTTCTTGTTCTTCTGCTACCGAAATATCACTAGGAAAGGGTTGGAATACTGTTGATAAATGTTGCGCAAATGTGTTCGCTTTTGACTGGTTGGTTCTGGCCCAGCTACCATTTGCTAGGAGTAAGGGTGGATTTGACTGTTCCGGTTGTTTGAGCTTTTTTGTTGCTCGCCAGATGGAATAGTCTGTGGATGCTGACGGAGTGAGATTTTCTAGGTATTCTTCGACAGATTTATTTCGCAGGTTGCTTAGTAACTTTTTGACTGCTTTTATTGCCTGGTTGAGTTTTGTTTTGTCCTGTGGTGATCTTGTTATTTGCCATTGTTTGCGTAGCTTCCGTTTTTCAGCGACGATGTCCCTAACGATTTTTGGACAATTTTCTCGTTTTTGATTGGCGTTTTGTACCGGTTTTGCGCCTCATGCTTCAGTTGCGTCATTTAGGGATTCTATGGCTTCGTCTATTTCGTGTTCGGTTTTGAGTGAAATTTCGAGCGAAAGCTTGTTGTCCAGCAGATTTCTGAATGTGCGCCAGTCTGTTTTTTTACTAATGAGTGATGGAGGTTTTTTGTTTTATTGTTATTTGCCCATTTACAGTAATTATGACTGGAGAGTGGTCCGATGATAGATCTAAGCAACTTTCGGCATTTAGATAATGTGATGACACGCCTTTTACTACACAAAAGTCTATGAGATCCGGAACTTTTCTTCTGTCGCTAGGCCAGTAGATAAATGATGTAGATTATTCTCTTGCATTGCTTGGTAGAGTTGTCTACCTTTAGGGGTGGTCAGTCGTGAACCCCAGTAGGGATGTTTCGCATTGTAGTCACCTCCAGCTATAAATCTAGACCCGAGAGTGTTATAAAAGTCTTTAAATTGTGCTTTGTTAATTGTGTGTCTAGGTGGACAGTAGACAGCTGAGATAGTTAGAGGTCCTGTTGTCTCTTCGTTAATTACAATGCTAGTAGCTGGGAGGTGTTCGTGCTGGTATTTATTTAGTTCATGGTGTTTAATTTGCTGTCGGATAATTACGGCAGTGCCTCCATGGGCAGTACCATCTGGGTGTTTAGTATTGTATATTGAGTATCCTGGTATCTTCAGATACGTCTTATTTGTAAAGTGAGTTTCGGAAATGAGCATCACATCTATGTTGTGTTCTGCTATAAATATTTTTACTTCGTGGCTGTGTTGTCCAAGACCATTGGCGTTCCAGAGAGCGATTTTTAGGAGCTGGGGCATTATTTCATTTTAGCCACAAGGGTAGTGAGGAGATTTAGCATGGAGTCCATGCGCTCCATCAGTTTGATCATCAGAGCTTCTAGTTTACTATTTTGCTGTTTGTCGGAAATATGATTTAAATTTTGTTGTATGTTATGTTCTTCTTGTGTCTGTTGGACATTAGCTCTTGTCTTTTGGGCGTATGATACGCCTGGTTGTGTTGGATTTCCGGTTATGTTATGGTTGACTGTATTCTGTTTTTGTCTAAGGGGTGGGAACTTACGTGACTGTATTTCTTTAAAGACACTACAGCCTTTGTAGTTCGCTGGGTGGTTTCCTCCACAGTTGGTGCAGGTTGCGGCAGTACTTTTATGTTGTTTGGGGCAGTCTCTAGTCAGATGATCACCAGTGCACTTCACGCAACGTGGTGAAAGGTTGCAGAAATGTTTTGTATGATTAAATCTTTGGCATCTTGTACATTGAGGTATTTCTCTTTTTTGGCGTGGAGGTTCAAATTTGATTTTCGAGTGCATAAGGTATTTAGTGTCGTAAATTTCTTTATTATTGTCCTTTTGTTGCAACTCAATAAAGAACATAGGTAGAGGGGCTTTTGTTATTTTATGCTTAATGTTCCATATATTCAATGCATTATGTCCATATGAGTGTATTTCTTTCTTTAATTCTTCGATGTCAACAGTGTGGCGAAGATCACGTACTACAACTTTGAATTTTCTTTCCGATTTTGATTGAAATGAATGGAATTCTGTTTTCTTTTCTTCTAGTTCTTTCGTTATGACGCGATAAAATCTAAGCTCGGTCAGTTGGATTTTTGCTTGCGAACTTCCAATAAGCTTAATTACGTAATTGTCTTTTGCGTGGAGGATCAAGAGGTCAGTCAGAGGCTTTATGTTTCCTCTGCCATGTACGAAAATTGGTGGAGGTTTAATAATTTCAGGACTAATATCTTCTTCAATTAATTCTTCTACATTTAGTTTTTCGAATTTATTTGAGGTTTCTGGTCCATTGAGCCAGTAGTCTATTAGGGTTTTCTGTCTTACGTTTCTATTTTCTTCCGGGCTGGATCTTTTGCTCTTTCTGGAATTGATAACTTTCCAGCTGTCTTCAGTTTTATCTAGTACTGCAGGTTCCGAGATCGACTGGGTGTTTAAGGTCGAAGCGATTTCTTGTTCATTTAGACTTCCTGTAAGGGTTGCTATTTGCTCTTGTGGTGGGGGTGTTGGTGGTACTATGTTAGATTCGAAGTTTGATAGTTTCCTAGTAAAAATGGGAGATCTTACTATTTTTGCGCTTTTTGAGAAGGCGGGCGATCCTTCGGTATCCATTATGCTGGTCGTTTGTTGGAGTGCATGAGATGTTGAAGCCTGTGCGTAGAGTTGAGTGGCCGACTTCGCTCGTGCGTGCTCGGTGGATGGCAAAGGAGGCGTTGGTGGGATAAATCCCAAGTTCTTTAATTCAGCTGGTATAGCTTTCTTCCCGGATGGTGGAATTATTGAATATTTTCCGTCGGTTCTTTGTATAATTTTAGCAACTGTTTTTGGGTCACCGTTCATGGTGACCCAGTTACGTATATAAAATAAAACTATTACTCTCGCGATTTAAATTTGCTGCGTTTGCATAATTAAGTAATACACAAATTGAGGTATGTGTAGTTAGCTATTTGCAATGTAAGCAATACTACTCGCATGAGCGAGGAACCGCACGTCTAGCCCGTACAAATGTTCGCGTCAGACTGATAAAATTAATAGCCTGTAATTAATTAGTAGAAGATATTGAAAATAAAGAAGAACAGCTAGAAATATTTAGTGAATACCGTAATGGTATAACAAACCATAAAGGAATAATGGCTACAATTAACGCATTAAAAGAACTATATTTCTGGCCCAAAATGATTAAAGACATAACCGAATTTATAAACAGATGTGAACTATGCAAATTAAATAAATACGATAGGAAACCAATTTCTGCAATTGACAATCTAACCCCAACACCAGAAAAACCATTTCAGATTGTAAATTTAGATGTATTAACATTAGATAAAAAAAATTTTTAACAATTTATGACCAATTTTCAAAAATGCTACAAATATTGTATTTACCAGAAAAACCCGCGAAAAACATTTTAAATCATTTAATAAAATATTTTCAAAACTATCACATACCATATAAAATAATCAAAGATGCAGGTTCAGAATTCAAAAATAACATGTTGAGGGAATTGTTCAAAATTCATAAAATCAAAAGTCATATAATATGCATAAATAATCCTAAAAGTAATAGTATAGAAAGAGTACACTCTACCATCATTGAACATCTGAGACTAATAAACCAAAACGAAATCTTAAATAAAAAGAACTTATCCGAAAAAATTTAAATGGCCGTCTTATCATACATTAACACGAAGCACAGTATAACCAAATTATCCCCTAACGAAATATTATACGGAAAAAATAATGACAAACCATTTAAAATTATACCCTGGTTTAAAGAAGAAATAATTCAAAAATATATTTCAGAACAAAAAGAATTACAACAAATTATTAAAGACAGAATTTTGAAAGAAAAAATAAAAAGAAATATTGAAAACGAAAACACGTTAGAAATAAAAAAAGAAGTCTTTATTAAAGAAGACAACCGTAGAATTGGTAAATTTAAGAAACCACTTTTTAAAAAAGTTACTGTTGAAAAATATAACCCTTTGTTAGGAAAAATAACGTATAAAGATATTCAAGGTTTCAAAAATGTAAGAATAGATAAAATAAAACAATGAAACAATTTACTGTTTCAGGTCTGCTCACGGACAGTTGCAGAATATTACCGAAAATAATGGGATACACTTAATAGAATTAGGAAAAAGTAAGATTAAGATAAATGAAAAAATAATCTATTTTAATTACAATGTCACAAATTTACTATCTGAATTTGACAAACTTCAAATCGCAAAAACAACAATCTTAGAAAGTACTACACAATATAAAGACTTATTTGAAAACCAAATAAATATCCTAAATTTTAACTTTGATGACCTAGAAGACCAAATACGGAAAATATTCCCTAATAAACGAAATAAAAGAGGTTTAATTAATGCTCTAGGAAGTGTAATAAAAGCAACATCTGGCAGCCTAGATGACAGTGACAACGAGAGAGATATGAAACTCTTTGAGGAAATTCAGAATAATAAAGGAATAATATATGAGAATAATAAGCAATTAGACAAAATAGACAACAACGAAAATGTATTAAACAAAGAAATTTCCTGGATAAAAGATATTTTAAGCAAAGATGCAAGTTGGAAACGAATTATACATATTAATCAGAAATTTAATCAGTTAACATTATTCATTTCAAATTTAAATAATTTAGTGAAACAATTGGAAAATACATTAACTTTCTGCTCATTACATAAACTCGACACTACAGTTATATCACTAGGTAGTCTACAGCAAATGGACGAGAACATTTTCGAATATTATGAATTGATAGAGACTCATTGTCAATTAAACAAACAAATACTACACATCCTAATTACAATCCCAATATTTAGTAAAGAAACATACTCCTTATTCCAAATAACACCTATACCCACAAAATTAAATAGCAACTTAATAATGATTAATGAAATTCAAAGTCTTTACTTTATCCAAAATAATTATTATTTCCTTATTGATAACTGTATTAACAATAATGTTTAACTATGTACTTCACAATATTTCACTTTAAATAAATGCTTGACTCAAATAATTTCAAAACAAAAGATTGATGAATGTAAATATCATATATTGAAAACCCCTAATAGCTCTGAAAGAATCTCAAATACTAATAGTTTAGTTATTATAAGTCCAGAAGAACAAAAAATAAAAATAAATTGCAAGAATAAAAACATTCAAGAAAATATTATAGGAATATTCAAAGTAGAATTAAGCGAAGATTGTAAAATTAATCAAAATATATTTAAAATAATCAATCAAGAAAATAAAGAAATAGAGTTTAAAGATTTGGTTATTAAGGAAAATAAAGGAAATTTAACAAGTGAATTAAACTTATATAAAATACAAAAATATAATAATACTTTTATCAAACCAAAAGTATTTAAAATTTTGGACCTAACAGAAAACAACAACCACATCTTTATAATCTATGCTTTAATATTATTAATTATAAGTATTTTTATAGTCAAGTTAATAATAAAAAGGAAATGTTATATTTGTAATAATAAAATTAAGAAAGACGTAGAAATAAACACATTAGAGCAATTATGATGAAATCTTGATGGGGAGGAATTATGTATGGCTGTAACTCTTATTTCATCATTATTACTCTTATTTTATTAGATGTCAGCATATAGCACTTATCAATTTCCTGTGCAATATGAGTATTAAGTAAACTACAGCATAAGCATACAGTTACACATATAAGCAAATAAAAACATATATTCATGTTCTATTCAGTGTGGTTTTTCACTATTGTAACACATATCAAATGTAACAATAAAAATAAAATTTCTTTTTATTAAATTTAAACGAAGTTCAAATTTAATTGGCGCAGTCGGTAGGATTAGCATCAAAACACAAAGAAAAAAAAATCATTGTGTGGTGAATATTAATTCTTCACTTTGCAACCCTACAAATCAACGTAAAAGGCTAAACAGTACCCATCAGGTCGTCGCAAAGACACAACACGTCGTCCAAGCCGTTCGTCTACATAGAAGATTTGCTGTTCGAAAAGCCGATCACATCTTCTACACGAAGGACACCCGTTGTTTCTTTTCAAAGGAAGACACTTGCCACCAAACAACTACGCAAAGGAAACGCACAGAACCCGAAGACGGTGACCCATAATCACCTCTTCGTAATATTATTGATAACACTGTAAGTAATATAATAAATTTTATTACACAAAACGAATCAATCTAGCTGTGACTAGTAATACATTGATCGTGGGACCAATACAATCCCAAACACATATATAAACTATATGTTTAGTGACCAAGAGTCAGATAAAACCGAATCTTCTGATTCAGAAATTAACGAAGATATAACTTCACAAAATACTATTAAAATAAAATTACGCCCTAGCTTATTAAACATGGCTAATACGAACCTGTCTGAGTTAAAAACCTTAACATAAATGATACCTCAATATGACGGTAACATAAAAATTTTAAATAGATTTATTAAAGCCGTAGATAAAGTTTATCTTAGTTTAAATGGAATCATATTTACACAAATCCAAAAAAATTTCTTATTCGAAATTATTCAAAATAAAATGATAAGAAAAGCAATGGAAATAATTTCGGAAAATAATTTTGATTCATGGGAAGACCTAAAAATACATCTCACAACAAATTTCACTGATCAATCCACTGCAGAAACAATATTATTCGATATCGCTAATTTAAAATTTAAAAATAATTCATTAGACACATTAAAAATGTTTTTAGAAAAAATTTTCTCATAAATAAAAAGTAAAACTTTCAAATTATACAGAGTAAACAAAAACGTTGTAGAAAACCTACACATAGAAATCAGAGATTCACATCTAAACCTTGAAGAAAAAAATTGATTACATAAACTTATTAAACAGTATGACTGTCTCTTTCCAAGAAAAGGTAAAACATTATCTCATGCAAGTGTTCTTAAACATAAAATTATACTTTCTGATAATACTCCAACTCACACAAAAAATTATCGACTTCCGCAAATATATGAAACAGATATAGAAGAACATGTAAAAACATTACTTGCAGAAAATGTTATTCAAAAATCCTTTTCACCTTGGTCTAGTCTAATCTGGATAGTCCCAAAAAAAACAGACGCTTCAAACAAACTAAAAACTCGTATGGTCATAGATTTCCGAAAACTAAATTCAGTGACAAAAGATGATAAGTTCCCTATTCCAAATATAGACACACTTTTAGACCATATAGGATACTCTAAATACTTCACTACACTAGATCTACACTCAGGTTTTCATCAGATTGAAATGCACCCTGATGATATAGAAAAAACTGCATTCTCCACCCCTTCAGGCCATTATGAATATATACGTATGCCATTCGGCTTGAAAAACGCACCAGCCACAATTCAACGCACGATAAATATTGCTTTAGGAGAATTAGTTAATAGAAAATGTCTAGTTTATTTAGATGACATTATAATCTTTGGAAAAACGTTAGAAGAACATGAGGAAAATATAAAATTAGTTTTTGAAAAATTAAAAAATGCAAATCTCAAAATTCAAGTAGATAAATCTGAATTCTTTCAAACGCAAACGAAATATTTAGGATACATTATAACACAGGAAGGTATTAAAATAGATCCTTCAAAAGTAGAAAATATTAGAAATTTAAACATTCCAAAAACAAAAAAGGAAATTAAATCATTTTTAGGAACCGTAGGTTGGTACCGAAAGTTCATACCAAATTTTGCGAAAATAACAAAACCATTTACGACAAGTCTAAAAAATGGAGCAAAAATAGATATTTATGATGAAAATTATCGACAATGTTTTGAAAAATGTAAAACAATTCTTAGCGAATCCCCTATACTCCAGTTTCCAAATTTTAACAAGGAATTTATTCTCACCACTGATGCCTCTGACTTTGCAATTGGAGCCGTATTACCTCAAAAAAATGATTCATTAAAAGAAATGCCCGTAGCTTATTTTTCAAAGACATTAAATAGCGCCGAACAAAATTACAGCACTATTGAGAAAGAATTATTAGCAATTGTTCAATCTATAAAAAACTTTAGACCCTATCTGTACGGTAGAAAATTTTTAATTAAAACTGACCATCGACCTTTAGTGTGGCTATTTAACATGAAAAACCCTAACCAAAAATTAATGCGATGGAAAATTGAACTTAACGAATATAATTTTGAAATCAATTACCTTCAAGGAAAAATGAACATTATAGCTGATAATTTTTCACGACAAAAACCAAAAACTACAATTACATTCAAAGAAGGAGATGTAACAGAAGCGAATACTTTCGCACATTGCATATCGAAAGATTTAGCTTTTAATAAAAGTTTGGCAGAACAAATAAATGAAAAATTCAATAGTAAAAATTATTGCAAAACACAAACCATACACAATAAAGACATTATTATTCAAAAATACAACAGTAAAACAATCATTCATTTAATTACTCAAGAACGATACAATGAACCACCGAAATTAAAAAACTTCGATAAACCTTTAAAAGAAATGAGAGATTATTTAATTCTGAATGAGATAGATGAAATAAATTTACCCCATTTTGACTGTGGTTTAGAGGAAACAGAAAAAAAAAGAATAGATGAAAAATTAGAAAAAATATTTAGAGACACAAATATTCAATTGAAAATATATAAACTAAATGAAAATAATCACATAACCAAATCAATAAGTGATCATAATACAATTCATTCCGACCACTCAAGTCCTGTAAATGGAATTCGCTATACTAATGACAGACTAAATATAGGAAGTAATCAAATCATAATTAAATTACATGAATTAGAAACAACAATTAAAATAACGAAACTATTTAATCACCAGAAACAAAGATTCATTTGTAATTTCAACAATCAAACATATCGAGAAGACATACTCGATTTTCTAAAAGAATACATAGTTCCCAAAATTAGATATTTAATTATGTTCGAAACAAAAAATTTAGATTTAGAGACATCAACAATTATTAAAGAAAAATTCAAGTTAAACCCCATATAATTAATTTTTTTTTATAACCCATTTTTATTTACAATCTGTCTTAATAACTGACATTCAGTAAAACTTATAGTAAGATGTACATCAAATACATTGGCATGTAGAGGGTGCTATCCTGTGATAGTCCTCTTCTTATTCTAGATTAAGTGCTAATTGTGTCAATGTTGGTGACTATTTCTAGCCACCTTGTCGGGAATTTGCTAACTGGCTTCTTTTCTGTCGACTCTGCATGACAGGTCCGGAATTTGCCAGGTGGCTTTTTTTCTCTGTTGACTCTGCATAACAGGTATGATGACACTAAAAACATTGAAATTGTTAGTTATTTGTTAGGTAGGTCAAGTATGTTATCACGTTTTAAGCGGTTTTTTTTCTTCACTGTCAGCAAATTACTTGCTAAAGTATTTGGATGCGCACGTAATCTGCTATGATATTTCTCACTGAAGTTTTTAATTTCTTCTTTCACTGTCACTACGGAGAGATCGCGGTGAATTATGGCGTTGGTGACGAACCATGGTGCATTAAGGACAGAGCGGAGCACTTTGGACTGAAATCTCTGCAGGATTTCAATGTTAGAGTTACTGGCGGTACCCCATAGTTGGATTCCGTACGTCCAGACTGGTTTGAGGATAGTCTTGTAAAGAAGAATTTTGTTTTCTGTTGAGAGTTGAGATTTGCGGCCTATTAGCCAGTACATGCGACTGAATTTCAGGCCAAGTTGTTTTCTTTTTGTCCAAATGTGTTTTTTCCATGTTAAACGACGATCTAAGTGCATGCCTAGATATTTCGCTTCTTCTGTCTGTGGGAGGGGCTTGCCATACAGTGTCACAGGAGGACAGGTTTCTTTTCTCATCGTAAATGTGACATGGGTAGATTTGGTTTCATTTGCCCTAATTCTCAATTTTGTTAACCATGGTTGAACTTTGTTCAGATGTGCCTGAAGATATCTTGTGTGTGGCCACGTTGTGATCTTCGTGAGAGGCAAGTATTGCTGTATCATCGGCGAATGTTGCGATGAATGTTGTTTCAGATGTAGGCAGGTCGGCTGTGTATAGGAGATATAGTATGGGTCCTAGTACACTACCTTGTGGGACACTGGATTCCATTGGGTAGAGTCTGGTTTGTTCATCTTTATATTTAATATAGAAATATCTGTTGGAAAGGTATGATTTGAGGATTTTGTAGTAATTATGTGGTAGGATTCTTTTAATTTTAAACAATAGCCCGGTGTGCCAGACTTTATCGAAAGCTTGACTTATATCTAAGAAGGCAGCCGAGCAGTATTTTTTCTCCTCTAGATTTATGCGTATTTCGTTCACGACTCTGTGGATTTGTTCAATCATTGCGTGTTGCGTACGAAATCCGAATTGGTGGTTTGGAATTAGGTCTTTTTATTCTAGAACTGGCTTTAGGCGCTTAAGCAATAACTTTTCTAAAAGTTTGGAGATTATACGAAGGAGACTGATGGGTCTGTAGGAGCTTACTTCTTGTGGTGGTTTTCCTGGCTTGGGTATAAGGATAATTTGGGCTACTTTCCACTGAGAAGGAAAGTATTCTAATCTAAGAACTGAGTTACAGATCATTGTTATCAGCTTGATTCCTTTAGAAGAAAGTTCTTGCAGAATCCTTCCTGTTATTAGGTCATATTCTGAAGCTTTTTTGGGGTTTAAGATTTGTTATAGCGTTTTTTATTTCACTAGTTTTTAATTTGATTATAGGCAAGCAGAGTTGTAGGGGGGTCTCTAGGTACTGCAGGATTTCTTGTTCTTCTGCTACCGAAATATCACTAGGAAAGGGTTGGAATACTGTTGATAAATGTTGCGCAAATGTGTTCGCTTTTGACTGGTTGGTTCTGGCCCAGCTACCATTTGCTAGGAGTAAGGGTGGATTTGACTGTTCCGGTTGTTTGAGCTTTTTTGTTGCTCGCCAGATGGAATAGTCTGTGGATGCTGACGGAGTGAGATTTTCTAGGTATTCTTCGACAGATTTATTTCGCAGGTTGCTTAGTAACTTTTTGACTGCTTTTATTGCCTGGTTGAGTTTTGTTTTGTCCTGTGGTGATCTTGTTATTTGCCATTGTTTGCGTAGCTTCCGTTTTTCAGCGACGATGTCCCTAACGATTTTTGGACAATTTTCTCGTTTTTGATTGGCGTTTTGTACCGGTTTTGCGCCTCATGCTTCAGTTGCGTCATTTAGGGATTCTATGGCTTCGTCTATTTCGTGTTCGGTTTTGAGTGAAATTTCGAGCGAAAGCTTGTTGTCCAGCAGATTTCTGAATGTGCGCCAGTCTGTTTTTTTACTAATGAGTGATGGAGGTTTTTTGTTTTATTGTTATTTGCCCATTTACAGTAATTATGACTGGAGAGTGGTCCGATGATAGATCTAAGCAACTTTCGGCATTTAGATAATGTGATGACACGCCTTTTACTACACAAAAGTCTATGAGATCCGGAACTTTTCTTCTGTCGCTAGGCCAGTAGATAAATGATGTAGATTATTCTCTTGCATTGCTTGGTAGAGTTGTCTACCTTTAGGGGTGGTCAGTCGTGAACCCCAGTAGGGATGTTTCGCATTGTAGTCACCTCCAGCTATAAATCTAGACCCGAGAGTGTTATAAAAGTCTTTAAATTGTGCTTTGTTAATTGTGTGTCTAGGTGGACAGTAGACAGCTGAGATAGTTAGAGGTCCTGTTGTCTCTTCGTTAATTACAATGCTAGTAGCTGGGAGGTGTTCGTGCTGGTATTTATTTAGTTCATGGTGTTTAATTTGCTGTCGGATAATTACGGCAGTGCCTCCATGGGCAGTACCATCTGGGTGTTTAGTATTGTATATTGAGTATCCTGGTATCTTCAGATACGTCTTATTTGTAAAGTGAGTTTCGGAAATGAGCATCACATCTATGTTGTGTTCTGCTATAAATATTTTTACTTCGTGGCTGTGTTGTCCAAGACCATTGGCGTTCCAGAGAGCGATTTTTAGGAGCTGGGGCATTATTTCATTTTAGCCACAAGGGTAGTGAGGAGATTTAGCATGGAGTCCATGCGCTCCATCAGTTTGATCATCAGAGCTTCTAGTTTACTATTTTGCTGTTTGTCGGAAATATGATTTAAATTTTGTTGTATGTTATGTTCTTCTTGTGTCTGTTGGACATTAGCTCTTGTCTTTTGGGCGTATGATACGCCTGGTTGTGTTGGATTTCCGGTTATGTTATGGTTGACTGTATTCTGTTTTTGTCTAAGGGGTGGGAACTTACGTGACTGTATTTCTTTAAAGACACTACAGCCTTTGTAGTTCGCTGGGTGGTTTCCTCCACAGTTGGTGCAGGTTGCGGCAGTACTTTTATGTTGTTTGGGGCAGTCTCTAGTCAGATGATCACCAGTGCACTTCACGCAACGTGGTGAAAGGTTGCAGAAATGTTTTGTATGATTAAATCTTTGGCATCTTGTACATTGAGGTATTTCTCTTTTTTGGCGTGGAGGTTCAAATTTGATTTTCGAGTGCATAAGGTATTTAGTGTCGTAAATTTCTTTATTATTGTCCTTTTGTTGCAACTCAATAAAGAACATAGGTAGAGGGGCTTTTGTTATTTTATGCTTAATGTTCCATATATTCAATGCATTATGTCCATATGAGTGTATTTCTTTCTTTAATTCTTCGATGTCAACAGTGTGGCGAAGATCACGTACTACAACTTTGAATTTTCTTTCCGATTTTGATTGAAATGAATGGAATTCTGTTTTCTTTTCTTCTAGTTCTTTCGTTATGACGCGATAAAATCTAAGCTCGGTCAGTTGGATTTTTGCTTGCGAACTTCCAATAAGCTTAATTACGTAATTGTCTTTTGCGTGGAGGATCAAGAGGTCAGTCAGAGGCTTTATGTTTCCTCTGCCATGTACGAAAATTGGTGGAGGTTTAATAATTTCAGGACTAATATCTTCTTCAATTAATTCTTCTACATTTAGTTTTTCGAATTTATTTGAGGTTTCTGGTCCATTGAGCCAGTAGTCTATTAGGGTTTTCTGTCTTACGTTTCTATTTTCTTCCGGGCTGGATCTTTTGCTCTTTCTGGAATTGATAACTTTCCAGCTGTCTTCAGTTTTATCTAGTACTGCAGGTTCCGAGATCGACTGGGTGTTTAAGGTCGAAGCGATTTCTTGTTCATTTAGACTTCCTGTAAGGGTTGCTATTTGCTCTTGTGGTGGGGGTGTTGGTGGTACTATGTTAGATTCGAAGTTTGATAGTTTCCTAGTAAAAATGGGAGATCTTACTATTTTTGCGCTTTTTGAGAAGGCGGGCGATCCTTCGGTATCCATTATGCTGGTCGTTTGTTGGAGTGCGTGAGATGTTGAAGCCTGTGCGTAGAGTTGAGTGGCCGACTTCGCTCGTGCGTGCTCGGTGGATGGCAAAGGAGGCGTTGGTGGGATAAATCCCAAGTTCTTTAATTCAGCTGGTATAGCTTTCTTCCCGGATGGTGGAATTATTGAATATTTTCCGTCGGTTCTTTGTATAATTTTAGCAACTGTTTTTGGGTCACCGTTCATGGTGACCCAGTTACGTATATAAAATAAAACTATTACTCTCGCGATTTAAATTTGCTGCGTTTGCATAATTAAGTAATACACAAATTGAGGTATGTGTAGTTAGCTATTTGCAATGTAAGCAATACTACTCGCATGAGCGAGGAACCGCACGTCTAGCCCGTACAAATGTTCGCGTCAGACTGATAAAATTAATAGCCTGTAATTAATTAGTAGAAGATATTGAAAATAAAGAAGAACAGCTAGAAATATTTAGTGAATACCGTAATGGTATAACAAACCATAAAGGAATAATGGCTACAATTAACGCATTAAAAGAACTATATTTCTGGCCCAAAATGATTAAAGACATAACCGAATTTATAAACAGATGTGAACTATGCAAATTAAATAAATACGATAGGAAACCAATTTCTGCAATTGACAATCTAACCCCAACACCAGAAAAACCATTTCAGATTGTAAATTTAGATGTATTAACATTAGATAAAAAAAAAATTTAACAATTTATGACCAATTTTCAAAAATGCTACAAATATTGTATTTACCAGAAAAACCCGCGAAAAACATTTTAAATCATTTAATAAAATATTTTCAAAACTATCACATACCATATAAAATAATCAAAGATGCAGGTTCAGAATTCAAAAATAACATGTTGAGGGAATTGTTCAAAATTCATAAAATCAAAAGTCATATAATATGCATAAATAATCCTAAAAGTAATAGTATAGAAAGAGTACACTCTACCATCATTGAACATCTGAGACTAATAAACCAAAACGAAATCTTAAATAAAAAGAACTTATCCGAAAAAATTTAAATGGCCGTCTTATCATACATTAACACGAAGCACAGTATAACCAAATTATCCCCTAACGAAATATTATACGGAAAAAATAATGACAAACCATTTAAAATTATACCCTGGTTTAAAGAAGAAATAATTCAAAAATATATTTCAGAACAAAAAGAATTACAACAAATTATTAAAGACAGAATTTTGAAAGAAAAAATAAAAAGAAATATTGAAAACGAAAACACGTTAGAAATAAAAAAAGAAGTCTTTATTAAAGAAGACAACCGTAGAATTGGTAAATTTAAGAAACCACTTTTTAAAAAAGTTACTGTTGAAAAATATAACCCTTTGTTAGGAAAAATAACGTATAAAGATATTCAAGGTTTCAAAAATGTAAGAATAGATAAAATAAAACAATGAAACAATTTACTGTTTCAGGTCTGCTCACGGACAGTTGCAGAATATTACCGAAAATAATGGGATACACTTAATAGAATTAGGAAAAAGTAAGATTAAGATAAATGAAAAAATAATCTATTTTAATTACAATGTCACAAATTTACTATCTGAATTTGACAAACTTCAAATCGCAAAAACAACAATCTTAGAAAGTACTACACAATATAAAGACTTATTTGAAAACCAAATAAATATCCTAAATTTTAACTTTGATGACCTAGAAGACCAAATACGGAAAATATTCCCTAATAAACGAAATAAAAGAGGTTTAATTAATGCTCTAGGAAGTGTAATAAAAGCAACATCTGGCAGCCTAGATGACAGTGACAACGAGAGAGATATGAAACTCTTTGAGGAAATTCAGAATAATAAAGGAATAATATATGAGAATAATAAGCAATTAGACAAAATAGACAACAACGAAAATGTATTAAACAAAGAAATTTCCTGGATAAAAGATATTTTAAGCAAAGATGCAAGTTGGAAACGAATTATACATATTAATCAGAAATTTAATCAGTTAACATTATTCATTTCAAATTTAAATAATTTAGTGAAACAATTGGAAAATACATTAACTTTCTGCTCATTACATAAACTCGACACTACAGTTATATCACTAGGTAGTCTACAGCAAATGGACGAGAACATTTTCGAATATTATGAATTGATAGAGACTCATTGTCAATTAAACAAACAAATACTACACATCCTAATTACAATCCCAATATTTAGTAAAGAAACATACTCCTTATTCCAAATAACACCTATACCCACAAAATTAAATAGCAACTTAATAATGATTAATGAAATTCAAAGTCTTTACTTTATCCAAAATAATAATTATTTCCTTATTGATAACTGTATTAACAAAAATGTTTAACTATGTACTTCACAATATTTCACTTTAAATAAATGCTTGACTCAAATAATTTCAAAACAAAAGATTGATGAATGTAAATATCATATATTGAAAACCCCTAATAGCTCTGAAAGAATCTCAAATACTAATAGTTTAGTTATTATAAGTCCAGAAGAACAAAAAATAAAAATAAATTGCAAGAATAAAAACATTCAAGAAAATATTATAGGAATATTCAAAGTAGAATTAAGCGAAGATTGTAAAATTAATCAAAATATATTTAAAATAATCAATCAAGAAAATAAAGAAATAGAGTTTAAAGATTTGGTTATTAAGGAAAATAAAGGAAATTTAACAAGTGAATTAAACTTATATAAAATACAAAAATATAATAATACTTTTATCAAACCAAAAGTATTTAAAATTTTGGACCTAACAGAAAACAACAACCACATCTTTATAATCTATGCTTTAATATTATTAATTATAAGTATTTTTATAGTCAAGTTAATAATAAAAAGGAAATGTTATATTTGTAATAATAAAATTAAGAAAGACGTAGAAATAAACACATTAGAGCAATTATGATGAAATCTTGATGGGGAGGAATTATGTATGGCTGTAACTCTTATTTCATCATTATTACTCTTATTTTATTAGATGTCAGCATATAGCACTTATCAATTTCCTGTGCAATATGAGTATTAAGTAAACTACAGCATAAGCATATAGTTACACATATAAGCAAATAAAAACATATATTCATGTTCTATTCAGTGTGGTTTTTCACTATTGTAACACATATCAAATGTAACAATAAAAATAAAATTTCTTTTTATTAAATTTAAACGAAGTTCAAATTCAATTGGCGCAGTCGGTAGGATTAGCATCAAAACACAAAGAAAAAAAAATCATTGTGTGGTGAATATTAATTCTTCACTTTGCAACCCTACAAATCAACGTAAAAGGCTAAACAGTACCCATCAGGTCGTCGCAAAGACACAACACGTCGTCCAAGCCGTTCGTCTACATAGAAGATTTGCTGTTCGAAAAGCCGATCACATCTTCTACACGAAGGACACCCGTTGTTTCTTTTCAAAGGAAGACACTTGCCACCAAACAACTACGCAAAGGAAACGCACAGAACCAGAAGACGGTGACCCATAATCACCTCTTCGTAATATTATTGATAACACTGTAAGTAATATAATAAATTTTATTACACAAAACGAATCAATCTAGCTGTGACTAGTAATACATTGATCGTGGGACCAATACAATCCCAAACACATATATAAACTATATGTTTAGTGACCAAGAGTCAGATAAAACCGAATCTTCTGATTCAGAAATTAACGAAGATATAACTTCACAAAATACTATTTAAATAAAATTACGCCCTAGCTTATTAAACATGGCTAATACGAACCTGTCTGAGTTAAAAACCTTAACATAAATGATACCTCAATATGACGGTAACATAAAAATTTTAAATAGATTTATTAAAGCCGTAGATAAAGTTTATCTTAGTTTAAATGGAATCATATTTACACAAATCCAAAAAAATTTCTTATTCGAAATTATTCAAAATAAAATGATAAGAAAAGCAATGGAAATAATTTCGGAAAATAATTTTGATTCATGGGAAGACCTAAAAATACATCTCACAACAAATTTCACTGATCAATCCACTGCAGAAACAATATTATTCGATATCGCTAATTTAAAATTTAAAAATAATTCATTAGACACATTAAAAATGTTTTTAGAAAAAATTTTCTCATAAATAAAAAGTAAAACTTTCAAATTATACAGAGTAAACAAAAACGTTGTAGAAAACCTACACATAGAAATCAGAGATTCACATCTAAACCTTGAAGAAAAAAATTGATTACATAAACTTATTAAACAGTATGACTGTCTCTTTCCAAGAAAAGGTAAAACATTATCTCATGCAAGTGTTCTTAAACATAAAATTATACTTTCTGATAATACTCCAACTCACACAAAAAATTATCGACTTCCGCAAATATATGAAACAGATATAGAAGAACATGTAAAAACATTACTTGCAGAAAATGTTATTCAAAAATCCTTTTCACCTTGGTCTAGTCCAATCTGGATAGTCCCAAAAAAAAACAGACGCTTCAAACAAACGAAAAACTCGTATGGTCATAGATTTCCGAAAACTAAATTCAGTGACAAAAGATGATAAGTTCCCTATTCCAAATATAGACACACTTTTAGACCATATAGGATACTCTAAATACTTCACTACACTAGATCTACACTCAGGTTTTCATCAGATTGAAATGCACCCTGATGATATAGAAAAAACTGCATTCTCCACCCCTTCAGGCCATTATGAATATATACGTATGCCATTCGGCTTGAAAAACGCACCAGCCACAATTCAACGCACGATAAATATTGCTTTAGGAGAATTAGTTAATAGAAAATGTCTAGTTTATTTAGATGACATTATAATCTTTGGAAAAACGTTAGAAGAACATGAGGAAAATATAAAATTAGTTTTTGAAAAATTAAAAAATGCAAATCTCAAAATTCAAGTAGATAAATCTGAATTCTTTCAAACGCAAACGAAATATTTAGGATACATTATAACACAGGAAGGTATTAAAACAGATCCTTCAAAAGTAGAAAATATTAGAAATTTAAACATTCCAAAAACAAAAAAGGAAATTAAATCATTTTTAGGAACCGTAGGTTGGTACCGAAAGTTCATACCAAATTTTGCGAAAATAACGAAACTATTTACGACAAGTCTAAAAAATGGAGCAAAAATAGATATTTATGATGAAAATTATCGACAATGTTTTGAAAAATGTAAAACAATTCTTAGCGAATCCCCTATACTCCAGTTTCCAAATTTTAACAAGGAATTTATTCTCACCACTGATGCCTCTGACTTTGCAATTGGAGCCGTATTACCTCAAAAAAATGATTCATTAAAAGAAATGCCCGTAGCTTATTTTTCAAAGACATTAAATAGCGCCGAACAAAATTACAGCACTATTGAGAAAGAATTATTAGCAATTGTTCAATCTATAAAAAACTTTAGACCCTATCTGTACGGTAGAAAATTTTTAATTAAAACTGACCATCGACCTTTAGTGTGGCTATTTAACATGAAAAACCCTAACCAAAAATTAATGCGATGGAAAATTGAACTTAACGAATATAATTTTGAAATCAATTACCTTCAAGGAAAAATGAACATTATAGCTGATAATTTTTCACGACAAAAACCAAAAACTACAATTACATTCAAAGAAGGAGATGTAACAGAAGCGAATACTTTCGCACATTGCATATCGAAAGATTTAGCTTTTAATAAAAGTTTGGCAGAACAAATAAATGAAAAATTCAATAGTAAAAATTATTGCAAAACACAAACCATACACAATAAAGACATTATTATTCAAAAATACAACAGTAAAACAATCATTCATTTAATTACTCAAGAACGATACAATGAACCACCGAAATTAAAAAACTTCGATAAACCTTTAAAAGAAATGAGAGATTATTTAATTCTGAATGAGATAGATGAAATAAATTTACCCCATTTTGACTGTGGTTTAGAGGAAACAGAAAAAAAAAGAATAGATGAAAAATTAGAAAAAATATTTAGAGACACAAATATTCAATTGAAAATATATAAACTAAATGAAAATAATCACATAACCAAATCAATAAGTGATCATAATACAATTCATTCCGACCACTCAAGTCCTGTAAATGGAATTCGCTATACTAATGACAGACTAAATATAGGAAGTAATCAAATCATAATTAAATTACATGAATTAGAAACAACAATTAAAATAACGAAACTATTTAATCACCAGAAACAAAGATTCATTTGTAATTTCAACAATCAAACATATCGAGAAGACATACTCGATTTTCTAAAAGAATACATAGTTCCCAAAATTAGATATTTAATTATGTTCGAAACAAAAAATTTAGATTTAGAGACATCAACAATTATTAAAGAAAAATTCAAGTTAAACCCCATATAATTAATTTTTTTTTATAACCCATTTTTATTTACAATCTGTCTTAATAACTGACATTCAGTAAAACTTATAGTAAGATGTACAACAAATACATTGGCATGTAGAGGGTGCTATCCTGTGATAGTCCTCTTCTTATTCTAGATTAAGTGCTAATTGTGTCAATGTTGGTGACTATTTCTAGCCACCTTGTCGGGAATTTGCTAACTGGCTTCTTTTCTGTCGACTCTGCATGACAGGTCCGGAATTTGCCAGGTGGCTTTTTTTCTCTGTTGACTCTGCATAACAGGTATGATGACACTAAAAACATTGAAATTGTTAGTTATTTGTTAGGTAGGTCAAGTATGTTATCACGTTTTAAGCGGTTTTTTTTCTTCACTGTCAGCAAATTACTTGCTAAAGTATTTGGATGCGCACGTAATCTGCTATGATATTTCTCACTGAAGTTTTTAATTTCTTCTTTCACTGTCACTACGGAGAGATCGCGGTGAATTATGGCGTTGGTGACGAACCATGGTGCATTAAGGACAGAGCGGAGCACTTTGGACTGAAATCTCTGCAGGATTTCAATGTTAGAGTTACTGGCGGTACCCCATAGTTGGATTCCGTACGTCCAGACTGGTTTGAGGATAGTCTTGTAAAGAATAATTTTGTTTTCTGTTGAGAGTTGAGATTTGCGGCCTATTAGCCAGTACATGCGACTGAATTTCAGGCCAAGTTGTTTTCTTTTTGTCCAAATGTGTTTTTTCCATGTTAAACGACGATCTAAGTGCATGCCTAGATATTTCGCTTCTTCTGTCTGTGGGAGGGGCTTGCCATACAGTGTCACAGGAGGACAGGTTTCTTTTCTCATCGTAAATGTGACATGGGTAGATTTGGTTTCATTTGCCCTAATTCTCAATTTTGTTAACCATGGTTGAACTTTGTTCAGATGTGCCTGAAGATATCTTGTGTGTGGCCACGTAGTGATCTTCGTGAGAGGCAAGTATTGCTGTATCATCGGCGAATGTTGCGATGAATGTTGTTTCAGATGTAGGCAGGTCGGCTGTGTATAGGAGATATAGTATGGGTCCTAGTACACTACCTTGTGGGACACTGGATTCCATTGGGTAGAGTCTGGTTTGTTCATCTTTATATTTAATATAGAAATATCTGTTGGAAAGGTATGATTTGAGGATTTTGTAGTAATTATGTGGTAGGATTCTTTTAATTTTAAACAATAGCCCGGTGTGCCAGACTTTATCGAAAGCTTGACTTATATCTAAGAAGGCAGCCGAGCAGTATTTTTTCTCCTCTAGATTTATGCGTATTTCGTTCACGACTCTGTGGATTTGTTCAATCATTGCGTGTTGCGTACGAAATCCGAATTGGTGGTTTGGAATTAGGTCTTTTTATTCTAGAACTGGCTTTAGGCGCTTAAGCAATAACTTTTCTAAAAGTTTGGAGATTATACGAAGGAGACTGATGGGTCTGTAGGAGCTTACTTCTTGTGGTGGTTTTCCTGGCTTGGGTATAAGGATAATTTGGGCTACTTTCCACTGAGAAGGAAAGTATTCTAATCTAAGAACTGAGTTACAGATCATTGTTATCAGCTTGATTCCTTTAGAAGAAAGTTCTTGCAGAATCCTTCCTGTTATTAGGTCATATCCTGAAGCTTTTTTGGGGTCAAGATTTGTTATAGCGTTTTTTATTTCACTAGTTTTTAATTTGATTATAGGCAAGCAGAGTTGTAGGGGGGTCTCTAGGTACTGCAGGATTTCTTTTTCTTCTGCTACCGAAATATCACTAGGAAAGGGTTGGAATACTGTTGATAAATGTTGCGCAAATGTGTTCGCTTTTGACTGGTTGGTTCTGGCCCAGCTACCATTTGCTAGGAGTAAGGGTGGATTTGACTGTTCCGGTTGTTTGAGCTTTTTTGTTGCTCGCCAGATGGAATAGTCTGTGGATGCTGACGGAGTGAGATTTTCTAGGTATTCTTCGACAGATTTATTTCGCAGGTTGCTTAGTAACTTTTTGACTGCTTTTATTGCCTGGTTGAGTTTTGTTTTGTCCTGTGGTGATCTTGTTATTTGCCATTGTTTGCGTAGCTTCCGTTTTTCAGCGACGATGTCCCTAACGATTTTTGGACAATTTTCTCGTTTTTGATTGGCGTTTTGTACCGGTTTTGCGCCTCATGCTTCAGTTGCGTCATTTAGGGATTCTATGGCTTCGTCTATTTCGTGTTCGGTTTTGAGTGAAATTTCGAGCGAAAGCTTGTTGTCCAGCAGATTTCTGAATGTGCGCCAGTCTGTTTTTTTACTAATGAGTGATGGAGGTTTTTTGTTTTATTGTTATTTGCCCATTTACAGTAATTATGACTGGAGAGTGGTCCGATGATAGATCTAAGCAACTTTCGGCATTTAGATAATGTGATGACACGCCTTTTACTACACAAAAGTCTATGAGATCCGGAACTTTTCTTCTGTCGCTAGGCCAGTAGATAAATGATGTAGATTATTCTCTTGCATTGCTTGGTAGAGTTGTCTACCTTTAGGGGTGGTCAGTCGTGAACCCCAGTAGGGATGTTTCGCATTGTAGTCACCTCCAGCTATAAATCTAGACCCGAGAGTGTTATAAAAGTCTTTAAATTGTGCTTTGTTAATTGTGTGTCTAGGTGGACAGTAGACAGCTGAGATAGTTAGAGGTCCTGTTGTCTCTTCGTTAATTACAATGCTAGTAGCTGGGAGGTGTTCGTGCTGGTATTTATTTAGTTCATGGTGTTTAATTTGCTGTCGGATAATTACGGCAGTGCCTCCATGGGCAGTACCATCTGGGTGTTTAGTATTGTATATTGAGTATCCTGGTATCTTCAGATACGTCTTATTTGTAAAGTGAGTTTCGGAAATGAGCATCACATCTATGTTGTGTTCTGCTATAAATATTTTTACTTCGTGGCTGTGTTGTCCAAGACCATTGGCGTTCCAGAGAGCGATTTTTAGGAGCTGGGGCATTATTTCATTTTAGCCACAAGGGTAGTGAGGAGATTTAGCATGGAGTCCATGCGCTCCATCAGTTTGATCATCAGAGCTTCTAGTTTACTATTTTGCTGTTTGTCGGAAATATGATTTAAATTTTGTTGTATGTTATGTTCTTCTTGTGTCTGTTGGACATTAGCTCTTGTCTTTTGGGCGTATGATACGCCTGGTTGTGTTGGATTTCCGGTTATGTTATGGTTGACTGTATTCTGTTTTTGTCTAAGGGGTGGGAACTTACGTGACTGTATTTCTTTAAAGACACTACAGCCTTTGTAGTTCGCTGGGTGGTTTCCTCCACAGTTGGTGCAGGTTGCGGCAGTACTTTTATGTTGTTTGGGGCAGTCTCTAGTCAGATGATCACCAGTGCACTTCACGCAACGTGGTGAAAGGTTGCAGAAATGTTTTGTATGATTAAATCTTTGGCATCTTGTACATTGAGGTATTTCTCTTTTTTGGCGTGGAGGTTCAAATTTGATTTTCGAGTGCATAAGGTATTTAGTGTCGTAAATTTCTTTATTATTGTCCTTTTGTTGCAACTCAATAAAGAACATAGGTAGAGGGGCTTTTGTTATTTTATGCTTAATGTTCCATATATTCAATGCATTATGTCCATATGAGTGTATTTCTTTCTTTAATTCTTCGATGTCAACAGTGTGGCGAAGATCACGTACTACAACTTTGAATTTTCTTTCCGATTTTGATTGAAATGAATGGAATTCTGTTTTCTTTTCTTCTAGTTCTTTCGTTATGACGCGATAAAATCTAAGCTCGGTCAGTTGGATTTTTGCTTGCGAACTTCCAATAAGCTTAATTACGTAATTGTCTTTTGCGTGGAGGATCAAGAGGTCAGTCAGAGGCTTTATGTTTCCTCTGCCATGTACGAAAATTGGTGGAGGTTTAATAATTTCAGGACTAATATCTTCTTCAATTAATTCTTCTACATTTAGTTTTTCGAATTTATTTGAGGTTTCTGGTCCATTGAGCCAGTAGTCTATTAGGGTTTTCTGTCTTACGTTTCTATTTTCTTCCGGGCTGGATCTTTTGCTCTTTCTGGAATTGATAACTTTCCAGCTGTCTTCAGTTTTATCTAGTACTGCAGGTTCCGAGATCGACTGGGTGTTTAAGGTCGAAGCGATTTCTTGTTCATTTAGACTTCCTGTAAGGGTTGCTATTTGCTCTTGTGGTGGGGGTGTTGGTGGTACTATGTTAGATTCGAAGTTTGATAGTTTCCTAGTAAAAATGGGAGATCTTACTATTTTTGCGCTTTTTGAGAAGGCGGGCGATCCTTCGGTATCCATTATGCTGGTCGTTTGTTGGAGTGCGTGAGATGTTGAAGCCTGTGCGTAGAGTTGAGTGGCCGACTTCGCTCGTGCGTGCTCGGTGGATGGCAAAGGAGGCGTTGGTGGGATAAATCCCAAGTTCTTTAATTCAGCTGGTATAGCTTTCTTCCCGGATGGTGGAATTATTGAATATTTTCCGTCGGTTCTTTGTATAATTTTAGCAACTGTTTTTGGGTCACCGTTCATGGTGACCCAGTTACGTATATAAAATAAAACTATTACTCTCGCGATTTAAATTTGCTGCGTTTGCATAATTAAGTAATACACAAATTGAGGTATGTGTAGTTAGCTATTTGCAATGTAAGCAATACTACTCGCATGAGCGAGGAACCGCACGTCTAGCCCGTACAAATGTTCGCGTCAGACTGATAAAATTAATAGCCTGTAATTAATTAGTAGAAGATATTGAAAATAAAGAAGAACAGCTAGAAATATTTAGTGAATACCGTAATGGTATAACAAACCATAAAGGAATAATGGCTACAATTAACGCATTAAAAGAACTATATTTCTGGCCCAAAATGATTAAAGACATAACCGAATTTATAAACAGATGTGAACTATGCAAATTAAATAAATACGATAGGAAACCAATTTCTGCAATTGACAATCTAACCCCAACACCAGAAAAACCATTTCAGATTGTAAATTTAGATGTATTAACATTAGATAAAAAAATTTTTTAACAATTTATGACCAATTTTCAAAAATGCTACAAATATTGTATTTACCAGAAAAACCCGCGAAAAACATTTTAAATCATTTAATAAAATATTTTCAAAACTATCACATACCATATAAAATAATCAAAGATGCAGGTTCAGAATTCAAAAATAACATGTTGAGGGAATTGTTCAAAATTCATAAAATCAAAAGTCATATAATATGCATAAATAATCCTAAAAGTAATAGTATAGAAAGAGTACACTCTACCATCATTGAACATCTGAGACTAATAAACCAAAACGAAATCTTAAATAAAAAGAACTTATCCGAAAAAATTTAAATGGCCGTCTTATCATACATTAACACGAAGCACAGTATAACCAAATTATCCCCTAACGAAATATTATACGGAAAAAATAATGACAAACCATTTAAAATTATACCCTGGTTTAAAGAAGAAATAATTCAAAAATATATTTCAGAACAAAAAGAATTACAACAAATTATTAAAGACAGAATTTTGAAAGAAAAAATAAAAAGAAATATTGAAAACGAAAACACGTTAGAAATAAAAAAAGAAGTCTTTATTAAAGAAGACAACCGTAGAATTGGTAAATTTAAGAAACCACTTTTTAAAAAAGTTACTGTTGAAAAATATAACCCTTTGTTAGGAAAAATAACGTATAAAGATATTCAAGGTTTCAAAAATGTAAGAATAGATAAAATAAAACAATGAAACAATTTACTGTTTCAGGTCTGCTCACGGACAGTTGCAGAATATTACCGAAAATAATGGGATACACTTAATAGAATTAGGAAAAAGTAAGATTAAGATAAATGAAAAAATAATCTATTTTAATTACAATGTCACAAATTTACTATCTGAATTTGACAAACTTCAAATCGCAAAAACAACAATCTTAGAAAGTACTACACAATATAAAGACTTATTTGAAAACCAAATAAATATCCTAAATTTTAACTTTGATGACCTAGAAGACCAAATACGGAAAATATTCCCTAATAAACGAAATAAAAGAGGTTTAATTAATGCTCTAGGAAGTGTAATAAAAGCAACATCTGGCAGCCTAGATGACAGTGACAACGAGAGAGATATGAAACTCTTTGAGGAAATTCAGAATAATAAAGGAATAATATATGAGAATAAAAGCAATTAGACAAAATAGACAACAACGAAAATGTATTAAACAAAGAAATTTCCTGGATAAAAGATATTTTAAGCAAAGATGCAAGTTGGAAACGAATTATACATATTAATCAGAAATTTAATCAGTTAACATTATTCATTTCAAATTTAAATAATTTAGTGAAACAATTGGAAAATACATTAACTTTCTGCTCATTACATAAACTCGACACTACAGTTATATCACTAGGTAGTCTACAGCAAATGGACGAGAACATTTTCGAATATTATGAATTGATAGAGACTCATTGTCAATTAAACAAACAAATACTACACATCCTAATTACAATCCCAATATTTAGTAAAGAAACATACTCCTTATTCCAAATAACACCTATACCCACAAAATTAAATAGCAACTTAATAATGATTAATGAAATTCAAAGTCTTTACTTTATCCAAAATAATAATTATTTCCTTATTGATAACTGTATTAACAATAATGTTTAACTATGTACTTCACAATATTTCACTTTAAATAAATGCTTGACTCAAATAATTTCAAAACAAAAGATTGATGAATGTAAATATCATATATTGAAAACCCCTAATAGCTCTGAAAGAATCTCAAATACTAATAGTTTAGTTATTATAAGTCCAGAAGAACAAAAAATAAAAATAAATTGCAAGAATAAAAACATTCAAGAAAATATTATAGGAATATTCAAAGTAGAATTAAGCGAAGAGTGTAAAATTAATCAAAATATATTTAAAATAATCAATCAAGAAAATAAAGAAATAGAGTTTAAAGATTTGGTTATTAAGGAAAATAAAGGAAATTTAACAAGTGAATTAAACTTATATAAAATACAAAAATATAATAATACTTTTATCAAACCAAAAGTATTTAAAATTTTGGACCTAACAGAAAACAACAACCACATCTTTATAATCTATGCTTTAATATTATTAATTATAAGTATTTTTATAGTCAAGTTAATAATAAAAAGGAAATGTTATATTTGTAATAATAAAATTAAGAAAGACGTAGAAATAAACACATTAGAGCAATTATGATGAAATCTTGATGGGGAGGAATTATGTATGGCTGTAACTCTTATTTCATCATTATTACTCTTATTTTATTAGATGTCAGCATATAGCACTTATCAATTTCCTGTGCAATATGAGTATTAAGTAAACTACAGCATAAGCATACAGTTACACATATAAGCAAATAAAAACATATATTCATGTTCTATTCAGTGTGGTTTTTCACTATTGTAACACATATCAAATGTAACAATAAAAATAAAATTTCTTTTTATTAAATTTAAACGAAGTTCAAATTCAATTGGCGCAGTCGGTAGGATTAGCATCAAAACACAAAGAAAAAAAAATCATTGTGTGGTGAATATTAATTCTTCACTTTGCAACCCTACAAATCAACGTAAAAGGCTAAACAGTACCCATCAGGTCGTCGCAAAGACACAACACGTCGTCCAAGCCGTTCGTCTACATAGAAGATTTGCTGTTCGAAAAGCCGATCACATCTTCTACACGAAGGACACCCGTTGTTTCTTTTCAAAGGAAGACACTTGCCACCAAACAACTACGCAAAGGAAACGCACAGAACCAGAAGACGGTGACCCATAATCACCTCTTCGTAATATTATTGATAACACTGTAAGTAATATAATAAATTTTATTACACAAAACGAATCAATCTAGCTGTGACTAGTAATACATTGATCGTGGGACCAATACAATCCCAAACACATATATAAACTATATGTTTAGTGACCAAGAGTCAGATAAAACCGAATCTTCTGATTCAGAAATTAACGAAGATATAACTTCACAAAATACTATTAAAATAAAATTACGCCCTAGCTTATTAAACATGGCTAATACGAACCTGTCTGAGTTAAAAACCTTAACATAAATGATACCTCAATATGACGGTAACATAAAAATTTTAAATAGATTTATTAAAGCCGTAGATAAAGTTTATCTTAGTTTAAATGGAATCATATTTACACAAATCCAAAAAAATTTCTTATTCGAAATTATTCAAAATAAAATGATAAGAAAAGCAATGGAAATAATTTCGGAAAATAATTTTGATTCATGGGAAGACCTAAACATACATCTCACAACAAATTTCACTGATCAATCCACTGCAGAAACAATATTATTCGATATCGCTAATTTAAAATTTAAAAATAATTCATTAGACACATTAAAAATGTTTTTAGAAAAAATTTTCTCATAAATAAAAAGTAAAACTTTCAAATTATACAGAGTAAACAAAAACGTTGTAGAAAACCTACACATAGAAATCAGAGATTCACATCTAAACCTTGAAGAAAAAAATTGATTACATAAACTTATTAAACAGTATGACTGTCTCTTTCCAAGAAAAGGTAAAACATTATCTCATGCAAGTGTTCTTAAACATAAAATTATACTTTCTGATAATACTCCAACTCACACAAAAAATTATCGACTTCCGCAAATATATGAAACAGATATAGAAGAACATGTAAAAACATTACTTGCAGAAAATGTTATTCAAAAATCCTTTTCACCTTGGTCTAGTCCAATCTGGATAGTCCCAAAAAAAACAGACGCTTCAAACAAACGAAAAACTCGTATGGTCATAGATTTCCGAAAACTAAATTCAGTGACAAAAGATGATAAGTTCCCTATTCCAAATATAGACACACTTTTAGACCATATAGGATACTCTAAATACTTCACTACACTAGATCTACACTCAGGTTTTCATCAGATTGAAATGCACCCTGATGATATAGAAAAAACTGCATTCTCCACCCCTTCAGGCCATTATGAATATATACGTATGCCATTCGGCTTGAAAAACGCACCAGCCACAATTCAACGCACGATAAATATTGCTTTAGGAGAATTAGTTAATAGAAAATGTCTAGTTTATTTAGATGACATTATAATCTTTGGAAAAACGTTAGAAGAACATGAGGAAAATATAAAATTAGTTTTTGAAAAATTAAAAAATGCAAATCTCAAAATTCAAGTAGATAAATCTGAATTCTTTCAAACGCAAACGAAATATTTAGGATACATTATAACACAGGAAGGTATTAAAACAGATCCTTCAAAAGTAGAAAATATTAGAAATTTAAACATTCCAAAAACAAAAAAGGAAATTAAATCATTTTTAGGAACTGTAGGTTGGTACCGAAAGTTCATACCAAATTTTGCGAAAATAACAAAACCATTTACGACAAGTCTAAAAAATGGAGCAAAAATAGATATTTATGATGAAAATTATCGACAATGTTTTGAAAAATGTAAAACAATTCTTAGCGAATCCCCTATACTCCAGTTTCCAAATTTTAACAAGGAATTTATTCTCACCACTGATGCCTCTGACTTTGCAATTGGAGCCGTATTACCTCAAAAAAATGATTCATTAAAAGAAATGCCCGTAGCTTATTTTTCAAAGACATTAAATAGCGCCGTACAAAATTACAGCACTATTGAGAAAGAATTATTAGCAATTGTTCAATCTATAAAAAACTTTAGACCCTATCTGTACGGTAGAAAATTTTTAATTAAAACTGACCATCGACCTTTAGTGTGGCTATTTAACATGAAAAACCCTAACCAAAAATTAATGCGATGGAAAATTGAACTTAACGAATATAATTTTGAAATCAATTACCTTCAAGGAAAAATGAACATTATAGCTGATAATTTTTCACGACAAAAACCAAAAACTACAATTACATTCAAAGAAGGAGATGTAACAGAAGCGAATACTTTCGCACATTGCATATCGAAAGATTTAGCTTTTAATAAAAGTTTGGCAGAACAAATAAATGAAAAATTCAATAGTAAAAATTATTGCAAAACACAAACCATACACAATAAAGACATTATTATTCAAAAATACAACAGTAAAACAATCATTCATTTAATTACTCAAGAACGATACAATGAACCACCGAAATTAAAAAACTTCGATAAACCTTTAAAAGAAATGAAAGATTATTTAATTCTGAATGAGATAGATGAAATAAATTTACCCCATTTTGACTGTGGTTTAGAGGAAACAGAAAAAAAAAGAATAGATGAAAAATTAGAAAAAATATTTAGAGACACAAATATTCAATTGAAAATATATAAACTAAATGAAAATAATCACATAACCAAATCAATAAGTGATCATAATACAATTCATTCCGACCACTCAAGTCCTGTAAATGGAATTCGCTATACTAATGACAGACTAAATATAGGAAGTAATCAAATCATAATTAAATTACATGAATTAGAAACAACAATTAAAATAACGAAACTATTTAATCACCAGAAACAAAGATTCATTTGTAATATCAACAATCAAACATATCGAGAAGACATACTCGATTTTGTAAAAGAATACATAGTTCCCAAAATTAGATATTTAATTATGTTCGAAACAAAAAATTTAGATTTAGAGACATCAAAAATTATTCAAGAAAAATTCAAGTTAAACCCCATATAATTAATTTTTTTTTATAACCCATTTTTATTTACAATCTGTCTTAATAACTGACATTCAGTAAAACTTATAGTAAGATGTACAACAAATACATTGGCATGTAGAGGGTGCTATCCTGTGATAGTCCTCTTCTTATTCTAGATTAAGTGCTAATTGTGTCAATGTTGGTGACTATTTCTAGTCACCTTGTCGGGAATTTGCTAACTGGCTTCTTTTCTGTCGACTCTGCATGACAGGTCCGGAATTTGCCAGGTGGCTTTTTTTCTCTGTTGACTCTGCATAACAGGTATGATGACACTAAAAACATTGAAATTGTTAGTTATTTGTTAGGTAGGTCAAGTATGTTATCACGTTTTAAGCGGTTTTTTTTCTTCACTGTCAGCAAATTACTTGCTAAAGTATTTGGATGCGCACGTAATCTGCTATGATATTTCTCACTGAAGTTTTTAATTTCTTCTTTCACTGTCACTACGGAGAGATCGCGGTGAATTATGGCGTTGGTGACGGACCATGGTGCATTAAGGACAGAGCGGAGCACTTTGGACTGAAATCTCTGCAGGATTTCAATGTTAGAGTTACTGGCGGTACCCCATAGTTGGATTCCGTACGTCCAGACTGGTTTGAGGATAGTCTTGTAAAGAAGAATTTTGTTTTCTGTTGAGAGTTGAGATTTGCGGCCTATTAGCCAGTACATGCGACTGAATTTCAGGCCAAGTTGTTTTCTTTTTGTCCAAATGTGTTTTTTCCATGTTAAACGACGATCTAAGTGCATGCCTAGATATTTCGCTTCTTCTGTCTGTGGGAGGGGCTTGCCATACAGTGTCACAGGAGGACAGGTTTCTTTTCTCATCGTAAATGTGACATGGGTAGATTTGGTTTCATTTGCCCTAATTCTCAATTTTGTTAACCATGGTTGAACTTTGTTCAGATGTGCCTGAAGATATCTTGTGTGTGGCCACGTTGTGATCTTCGTGAGAGGCAAGTATTGCTGTATCATCGGCGAATGTTGCGATGAATGTTGTTTCAGATGTAGGCAGGTCGGCTGGGTATAGGAGATATAGTATGGGTCCTAGTACACTACCTTGTGGGACACTGGATTCTATTGGGTAGAGTCTGGTTTGTTCATCTTTATATTTAATATAGAAATATCTGTTGGAAAGGTATGATTTGAGGATTTTGTAGTAATTATGTGGTAGGATTCTTTTAATTTTAAACAATAGCCCGGTGTGCCAGACTTTATCGAAAGCTTGACTTATATCTAAGAAGGCAGCCGAGCAGTATTTTTGCTCTTCTAGATTTATGCGTATTTTGTTCACGACTCTGTGGATTTGTTCAATCATTGCGTGTTGCGTACGAAATCCGAATTGGTGGTTTGGAATTAGGTCTTTTTCTTCTAGAGCTGGCTTTAGGCGCTTAAGCAATAACTTTTCTAAAAGTTTGGAGATTATACGAAGGAGACTGATGGGTCTGTAGGAGCTTACTTCTTGTGGTGGTTTTCCTGGATTGGGTATAAGGATAATTTGGGCTACTTTCCACTGAGAGGGAAAGTATTCTAATCTTAGTACTGAGTTACAGATCATTGTTATCAGCTTGATTCCTTTAGAAGAAAGTTCTTGCAGAATCCTTCCTGTTATTAGGTCATATCCTGAAGCTTTTTTGGGGTCAAGATTTATTATAGCGTTTTTTATTTCACTAGTTTTTAATTTGATTATAGGCAAGCAGAGTTGTAGGGGGGTCTCTAGGTACTGCAGGATTTCTTGTTCTTCTGCTACCGAAATATCACTAGGAAAGGGTTGGAATACTGTTGATAAATGTTGCGCAAATGTGTTCGCTTTTGACTGGTTGGTTCTGGCCCAGCTACCATTTGCTAGGAGTAAGGGTGGATTTGACTGTTCCGGTTGTTTGAGCTTTTTTGTTGCTCGCCAGATGGAATAGTCTGTGGATGCTGACGGAGTGAGATTTTCTAAGTATTCTTCGACAGATTTATTTCGCAGGTTGCTTAGTAACTTTTTGACTGCTTTTATTGCCTGGTTGAGTTTTGTTTTGTCCTGTGGTGATCTTGTTATTTGCCATTGTTTGCGTAGCTTCCGTTTTTCAGCGACGATGTCCCTAACGATTTTTGGACAATTTTCTCGTTTTTGATTGGCGTTTTGTACCGGTTTTGCGCCTCATGCTTCAGTTGCGTCATTTAGGGATTCTATGGCTTCGTCTATTTCGTGTTCGGTTTTGAGTGAAATTTCGAGCGAAAGCTTGTTGTCCAGCAGATTTCTGAATGTGCGCCAGTCTGTTTTTTTACTAATGAGTGATGGAGGTTTTTTGTTTTATTGTTATTTGCCCATTTACAGTAATTATGACTGGAGAGTGGTCCGATGATAGATCTAAGCAACTTTCGGCATTTAGATAATGTGATGACACGCCTTTTACTACACAAAAGTCTATGAGATCCGGAACTTTTCTTCTGTCGCTAGGCCAGTAGATAAATGATGTAGATTATTCTCTTGCATTGCTTGGTAGAGTTGTCTACCTTTAGGGGTGGTCAGTCGTGAACCCCAGTAGGGATGTTTCGCATTGTAGTCACCTCCAGCTATAAATCTAGACCCGAGAGTGTTATAAAAGTCTTTAAATTGTGCTTTGTTAATTGTGTGTCTAGGTGGACAGTAGACAGCTGAGATAGTTAGAGGTCCTGTTGTCTCTTCGTTAATTACAATGCTAGTAGCTGGGAGGTGTTCGTGCTGGTATTTATTTAGTTCATGGTGTTAAATTTGCTGTCGGATAATTACGGCAGTGCCTCCATGGGCAGTACCATCTGGGTGTTTAGTATTGTATATTGAGTATCCTGGTATCTTCAGATACGTCTTATTTGTAAAGTGAGTTTCGGAAATGAGCATCACATCTATGTTGTGTTCTGCTATAAATATTTTTACTTCGTGGCTGTGTTGTCCAAGACCATTGGCGTTCCAGAGAGCGATTTTTAGGAGCTGGGGCATTATTTCATTTTAGCCACAAGGGTAGTGAGGAGATTTAGCATGAAGTCCATGCGCTCCATCAGTTTGATCATCATAGCTTCTAGTTTACTATTTTGCTGTTTGTCGGAAATATGATTTAAATTTTGTTGTATGTTATGTTCTTCTTGTGTCTGTTGGACATTAGCTCTTGTCTTTTGGGCGTATGATACGCCTGGTTGTGTTGGATTTCCGGTTATGTTATGGTTGACTGTATTCTGTTTTTGTCTAAGGGGTGGGAACTTACGTGACTGTATTTCTTTAAAGACACTACAGCCTTTGTAGTTCGCTGGGTGGTTTCCTCCACAGTTGGTGCAGGTTGCGGCAGTACTTTTATGTTGTTTGGGGCAGTCTCTAGTCAGATGATCACCAGTGCACTTCACGCAACGTGGTGAAAGGTTGCAGAAATGTTTTGTATGATTAAATCTTTGGCATCTTGTACATTGAGGTATTTCTCTTTTTTGGCGTGGAGGTTCAAATTTGATTTTCGAGTGCATAAGGTATTTAGTGTCGTAAATTTCTTTATTATTGTCCTTTTGTTGCAACTCAATAAAGAACATAGGTAGAGGGGCTTTTGTTATTTTATGCTTAATGTTCCATATATTCAATGCATTATGTCCATATGAGTGTATTTCTTTCTTTAATTCTTCGATGTCAACAGTGTGGCGAAGATCACGTACTACAACTTTGAATTTTCTTTCCGATTTTGATTGAAATGAATGGAATTCTGTTTTCTTTTCTTCTAGTTCTTTCGTTATGACGCGATAAAATCTAAGCTCGGTCAGTTGGATTTTTGCTTGCGAACTTCCAATAAGCTTAATTACGTAATTGTCTTTTGCGTGGAGGATCAAGAGGTCAGTCAGAGGCTTTATGTTTCCTCTGCCATGTACGAAAATTGGTGGAGGTTTAATAATTTCAGGACTAATATCTTCTTCAATTAATTCTTCTACATTTAGTTTTTCGAATTTATTTGAGGTTTCTGGTCCATTGAGCCAGTAGTCTATTAGGGTTTTCTGTCTTACGTTTCTATTTTCTTCCGGGCTGGATCTTTTGCTCTTTCTGGAATTGATAACTTTCCAGCTGTCTTCAGTTTTATCTAGTACTGCAGGTTCCGAGATCGACTGGGTGTTTAAGGTCGAAGCGATTTCTTGTTCATTTAGACTTCCTGTAAGGGTTGCTATTTGCTCTTGTGGTGGGGGTGTTGGTGGTACTATGTTAGATTCGAAGTTTGATAGTTTCCTAGTAAAAATGGGAGATCTTACTATTTTTGCGCTTTTTGAGAAGGCGGGCGATCCTTCGGTATCCATTATGCTGGTCGTTTGTTGGAGTGCGTGAGATGTTGAAGCCTGTGCGTAGAGTTGAGTGGCCGACTTCGCTCGTGCGTGCTCGGTGGATGGCAAAGGAGGCGTTGGTGGGATAAATCCCAAGTTCTTTAATTCAGCTGGTATAGCTTTCTTCCCGGATGGTGGAATTATTGAATATTTTCCGTCGGTTCTTTGTATAATTTTAGCAACTGTTTTTGGGTCACCGTTCATGGTGACCCAGTTACGTATATAAAATAAAACTATTACTCTCGCGATTTAAATTTGCTGCGTTTGCATAATTAAGTAATACACAAATTGAGGTATGTGTAGTTAGCTATTTGCAATGTAAGCAATACTACTCGCATGAGCGAGGAACCGCACGTCTAGCCCGTACAAATGTTCGCGTCAGACTGATAAAATTAATAGCCTGTAATTAATTAGTAGAAGATATTGAAAATAAAGAAGAACAGCTAGAAATATTTAGTGAATACCGTAATGGTATAACAAACCATAAAGGAATAATGGCTACAATTAACGCATTAAAAGAACTATATTTCTGGCCCAAAATGATTAAAGACATAACCGAATTTATAAACAGATGTGAACTATGCAAATTAAATAAATACGATAGGAAACCAATTTCTGCAATTGACAATCTAACCCCAACACCAGAAAAACCATTTCAGATTGTAAATTTAGATGTATTAACATTAGATAAAAAAAAATTTTAACAATTTATGACCAATTTTCAAAAATGCTACAAATATTGTATTTACCAGAAAAACCCGCGAAAAACATTTTAAATCATTTAATAAAATATTTTCAAAACTATCACATACCATATAAAATAATCAAAGATGCAGGTTCTGGATTCAAAAATCACATGTTGAGGGAATTGTTCAAAATTCATAAAATCAAAAGTCATATAATATGCATAAATAATCCTAAAAGTAATAGTATAGAAAGAGTACACTCTACCATCATTGAACATCTGAGACTAATAAACCAAAACGAAATCTTAAATAAAAAGAACTTATCCGAAAAAATTTAAATGGCCGTCTTATCATACATTAACACGAAGCACAGTATAACCAAATTATCCCCTAACGAAATATTATACGGAAAAAATAATGACAAACCATTTAAAATTATACCCTGGTTTAAAGAAGAAATAATTCAAAAATATATTTCAGAACAAAAAGAATTACAACAAATTATTAAAGACAGAATTTTGAAAGAAAAAATAAAAAGAAATATTGAAAACGAAAACACGTTAGAAATAAAAAAAGAAGTCTTTATTAAAGAAGACAACCGTAGAATTGGTAAATTTAAGAAACCACTTTTTAAAAAAGTTACTGTTGAAAAATATAACCCTTTGCTAGGAAAAATAACGTATAAAGATATTCAAGGTTTCAAAAATGTAAGAATAGATAAAATAAAACAATGAAACAATTTACTGTTTCAGGTCTGCTCACGGACAGTTGCAGAATATTACCGAAAATAATGGGATACACTTAATAGAATTAGGAAAAAGTAAGATTAAGATAAATGAAAAAATAATCTATTTTAATTACAATGTCACAAATTTACTATCTGAATTTGACAAACTTCAAATCGCAAAAACAACAATCTTAGAAAGTACTACACAATATAAAGACTTATTTGAAAACCAAATAAATATCCTAAATTTTAACTTTGATGACCTAGAAGACCAAATACGGAAAATATTCCCTAATAAACGAAATAAAAGAGGTTTAATTAATGCTCTAGGAAGTGTAATAAAAGCAACATCTGGCAACCTAGATGACAGTGACAACGAGAGATATATGAAACTCTTTGAGGAAATTCAGAATAATAAAGGAATAATATATGAGAATAATAAACAATTAGACAAAATAGACAACAACGAAAATGTATTAAACAAAGAAATTTCCTGGATAAAAGATATTTTAAGCAAAGATGCAAGTTGGAAACGAATTATACATATTAATCAGAAATTTAATCAGTTAACATTATTCATTTCAAATTTAAATAATTTAGTGAAACAATTGGAAAATACATTAACTTTCTGCTCATTACATAAACTCGACACTACAGTTATATCACTAGGTAGTCTACAGCAAATGGACGAGAACATTTTCGAATATTATGAATTGATAGAGACTCATTGTCAATTAAACAAACAAATACTACACATCCTAATTACAATCCCAATATTTAGTAAAGAAACATACTCCTTATTCCAAATAACACCTATACCCACAAAATTAAATAGCAACTTAATAATGATTAATGAAATTCAAAGTCTTTACTATATCCAAAATAATAATTATTTCCTTATTGATAACTGTATTAACAATAATGTTTAACTATGTACTTCACAATATTTCACTTTAAATAAATGCTTGACTCAAATAATTTCAAAACAAAAGATTGATGAATGTAAATATCATATATTGAAAACCTCTAATAGCTCTGAAAGAATCTCAAATACTAATAGTTTAGTTATTATAAGTCCAGAAGAACAAAAAATAAAAATAAATTGCAAGAATAAAAACATTCAAGAAAATATTATAGGAATATTCAAAGTAGAATTAAGCGAAGATTGTAAAATTAATCAAAATATATTTAAAATAATCAATCAAGAAAATAAAGAAATAGAGTTTAAAGATTTGGTTATTAAGGAAAATAAAGGAAATTTAACAAGTGAATTAAACTTATATAAAATACAAAAATATAATAATACTTTTATCAAACCAAAAGTATTTAAAATTTTGGACCTAACAGAAAACAACAACCACATCTTTATAATCTATGCTTTAATATTATTAATTATAAGTATTTTTATAGTCAAGTTAATAATAAAAAGGAAATGTTATATTTGTAATAATAAAATTAAGAAAGACGTAGAAATAAACACATTAGAGCAATTATGATGAAATCTTGATGGGGAGGAATTATGTATGGCTGTAACTCTTATTTCATCATTATTACTCTTATTTTATTAGATGTCAGCATATAGCACTTATCAATTTCCTGTGCAATATGAGTATTAAGTAAACTACAGCATAAGCATACAGTTACACATATAAGCAAATAAAAACATATATTCATGTTCAATTCAGTGTGGTTTTTCACTATTGTAACACATATCAAATGTAACAATAAAAATAAAATATTTTTTTATTAAATTTAAACGAAGTTCAAATTTAATTGGCGCAGTCGGTAGGATTAGCATCAAAACACAAAGAAAAAAAAATCATTGTGTGGGGAATATTAATTCTTCACTTTGCAACCCTACAAATCAACGTAAAAGGCTAAACAGTACCCATCAGGTCGTCGCAAAGACACAACACGTCGTCCAAGCCGTTCGTCTACATAGAAGATTTGCTGTTCGAAAAGCCGATCACATCTTCTACACGAAGGACACCCGTTGTTTCTTTTCAAAGGAAGACACTTGCCACCAAACAACTACGCAAAGGAAACGCACAGAACCCGAAGACGGTGACCCATAATCACCTCTTCGTAATATTATTGATAACACTGTAAGTAATATAATAAATTTTATTACACAAAACGAATCAATCTAGCTGTGACTAGTAATACATTGATCGTGGGACCAATACAATCCCAAACACATATATAAACTATATGTTTAGTGACCAAGAGTCAGATAAAACCGAATCTTCTGATTCAGAAATTAACGAAGATATAACTTCACAAAATACTATTAAAATAAAATTACGCCCTAGCTTATTAAACATGGCTAATACGAACCTGTCTGAGTTAAAAACCTTAACATAAATGATACCTCAATATGACGGTAACATAAAAATTTTAAATAGATTTATTAAAGCCGTAGATAAAGTTTATCTTAGTTTAAATGGAATCATATTTACACAAATCCAAAAAAATTTCTTATTCGAAATTATTCAAAATAAAATGATAAGAAAAGCAATGGAAATAATTTCGGAAAATAATTTTGATTCATGGGAAGACCTAAAAATACATCTCACAACAAATTTCACTGATCAATCCACTGCAGAAACAATATTATTCGATATCGCTAATTTAAAATTTAAAAATAATTCATTAGACACATTAAAAATGTTTTTAGAAAAAATTTTCTCATAAATAAAAAGTAAAACTTTCAAATTATACAGAGTAAACAAAAACGTTGTAGAAAACCTACACATAGAAATCAGAGATTCACATCTAAACCTTGAAGAAAAAAATTGATTACATAAACTTATTAAACAGTATGACTGTCTCTTTCCAAGAAAAGGTAAAACATTATCTCATGCAAGTGTTCTTAAACATAAAATTATACTTTCTGATAATACTCCAACTCACACAAAAAATTATCGACTTCCGCAAATATATGAAACAGATATAGAAGAACATGTAAAAACATTACTTGCAGAAAATGTTATTCAAAAATCCTTTTCACCTTGGTCTAGTCCAATCTGGATAGTCCCAAAAAAAACAGACGCTTCAAACAAACGAAAAACTCGTATGGTCATAGATTTCCGAAAACAAAATTCAGTGACAAAAGATGATAAGTTCCCTATTCCAAATATAGACACACTTTTAGACCATATAGGATACTCTAAATACTTCACTACACTAGATCTACACTCAGGTTTTCATCAGATTGAAATGCACCCTGATGATATAGAAAAAACTGCATTCTCCACCCCTTCAGGCCATTATGAATATATACGTATGCCATTCGGCTTGAAAAACGCACCAGCCACAATTCAACGCACGATAAATATTGCTTTAGGAGAATTAGTTAATAGAAAATGTCTAGTTTATTTAGATGACATTATAATCTTTGGAAAAACGTTAGAAGAACATGAGGAAAATATAAAATTAGTTTTTGAAAAATTAAAAAATGCAAATCTCAAAATTCAAGTAGATAAATCTGAATTCTTTCAAACGCAAACGAAATATTTAGGATACATTATAACACAGGAAGGTATTAAAACAGATCCTTCAAAAGTAGAAAATATTAGAAATTTAAACATTCCAAAAACAAAAAAGGAAATTAAATCATTTTTAGGAACTGTAGGTTGGTACCGAAAGTTCATACCAAATTTTGCGAAAATAACAAAACCATTTACGACAAGTCTAAAAAATGGAGCAAAAATAGATATTTATGATGAAAATTATCGACAATGTTTTGAAAAATGTAAAACAATTCTTAGCGAATCCCCTATACTCCAGTTTCCAAATTTTAACAAGGAATTTATTCTCACCACTGATGCCTCTGACTTTGCAATTGGAGCCGTATTACCTCAAAAAAATGATTCATTAAAAGAAATGCCCGTAGCTTATTTTTCAAAGACATTAAATAGCGCCGAACAAAATTACAGCACTATTGAGAAAGAATTATTAGCAATTGTTCAATCTATAAAAAACTTTAGACCCTATCTGTACGGTAGAAAATTTTTAATTAAAACTGACCATCGACCTTTAGTGTGGCTATTTAACATGAAAAACCCTAACCAAAAATTAATGCGATGGAAAATTGAACTTAACGAATATAATTTTGAAATCAATTACCTTCAAGGAAAAATGAACATTATAGCTGATAATTTTTCACGACAAAAACCAAAAACTACAATTACATTCAAAGAAGGAGATGTAACAGAAGCGAATACTTTCGCACATTGCATATCGAAAGATTTAGCTTTTAATAAAAGTTTGGCAGAACAAATAAATGAAAAATTCAATAGTAAAAATTATTGCAAAACACAAACCATACACAATAAAGACATTATTATTCAAAAATACAACAGTAAAACAATCATTCATTTAATTACTCAAGAACGATACAATGAACCACCGAAATTAAAAAACTTCGATAAACCTTTAAAAGAAATGAAAGATTATTTAATTCTGAATGAGATAGATGAAATAAATTTACCCCATTTTGACTGTGGTTTAGAGGAAACAGAAAAAAAAAGAATAGATGAAAAATTAGAAAAAATATTTAGAGACACAAATATTCAATTGAAAATATATAAACTAAATGAAAATAATCACATAACCAAATCAATAAGTGATCATAATACAATTCATTCCGACCACTCAAGTCCTGTAAATGGAATTCGCTATACTAATGACAGACTAAATATAGGAAGTAATCAAATCATAATTAAATTACATGAATTAGAAACAACAATTAAAATAACGAAACTATTTAATCACCAGAAACAAAGATTCATTTGTAATATCAACAATCAAACATATCGAGAAGACATACTCGATTTTGTAAAAGAATACATAGTTCCCAAAATTAGATATTTAATTATGTTCGAAACAAAAAATTTAGATTTAGAGACATCAAAAATTATTCAAGAAAAATTCAAGTTAAACCCCATATAATTAATTTTTTTTTATAACCCATTTTTATTTACAATCTGTCTTAATAACTGACATTCAGTAAAACTTATAGTAAGATGTACAACAAATACATTGGCATGTAGAGGGTGCTATCCTGTGATAGTCCTCTTCTTATTCTAGATTAAGTGCTAATTGTGTCAATGTTGGTGACTATTTCTAGTCACCTTGTCGGGAATTTGCTAACTGGCTTCTTTTCTGTCGACTCTGCATGACAGGTCCGGAATTTGCCAGGTGGCTTTTTTTCTCTGTTGACTCTGCATAACAGGTATGATGACACTAAAAACATTGAAATTGTTAGTTATTTGTTAGGTAGGTCAAGTATGTTATCACGTTTTAAGCGGTTTTTTTTCTTCACTGTCAGCAAATTACTTGCTAAAGTATTTGGATGCGCACGTAATCTGCTATGATATTTCTCACTGAAGTTTTTAATTTCTTCTTTCACTGTCACTACGGAGAGATCGCGGTGAATTATGGCGTTGGTGACGGACCATGGTGCATTAAGGACAGAGCGGAGCACTTTGGACTGAAATCTCTGCAGGATTTCAATGTTAGAGTTACTGGCGGTACCCCATAGTTGGATTTCGTACGTCCAGACTGGTTTGAGGATAGTCTTGTAAAGAAGAATTTTGTTTTCTGTTGAGAGTTGAGATTTGCGGCCTATTAGCCAGTACATGCGACTGAATTTCAGGCCAAGTTGTTTTCTTTTTGTCCAAATGTGTTTTTTCCATGTTAAACGACGATCTAAGTGCATGCCTAGATATTTCGCTTCTTCTGTCTGTGGGAGGGGCTTGCCATACAGTGTCACAGGAGGACAGGTTTCTTTTCTCATCGTAAATGTGACATGGGTAGATTTGGTTTCATTTGCCCTAATTCTCAATTTTGTTAACCATGGTTGAACTTTGTTCAGATGTGCCTGAAGATATCTTGTGTGTGGCCACGTTGTGATCTTCGTGAGAGGCAAGTATTGCTGTATCATCGGCGAATGTTGCGATGAATGTTGTTTCAGATGTAGGCAGGTCGGCTGGGTATAGGAGATATAGTATGGGTCCTAGTACACTACCTTGTGGGACACTGGATTCCATTGGGTAGAGTCTGGTTTGTTCATCTTTATATTTAATATAGAAATATCTGTTGGAAAGGTATGATTTGAGGATTTTGTAGTAATTATGTGGTAGGATTCTTTTAATTTTAAACAATAGCCCGGTGTGCCAGACTTTATCGAAAGCTTGACTTATATCTAAGAAGGCAGCCGAGCAGTATTTTTGCTCTTCTAGATTTATGCGTATTTTGTTCACGACTCTGTGGATTTGTTCAATCATTGCGTGTTGCGTACGAAATCCGAATTGGTGGTTTGGAATTAGGTCTTTTTCTTCTAGAGCTGGCTTTAGGCGCTTAAGCAATAACTTTTCTAAAAGTTTGGAGATTATACGAAGGAGACTGATGGGTCTGTAGGAGCTTACTTCTTGTGGTGGTTTTCCTGGATTGGGTATAAGGATAATTTGGGCTACTTTCCACTGAGAGGGAAAGTATTCTAATCTTAGTACTGAGTTACAGATCATTGTTATCAGCTTGATTCCTTTAGAAGAAAGTTCTTGCAGAATCCTTCCTGTTATTAGGTCATATCCTGAAGCTTTTTTGGGGTCAAGATTTATTATAGCGTTTTTTATTTCACTAGTTTTTAATTTGATTATAGGCAAGCAGAGTTGTAGGGGGGTCTCTAGGTACTGCAGGATTTCTTGTTCTTCTGCTACCGAAATATCACTAGGAAAGGGTTGGAATACTGTTGATAAATGTTGCGCAAATGTGTTCGCTTTTGACTGGTTGGTTCTGGCCCAGCTACCATTTGCTAGGAGTAAGGGTGGATTTGACTGTTCCGGTTGTTTGAGCTTTTTTGTTGCTCGCCAGATGGAATAGTCTGTGGATGCTGACGGAGTGAGATTTTCTAGGTATTCTTCGACAGATTTATTTCGCAGGTTGCTTAGTAACTTTTTGACTGCTTTTATTGCCTGGTTGAGTTTTGTTTTGTCCTGTGGTGATCTTGTTATTTGCCATTGTTTGCGTAGCTTCCGTTTTTCAGCGACGATGTCCCTAACGATTTTTGGACAATTTTCTCGTTTTTGATTGGCGTTTTGTACCGGTTTTGCGCCTCATGCTTCAGTTGCGTCATTTAGGGATTCTATGGCTTCGTCTATTTCGTGTTCGGTTTTGAGTGAAATTTCGAGCGAAAGCTTGTTGTCCAGCAGATTTCTGAATGTGCGCCAGTCTGTTTTTTTACTAATGAGTGATGGAGGTTTTTTGTTTTATTGTTATTTGCCCATTTACAGTAATTATGACTGGAGAGTGGTCCGATGATAGATCTAAGCAACTTTCGGCATTTAGATAATGTGATGACACGCCTTTTACTACACAAAAGTCTATGAGATCCGGAACTTTTCTTCTGTCGCTAGGCCAGTAGATAAATGATGTAGATTATTCTCTTGCATTGCTTGGTAGAGTTGTCTACCTTTAGGGGTGGTCAGTCGTGAACCCCAGTAGGGATGTTTCGCATTGTAGTCACCTCCAGCTATAAATCTAGACCCGAGAGTGTTATAAAAGTCTTTAAATTGTGCTTTGTTAATTGTGTGTCTAGGTGGACAGTAGACAGCTGAGATAGTTAGAGGTCCTGTTGTCTCTTCGTTAATTACAATGCTAGTAGCTGGGAGGTGTTCGTGCTGGTATTTATTTAGTTCATGGTGTTTAATTTGCTGTCGGATAATTACGGCAGTGCCTCCATGGGCAGTACCATCTGGGTGTTTAGTATTGTATATTGAGTATCCTGGTATCTTCAGATACGTCTTATTTGTAAAGTGAGTTTCGGAAATGAGCATCACATCTATGTTGTGTTCTGCTATAAATATTTTTACTTCGTGGCTGTGTTGTCCAAGACCATTGGCGTTCCAGAGAGCGATTTTTAGGAGCTGGGGCATTATTTCATTTTAGCCACAAGGGTAGTGAGGAGATTTAGCATGGAGTCCATGCGCTCCATCAGTTTGATCATCAGAGCTTCTAGTTTACTATTTTGCTGTTTGTCGGAAATATGATTTAAATTTTGTTGTATGTTATGTTCTTCTTGTGTCTGTTGGACATTAGCTCTTGTCTTTTGGGCGTATGATACGCCTGGTTGTGTTGGATTTCCGGTTATGTTATGGTTGACTGTATTCTGTTTTTGTCTAAGGGGTGGGAACTTACGTGACTGTATTTCTTTAAAGACACTACAGCCTTTGTAGTTCGCTGGGTGGTTTCCTCCACAGTTGGTGCAGGTTGCGGCAGTACTTTTATGTTGTTTGGGGCAGTCTCTAGTCAGATGATCACCAGTGCACTTCACGCAACGTGGTGAAAGGTTGCAGAAATGTTTTGTATGATTAAATCTTTGGCATCTTGTACATTGAGGTATTTCTCTTTTTTGGCGTGGAGGTTCAAATTTGATTTTCGAGTGCATAAGGTATTTAGTGTCGTAAATTTCTTTATTATTGTCCTTTTGTTGCAACTCAATAAAGAACATAGGTAGAGGGGCTTTTGTTATTTTATGCTTAATGTTCCATATATTCAATGCATTATGTCCATATGAGTGTATTTCTTTCTTTAATTCTTCGATGTCAACAGTGTGGCGAAGATCACGTACTACAACTTTGAATTTTCTTTCCGATTTTGATTGAAATGAATGGAATTCTGTTTTCTTTTCTTCTAGTTCTTTCGTTATGACGCGATAAAATCTAAGCTCGGTCAGTTGGATTTTTGCTTGCGAACTTCCAATAAGCTTAATTACGTAATTGTCTTTTGCGTGGAGGATCAAGAGGTCAGTCAGAGGCTTTATGTTTCCTCTGCCATGTACGAAAATTGGTGGAGGTTTAATAATTTCAGGACTAATATCTTCTTCAATTAATTCTTCTACATTTAGTTTTTCGAATTTATTTGAGGTTTCTGGTCCATTGAGCCAGTAGTCTATTAGGGTTTTCTGTCTTACGTTTCTATTTTCTTCCGGGCTGGATCTTTTGCTCTTTCTGGAATTGATAACTTTCCAGCTGTCTTCAGTTTTATCTAGTACTGCAGGTTCCGAGATCGACTGGGTGTTTAAGGTCGAAGCGATTTCTTGTTCATTTAGACTTCCTGTAAGGGTTGCTATTTGCTCTTGTGGTGGGGGTGTTGGTGGTACTATGTTAGATTCGAAGTTTGATAGTTTCCTAGTAAAAATGGGAGATCTTACTATTTTTGCGCTTTTTGAGAAGGCGGGCGATCCTTCGGTATCCATTATGCTGGTCGTTTGTTGGAGTGCGTGAGATGTTGAAGCCTGTGCGTAGAGTTGAGTGGCCGACTTCGCTCGTGCGTGCTCGGTGGATGGCAAAGGAGGCGTTGGTGGGATAAATCCCAAGTTCTTTAATTCAGCTGGTATAGCTTTCTTCCCGGATGGTGGAATTATTGAATATTTTCCGTCGGTTCTTTGTATAATTTTAGCAACTGTTTTTGGGTCACCGTTCATGGTGACCCAGTTACGTATATAAAATAAAACTATTACTCTCGCGATTTAAATTTGCTGCGTTTGCATAATTAAGTAATACACAAATTGAGGTATGTGTAGTTAGCTATTTGCAATGTAAGCAATACTACTCGCATGAGCGAGGAACCGCACGTCTAGCCCGTACAAATGTTCGCGTCAGACTGATAAAATTAATAGCCTGTAATTAATTAGTAGAAGATATTGAAAATAAAGAAGAACAGCTAGAAATATTTAGTGAATACCGTAATGGTATAACAAACCATAAAGGAATAATGGCTACAATTAACGCATTAAAAGAACTATATTTCTGGCCCAAAATGATTAAAGACATAACCGAATTTATAAACAGATGTGAACTATGCAAATTAAATAAATACGATAGGAAACCAATTTCTGCAATTGACAATCTAACCCCAACACCAGAAAAACCATTTCAGATTGTAAATTTAGATGTATTAACATTAGATAAAAAATTTTTTTAACAATTTATGACCAATTTTCAAAAATGCTACAAATATTGTATTTACCAGAAAAACCCGCGAAAAACATTTTAAATCATTTAATAAAATATTTTCAAAACTATCACATACCATATAAAATAATCAAAGATGCAGGTTCTGGATTCAAAAATCACATGTTGAGGGAATTGTTCAAAATTCATAAAATCAAAAGTCATATAATATGCATAAATAATCCTAAAAGTAATAGTATAGAAAGAGTACACTCTACCATCATTGAACATCTGAGACTAATAAACCAAAACGAAATCTTAAATAAAAAGAACTTATCCGAAAAAATTTAAATGGCCGTCTTATCATACATTAACACGAAGCACAGTATAACCAAATTATCCCCTAACGAAATATTATACGGAAAAAATAATGACAAACCATTTAAAATTATACCCTGGTTTAAAGAAGAAATAATTCAAAAATATATTTCAGAACAAAAAGAATTACAACAAATTATTAAAGACAGAATTTTGAAAGAAAAAATAAAAAGAAATATTGAAAACGAAAACACGTTAGAAATAAAAAAAGAAGTCTTTATTAAAGAAGACAACCGTAGAATTGGTAAATTTAAGAAACCACTTTTTAAAAAAGTTACTGTTGAAAAATATAACCCTTTGTTAGGAAAAATAACGTATAAAGATATTCAAGGTTTCAAAAATGTAAGAATAGATAAAATAAAACAATGAAACAATTTACTGTTTCAGGTCTGCTCACGGACAGTTGCAGAATATTACCGAAAATAATGGGATACACTTAATAGAATTAGGAAAAAGTAAGATTAAGATAAATGAAAAAATAATCTATTTTAATTACAATGTCACAAATTTACTATCTGAATTTGACAAACTTCAAATCGCAAAAACAACAATCTTAGAAAGTACTACACAATATAAAGACTTATTTGAAAACCAAATAAATATCCTAAATTTTAACTTTGATGACCTAGAAGACCAAATACGGAAAATATTCCCTAATAAACGAAATAAAAGAGGTTTAATTAATGCTCTAGGAAGTGTAATAAAAGCAACATCTGGCAGCCTAGATGACAGTGACAACGAGAGATATATGAAACTCTTTGAGGAAATTCAGAATAATAAAGGAATAATATATGAGAATAATAAACAATTAGACAAAATAGACAACAACGAAAATGTATTAAACAAAGAAATTTCCTGGATAAAAGATATTTTAAGCAAAGATGCAAGTTGGAAACGAATTATACATATTAATCAGAAATTTAATCAGTTAACATTATTCATTTCAAATTTAAATAATTTAGTGAAACAATTGGAAAATACATTAACTTTCTGCTCATTACATAAACTCGACACTACAGTTATATCACTAGGTAGTCTACAGCAAATGGACGAGAACATTTTCGAATATTATGAATTGATAGAGACTCATTGTCAATTAAACAAACAAATACTACACATCCTAATTACAATCCCAATATTTAGTAAAGAAACATACTCCTTATTCCAAATAACACCTATACCCACAAAATTAAATAGCAACTTAATAATGATTAATGAAATTCAAAGTCTTTACTTTATCCAAAATAATTATTATTTCCTTATTGATAACTGTATTAACAATAATGTTTAACTATGTACTTCACAATATTTCACTTTAAATAAATGCTTGACTCAAATAATTTCAAAACAAAAGATTGATGAATGTAAATATCATATATTGAAAACCCCTAATAGCTCTGAAAGAATCTCAAATACTAATAGTTTAGTTATTATAAGTCCAGAAGAACAAAAAATAAAAATAAATTGCAAGAATAAAAACATTCAAGAAAATATTATAGGAATATTCAAAGTAGAATTAAGCGAAGATTGTAAAATTAATCAAAATATATTTAAAATAATCAATCAAGAAAATAAAGAAATAGAGTTTAAAGATTTGGTTATTAAGGAAAATAAAGGAAATTTAACAAGTGAATTAAACTTATATAAAATACAAAAATATAATAATACTTTTATCAAACCAAAAGTATTTAAAATTTTGGACCTAACAGAAAACAACAACCACATCTTTATAATCTATGCTTTAATATTATTAATTATAAGTATTTTTATAGTCAAGTTAATAATAAAAAGGAAATGTTATATTTGTAATAATAAAATTAAGAAAGACGTAGAAATAAACACATTAGAGCAATTATGATGAAATCTTGATGGGGAGGAATTATGTATGGCTGTAACTCTTATTTCATCATTATTACTCTTATTTTATTAGATGTCAGCATATAGCACTTATCAATTTCCTGTGCAATATGAGTATTAAGTAAACTACAGCATAAGCATACAGTTACACATATAAGCAAATAAAAACATATATTCATGTTCTATTCAGTGTGGTTTTTCACTATTGTAACACATATCAAATGTAACAATAAAAATAAAATTTCTTTTTATTAAATTTAAACGAAGTTCAAATTTAATTGGCGCAGTCGGTAGGATTAGCATCGAAACACAAAGAAAAAAAAATCATTGTGTGGTGAATATTAATTCTTCACTTTGCAACCCTACAAATCAACGTAAAAGGCTAAACAGTACCCATCAGGTCGTCGCAAAGACACAACACGTCGTCCAAGCCGTTCGTCTACATAGAAGATTTGCTGTTCGAAAAGCCGATCACATCTTCTACACGAAGGACACCCGTTGTTTCTTTTCAAAGGAAGACACTTGCCACCAAACAACTACGCAAAGGAAACGCACAGAACCCGAAGACGGTGACCCATAATCACCTCTTCGTAATATTATTGATAACACTGTAAGTAATATAATAAATTTTATTACACAAAACGAATCAATCTAGCTGTGACTAGTAATACATTGATCGTGGGACCAATACAATCCCAAACACATATATAAACTATATGTTTAGTGACCAAGAGTCAGATAAAACCGAATCTTCTGATTCAGAAATTAACGAAGATATAACTTCACAAAATACTATTAAAATAAAATTACGCCCTAGCTTATTAAACATGGCTAATACGAACCTGTCTGAGTTAAAAACCTTAACATAAATGATACCTCAATATGACGGTAACATAAAAATTTTAAATAGATTTATTAAAGCCGTAGATAAAGTTTATCTTAGTTTAAATGGAATCATATTTACACAAATCCAAAAAAATTTCTTATTCGAAATTATTCAAAATAAAATGATAAGAAAAGCAATGGAAATAATTTCGGAAAATAATTTTGATTCATGGGAAGACCTAAAAATACATCTCACAACAAATTTCACTGATCAATCCACTGCAGAAACAATATTATTCGATATCGCTAATTTAAAATTTAAAAATAATTCATTAGACACATTAAAAATGTTTTTAGAAAAAATTTTCTCATAAATAAAAAGTAAAACTTTCAAATTATACAGAGTAAACAAAAACGTTGTAGAAAACCTACACATAGAAATCAGAGATTCACATCTAAACCTTGAAGAAAAAAATTGATTACATAAACTTATTAAACAGTATGACTGTCTCTTTCCAAGAAAAGGTAAAACATTATCTCATGCAAGTGTTCTTAAACATAAAATTATACTTTCTGATAATACTCCAACTCACACAAAAAATTATCGACTTCCGCAAATATATGAAACAGATATAGAAGAACATGTAAAAACATTACTTGCAGAAAATGTTATTCAAAAATCCTTTTCACCTTGGTCTAGTCCAATCTGGATAGTCCCAAAAAAAACAGACGCTTCAAACAAACGAAAAACTCGTATGGTCATAGATTTCCGAAAACTAAATTCAGTGACAAAAGATGATAAGTTCCCTATTCCAAATATAGACACACTTTTAGACCATATAGGATACTCTAAATACTTCACTACACTAGATCTACACTCAGGTTTTCATCAGATTGAAATGCACCCTGATTATATAGAAAAAACTGCATTCTCCACCCCTTCAGGCCATTATGAATATATACGTATGCCATTCGGCTTGAAAAACGCACCAGCCACAATTCAACGCACGATAAATATTGCTTTAGGAGAATTAGTTAATAGAAAATGTCTAGTTTATTTAGATGACATTATAATCTTTGGAAAAACGTTAGAAGAACATGAGGAAAATATAAAATTAGTTTTTGAAAAATTAAAAAATGCAAATCTCAAAATTCAAGTAGATAAATCTGAATTCTTTCAAACGCAAACGAAATATTTAGGATACATTATAACACAGGAAGGTATTAAAACAGATCCTTCAAAAGTAGAAAATATTAGAAATTTAAACATTCCAAAAACAAAAAAGGAAATTAAATCATTTTTAGGAACTGTAGGTTGGTACCGAAAGTTCATACCAAATTTTGCGAAAATAACAAAACCATTTACGACAAGTCTAAAAAATGGAGCAAAAATAGATATTTATGATGAAAATTATCGACAATGTTTTGAAAAATGTAAAACAATTCTTAGCGAATCCCCTATACTCCAGTTTCCAAATTTTAACAAGGAATTTATTCTCACCACTGATGCCTCTGACTTTGCAATTGGAGCCGTATTACCTCAAAAAAATGATTCATTAAAAGAAATGCCCGTAGCTTATTTTTCAAAGACATTAAATAGCGCCGAACAAAATTACAGCACTATTGAGAAAGAATTATTAGCAATTGTTCAATCTATAAAAAACTTTAGACCCTATCTGTACGGTAGAAAATTTTTAATTAAAACTGACCATCGACCTTTAGTGTGGCTATTTAACATGAAAAACCCTAACCAAAAATTAATGCGATGGAAAATTGAACTTAACGAATATAATTTTGAAATCAATTACCTTCAAGGAAAAATGAACATTATAGCTGATAATTTTTCACGACAAAAACCAAAAACTACAATTACATTCAAAGAAGGAGATGTAACAGAAGCGAATACTTTCGCACATTGCATATCGAAAGATTTAGCTTTTAATAAAAGTTTGGCAGAACAAATAAATGAAAAATTCAATAGTAAAAATTATTGCAAAACACAAACCATACACAATAAAGACATTATTATTCAAAAATACAACAGTAAAACAATCATTCATTTAATTACTCAAGAACGATACAATGAACCACCGAAATTAAAAAACTTCGATAAACCTTTAAAAGAAATGAAAGATTATTTAATTCTGAATGAGATAGATGAAATAAATTTACCCCATTTTGACTGTGGTTTAGAGGAAACAGAAAAAAAAAGAATAGATGAAAAATTAGAAAAAATATTTAGAGACACAAATATTCAATTGAAAATATATAAACTAAATGAAAATAATCACATAACCAAATCAATAAGTGATCATAATACAATTCATTCCGACCACTCAAGTCCTGTAAATGGAATTCGCTATACTAATGACAGACTAAATATAGGAAGTAATCAAATCATAATTAAATTACATGAATTAGAAACAACAATTAAAATAACGAAACTATTTAATCACCAGAAACAAAGATTCATTTGTAATATCAACAATCAAACATATCGAGAAGACATACTCGATTTTGTAAAAGAATACATAGTTCCCAAAATTAGATATTTAATTATGTTCGAAACAAAAAATTTAGATTTAGAGACATCAAAAATTATTCAAGAAAAATTCAAGTTAAACCCCATATAATTAATTTTTTTTTATAACCCATTTTTATTTACAATCTGTCTTAATAACTGACATTCAGTAAAACTTATAGTAAGATGTACAACAAATACATTGGCATGTAGAGGGTGCTATCCTGTGATAGTCCTCTTCTTATTCTAGATTAAGTGCTAATTGTGTCAATGTTGGTGACTATTTCTAGTCACCTTGTCGGGAATTTGCTAACTGGCTTCTTTTCTGTCGACTCTGCATGACAGGTCCGGAATTTGCCAGGTGGCTTTTTTTCTCTGTTGACTCTGCATAACAGGTATGATGACACTAAAAACATTGAAATTGTTAGTTATTTGTTAGGTAGGTCAAGTATGTTATCACGTTTTAAGCGGTTTTTTTTCTTCACTGTCAGCAAATTACTTGCTAAAGTATTTGGATGCGCACGTAATCTGCTATGATATTTCTCACTGAAGTTTTTAATTTCTTCTTTCACTGTCACTACGGAGAGATCGCGGTGAATTATGGCGTTGGCGACGAACCATGGTGCATTAAGGACAGAGCGGAGCACTTTGGACTGAAATCTCTGCAGGATTTCAATGTTAGAGTTACTGGCGGTACCCCATAGTTGGATTCCGTACGTCCAGACTGGTTTGAGGATAGTCTTGTAAAGAAGAATTTTGTTTTCTGTTGAGAGTTGAGATTTGCGGCCTATTAGCCAGTACATGCGACTGAATTTCAGGCCAAGTTGTTTTCTTTTTGTCCAAATGTGTTTTTTCCATGTTAAACGACGATCTAAGTGCATGCCTAGATATTTCGCTTCTTCTGTCTGTGGGAGGGGCTTGCCATACAGTGTCACAGGAGGACAGGTTTCTTTTCTCATCGTAAATGTGACATGGGTAGATTTGGTTTCATTTGCCCTAATTCTCAATTTTGTTAACCATGGTTGAACTTTGTTCAGATGTGCCTGAAGATATCTTGTGTGTGGCCACGTTGTGATCTTCGTGAGAGGCAAGTATTGCTGTATCATCGGCGAATGTTGCGATGAATGTTGTTTCAGATGTAGGCAGGTCGGCTGGGTATAGGAGATATAGTATGGGTCCTAGTACACTACCTTGTGGGACACTGGATTCCATTGGGTAGAGTCTGGTTTGTTCATCTTTATATTTAATATAGAAATATCTGTTGGAAAGGTATGATTTGAGGATTTTGTAGTAATTATGTGGTAGGATTCTTTTAATTTTAAACAATAGCCCGGCGTGCCAGACTTTATCGAAAGCTTGACTTATATCTAAGAAGGCAGCCGAGCAGTATTTTTGCTCTTCTAGATTTATGCGTATTTTGTTCACGACTCTGTGGATTTGTTCAATCATTGCGTGTTGCGTACGAAATCCGAATTGGTGGTTTGGAATTAGGTCTTTTTCTTCTAGAGCTGGCTTTAGGCGCTTAAGCAATAACTTTTCTAAAAGTTTGGAGATTATACGAAGGAGACTGATGGGTCTGTAGGAGCTTACTTCTTGTGGTGGTTTTCCTGGATTGGGTATAAGGATAATTTGGGCTACTTTCCACTGAGAGGGAAAGTATTCTAATCTTAGTACTGAGTTACAGATCATTGTTATCAGCTTGATTCCTTTAGAAGAAAGTTCTTGCAGAATCCTTCCTGTTATTAGGTCATATCCTGAAGCTTTTTTGGGGTCAAGATTTATTATAGCGTTTTTTATTTCACTAGTTTTTAATTTGATTATAGGCAAGCAGAGTTGTAGGGGGGTCTCTAGGTACTGCAGGATTTCTTGTTCTTCTGCTACCGAAATATCACTAGGAAAGGGTTGGAATACTGTTGATAAATGTTGCGCAAATGTGTTCGCTTTTGACTGGTTGGTTCTGGCCCAGCTACCATTTGCTAGGAGTAAGGGTGGATTTGACTGTTCCGGTTGTTTGAGCTTTTTTGTTGCTCGCCAGATGGAATAGTCTGTGGATGCTGACGGAGTGAGATTTTCTAAGTATTCTTCGACAGATTTATTTCGCAGGTTGCTTAGTAACTTTTTGACTGCTTTTATTGCCTGGTTGAGTTTTGTTTTGTCCTGTGGTGATCTTGTTATTTGCCATTGTTTGCGTAGCTTCCGTTTTTCAGCGACGATGTCCCTAACGATTTTTGGACAATTTTCTCGTTTTTGATTGGCGTTTTGTACCGGTTTTGCGCCTCATGCTTCAGTTGCGTCATTTAGGGATTCTATGGCTTCGTCTATTTCGTGTTCGGTTTTGAGTGAAATTTCGAGCGAAAGCTTGTTGTCCAGCAGATTTCTGAATGTGCGCCAGTCTGTTTTTTTACTAATGAGTGATGGAGGTTTTTGTTTTATTGTTATTTGCCCATTTACAGTAATTATGACTGGAGAGTGGTCCGATGATAGATCTAAGCAACTTTCGGCATTTAGATAATGTGATGACACGCCTTTTACTACACAAAAGTCTATGAGATCCGGAACTTTTCTTCTGTCGCTAGGCCAGTAGATAAATGATGTAGATTATTCTCTTGCATTGCTTGGTAGAGTTGTCTACCTTTAGGGGTGGTCAGTCGTGAACCCCAGTAGGGATGTTTCGCATTGTAGTCACCTCCAGCTATAAATCTAGACCCGAGAGTGTTATAAAAGTCTTTAAATTGTGCTTTGTTAATTGTGTGTCTAGGTGGACAGTAGACAGCTGAGATAGTTAGAGGTCCTGTTGTCTCTTCGTTAATTACAATGCTAGTAGCTGGGAGGTGTTCGTGCTGGTATTTATTTAGTTCATGGTGTTTAATTTGCTGTCGGATAATTACGGCAGTGCCTCCATGGGCAGTACCATCTGGGTGTTTAGTATTGTATATTGAGTATCCTGGTATCTTCAGATACGTCTTATTTGTAAAGTGAGTTTCGGAAATGAGCATCACATCTATGTTGTGTTCTGCTATAAATATTTTTACTTCGTGGCTGTGTTGTCCAAGACCATTGGCGTTCCAGAGAGCGATTTTTAGGAGCTGGGGCATTATTTCATTTTAGCCACAAGGGTAGTGAGGAGATTTAGCATGGAGTCCATGCGCTCCATCAGTTTGATCATCAGAGCTTCTAGTTTACTATTTTGCTGTTTGTCGGAAATATGATTTAAATTTTGTTGTATGTTATGTTCTTCTTGTGTCTGTTGGACATTAGCTCTTGTCTTTTGGGCGTATGATACGCCTGGTTGTGTTGGATTTCCGGTTATGTTATGGTTGACTGTATTCTGTTTTTGTCTAAGGGGTGGGAACTTACGTGACTGTATTTCTTTAAAGACACTACAGCCTTTGTAGTTCGCTGGGTGGTTTCCTCCACAGTTGGTGCAGGTTGCGGCAGTACTTTTATGTTGTTTGGGGCAGTCTCTAGTCAGATGATCACCAGTGCACTTCACGCAACGTGGTGAAAGGTTGCAGAAATTTTTTGTATGATTAAATCTTTGGCATCTTGTACATTGAGGTATTTCTCTTTTTTGGCGTGGAGGTTCAAATTTGATTTTCGAGTGCATAAGGTATTTAGTGTCGTAAATTTCTTTATTATTGTCCTTTTGTTGCAACTCAATAAAGAACATAGGTAGAGGGGCTTTTGTTATTTTATGCTTAATGTTCCATATATTCAATGCATTATGTCCATATGAGTGTATTTCTTTCTTTAATTCTTCGATGTTAACAGTGTGGCGAAGATCACGTACTACAACTTTGAATTTTCTTTCCGATTTTGATTGAAATGAATGGAATTCTGTTTTCTTTTCTTCTAGTTCTTTCGTTATGACGCGATAAAATCTAAGCTCGGTCAGTTGGATTTTTGCTTGCGAACTTCCAATAAGCTTAATTACGTAATTGTCTTTTGCGTGGAGGATCAAGAGGTCAGTCAGAGGCTTTATGTTTCCTCTGCCATGTACGAAAATTGGTGGAGGTTTAATAATTTCAGGACTAATATCTTCTTCAATTAATTCTTCTACATTTAGTTTTTCGAATTTATTTGAGGTTTCTGGTCCATTGAGCCAGTAGTCTATTAGGGTTTTCTGTCTTACGTTTCTATTTTCTTCCGGGCTGGATCTTTTGCTCTTTCTGGAATTGATAACTTTCCAGCTGTCTTCAGTTTTATCTAGTACTGCAGGTTCCGAGATCGACTGGGTGTTTAAGGTCGAAGCGATTTCTTGTTCATTTAGACTTCCTGTAAGGGTTGCTATTTGCTCTTGTGGTGGGGGTGTTGGTGGTACTATGTTAGATTCGAAGTTTGATAGTTTCCTAGTAAAAATGGGAGATCTTACTATTTTTGCGCTTTTTGAGAAGGCGGGCGATCCTTCGGTATCCATTATGCTGGTCGTTTGTTGGAGTGCGTGAGATGTTGAAGCCTGTGCGTAGAGTTGAGTGGCCGACTTCGCTCGTGCGTGCTCGGTGGATGGCAAAGGAGGCGTTGGTGGGATAAATCCCAAGTTCTTTAATTCAGCTGGTATAGCTTTCTTCCCGGATGGTGGAATTATTGAATATTTTCCGTCGGTTCTTTGTATAATTTTAGCAACTGTTTTTGGGTCACCGTTCATGGTGACCCAGTTACGTATATAAAATAAAACTATTACTCTCGCGATTTAAATTTGCTGCGTTTGCATAATTAAGTAATACACAAATTGAGGTATGTGTAGTTAGCTATTTGCAATGTAAGCAATACTACTCGCATGAGCGAGGAACCGCACGTCTAGCCCGTACAAATGTTCGCGTCAGACTGATAAAATTAATAGCCTGTAATTAATTAGTAGAAGATATTGAAAATAAAGAAGAACAGCTAGAAATATTTAGTGAATACCGTAATGGTATAACAAACCATAAAGGAATAATGGCTACAATTAACGCATTAAAAGAACTATATTTCTGGCCCAAAATGATTAAAGACATAACCGAATTTATAAACAGATGTGAACTATGCAAATTAAATAAATACGATAGGAAACCAATTTCTGCAATTGACAATCTAACCCCAACACCAGAAAAACCATTTCAGATTGTAAATTTAGATGTATTAACATTAGATAAAAAAAAATTTTAACAATTTATGACCAATTTTCAAAAATGCTACAAATATTGTATTTACCAGAAAAACCCGCGAAAAACATTTTAAATCATTTAATAAAATATTTTCAAAACTATCACATACCATATAAAATAATCAAAGATGCAGGTTCTGGATTCAAAAATCACATGTTGAGGGAATTGTTCAAAATTCATAAAATCAAAAGTCATATAATATGCATAAATAATCCTAAAAGTAATAGTATAGAAAGAGTACACTCTACCATCATTGAACATCTGAGACTAATAAACCAAAACGAAATCTTAAATAAAAAGAACTTATCCGAAAAAATTTAAATGGCCGTCTTATCATACATTAACACGAAGCACAGTATAACCAAATTATCCCCTAACGAAATATTATACGGAAAAAATAATGACAAACCATTTAAAATTATACCCTGGTTTAAAGAAGAAATAATTCAAAAATATATTTCAGAACAAAAAGAATTACAACAAATTATTAAAGACAGAATTTTGAAAGAAAAAATAAAAAGAAATATTGAAAACGAAAACACGTTAGAAATAAAAAAAGAAGTCTTTATTAAAGAAGACAACCGTAGAATTGGTAAATTTAAGAAACCACTTTTTAAAAAAGTTACTGTTGAAAAATATAACCCTTTGTTAGGAAAAATAACGTATAAAGATATTCAAGGTTTCAAAAATGTAAGAATAGATAAAATAAAACAATGAAACAATTTACTGTTTCAGGTCTGCTCACGGACAGTTGCAGAATATTACCGAAAATAATGGGATACACTTAATAGAATTAGGAAAAAGTAAGATTAAGATAAATGAAAAAATAATCTATTTTAATTACAATGTCACAAATTTACTATCTGAATTTGACAAACTTCAAATCGCAAAAACAACAATCTTAGAAAGTACTACACAATATAAAGACTTATTTGAAAACCAAATAAATATCCTAAATTTTAACTTTGATGACCTAGAAGACCAAATACGGAAAATATTCCCTAATAAACGAAATAAAAGAGGTTTAATTAATGCTCTAGGAAGTGTAATAAAAGCAACATCTGGCAACCTAGATGACAGTGACAACGAGAGATATATGAAACTCTTTGAGGAAATTCAGAATAATAAAGGAATAATATATGAGAATAATAAACAATTAGACAAAATAGACAACAACGAAAATGTATTAAACAAAGAAATTTCCTGGATAAAAGATATTTTAAGCAAAGATGCAAGTTGGAAACGAATTATACATATTAATCAGAAATTTAATCAGTTAACATTATTCATTTCAAATTTAAATAATTTAGTGAAACAATTGGAAAATACATTAACTTTCTGCTCATTACATAAACTCGACACTACAGTTATATCACTAGGTAGTCTACAGCAAATGGACGAGAACATTTTCGAATATTATGAATTGATAGAGACTCATTGTCAATTAAACAAACAAATACTACACATCCTAATTACAATCCCAATATTTAGTAAAGAAACATACTCCTTATTCCAAATAACACCTATACCCACAAAATTAAATAGCAACTTAATAATGATTAATGAAATTCAAAGTCTTTACTTTATCCAAAATAATAATTATTTCCTTATTGATAACTGTATTAACAATAATGTTTAACTATGTACTTCACAATATTTCACTTTAAATAAATGCTTGACTCAAATAATTTCAAAACAAAAGATTGATGAATGTAAATATCATATATTGAAAACCTCTAATAGCTCTGAAAGAATCTCAAATACTAATAGTTTAGTTATTATAAGTCCAGAAGAACAAAAAATAAAAATAAATTGCAAGAATAAAAACATTCAAGAAAATATTATAGGAATATTCAAAGTAGAATTAAGCGAAGATTGTAAAATTAATCAAAATATATTTAAAATAATCAATCAAGAAAATAAAGAAATAGAGTTTAAAGATTTGGTTATTAAGGAAAATAAAGGAAATTTAACAAGTGAATTAAACTTATATAAAATACAAAAATATAATAATACTTTTATCAAACCAAAAGTATTTAAAATTTTGGACCTAACAGAAAACAACAACCACATCTTTATAATCTATGCTTTAATATTATTAATTATAAGTATTTTTATAGTCAAGTTAATAATAAAAAGGAAATGTTATATTTGTAATAATAAAATTAAGAAAGACGTAGAAATAAACACATTAGAGCAATTATGATGAAATCTTGATGGGGAGGAATTATGTATGGCTGTAACTCTTATTTCATCATTATTACTCTTATTTTATTAGATGTCAGCATATAGCACTTATCAATTTCCTGTGCAATATGAGTATTAAGTAAACTACAGCATAAGCATACAGTTACACATATAAGCAAATAAAAACATATATTCATGTTCTATTCAGTGTGGTTTTTCACTATTGTAACACATATCAAATGTAACAATAAAAATAAAATTTCTTTTTATTAAATTTAAACGAAGTTCAAATTCAATTGGCGCAGTCGGTAGGATTAGCATCAAAACACAAAGAAAAAAAAATCATTGTGTGGTGAATATTAATTCTTCACTTTGCAACCCTACAAATCAACGTAAAAGGCTAAACAGTACCCATCAGGTCGTCGCAAAGACACAACACGTCGTCCAAGCCGTTCGTCTACATAGAAGATTTGCTGTTCGAAAAGCCGATCACATCTTCTACACGAAGGACACCCGTTGTTTCTTTTCAAAGGAAGACACTTGCCACCAAACAACTACGCAAAGGAAACGCACAGAACCCGAAGACGGTGACCCATAATCACCTCTTCGTAATATTATTGATAACACTGTAAGTAATATAATAAATTTTATTACACAAAACGAATCAATCTAGCTGTGACTAGTAATACATTGATCGTGGGACCAATACAATCCCAAACACATATATAAACTATATGTTTAGTGACCAAGAGTCAGATAAAACCGAATCTTCTGATTCAGAAATTAACGAAGATATAACTTCACAAAATACTATTAAAATAAAATTACGCCCTAGCTTATTAAACATGGCTAATACGAACCTGTCTGAGTTAAAAACCTTAACATAAATGATACCTCAATATGACGGTAACATAAAAATTTTAAATAGATTTATTAAAGCCGTAGATAAAGTTTATCTTAGTTTAAATGGAATCATATTTACACAAATCCAAAAAAATTTCTTATTCGAAATTATTCAAAATAAAATGATAAGAAAAGCAATGGAAATAATTTCGGAAAATAATTTTGATTCATGGGAAGACCTAAAAATACATCTCACAACAAATTTCACTGATCAATCCACTGCAGAAACAATATTATTCGATATCGCTAATTTAAAATTTAAAAATAATTCATTAGACACATTAAAAATGTTTTTAGAAAAAATTTTCTCATAAATAAAAAGTAAAACTTTCAAATTATACAGAGTAAACAAAAACGTTGTAGAAAACCTACACATAGAAATCAGAGATTCACATCTAAACCTTGAAGAAAAAAATTGATTACATAAACTTATTAAACAGTATGACTGTCTCTTTCCAAGAAAAGGTAAAACATTATCTCATGCAAGTGTTCTTAAACATAAAATTATACTTTCTGATAATACTCCAACTCACACAAAAAATTATCGACTTCCGCAAATATATGAAACAGATATAGAAGAACATGTAAAAACATTACTTGCAGAAAATGTTATTCAAAAATCCTTTTCACCTTGGTCTAGTCCAATCTGGATAGTCCCAAAAAAAACAGACGCTTCAAACAAACGAAAAACTCGTATGGTCATAGATTTCCGAAAACTAAATTCAGTGACAAAAGATGATAAGTTCCCTATTCCAAATATAGACACACTTTTAGACCATATAGGATACTCTAAATACTTCACTACACTAGATCTACACTCAGGTTTTCATCAGATTGAAATGCACCCTGATGATATAGAAAAAACTGCATTCTCCACCCCTTCAGGCCATTATGAATATATACGTATGCCATTCGGCTTGAAAAACGCACCAGCCACAATTCAACGCACGATAAATATTGCTTTAGGAGAATTAGTTAATAGAAAATGTCTAGTTTATTTAGATGACATTATAATCTTTGGAAAAACGTTAGAAGAACATGAGGAAAATATAAAATTAGTTTTTGAAAAATTAAAAAATGCAAATCTCAAAATTCAAGTAGATAAATCTGAATTCTTTCAAACGCAAACGAAATATTTAGGATACATTATAACACAGGAAGGTATTAAAACAGATCCTTCAAAAGTAGAAAATATTAGAAATTTAAACATTCCAAAAACAAAAAAGGAAATTAAATCATTTTTAGGAACTGTAGGTTGGTACCGAAAGTTCATACCAAATTTTGCGAAAATAACAAAACCATTTACGACAAGTCTAAAAAATGGAGCAAAAATAGATATTTATGATGAAAATTATCGACAATGTTTTGAAAAATGTAAAACAATTCTTAGCGAATCCCCTATACTCCAGTTTCCAAATTTTAACAAGGAATTTATTCTCACCACTGATGCCTCTGACTTTGCAATTGGAGCCGTATTACCTCAAAAAAATGATTCATTAAAAGAAATGCCCGTAGCTTATTTTTCAAAGACATTAAATAGCGCCGAACAAAATTACAGCACTATTGAGAAAGAATTATTAGCAATTGTTCAATCTATAAAAAACTTTAGACCCTATCTGTACGGTAGAAAATTTTTAATTAAAACTGACCATCGACCTTTAGTGTGGCTATTTAACATGAAAAACCCTAACCAAAAATTAATGCGATGGAAAATTGAACTTAACGAATATAATTTTGAAATCAATTACCTTCAAGGAAAAATGAACATTATAGCTGATAATTTTTCACGACAAAAACCAAAAACTACAATTACATTCAAAGAAGGAGATGTAACAGAAGCGAATACTTTCGCACATTGCATATCGAAAGATTTAGCTTTTAATAAAAGTTTGGCAGAACAAATAAATGAAAAATTCAATAGTAAAAATTATTGCAAAACACAAACCATACACAATAAAGACATTATTATTCAAAAATACAACAGTAAAACAATCATTCATTTAATTACTCAAGAACGATACAATGAACCACCGAAATTAAAAAACTTCGATAAACCTTTAAAAGAAATGAAAGATTATTTAATTCTGAATGAGATAGATGAAATAAATTTACCCCATTTTGACTGTGGTTTAGAGGAAACAGAAAAAAAAAGAATAGATGAAAAATTAGAAAAAATATTTAGAGACACAAATATTCAATTGAAAATATATAAACTAAATGAAAATAATCACATAACCAAATCAATAAGTGATCATAATACAATTCATTCCGACCACTCAAGTCCTGTAAATGGAATTCGCTATACTAATGACAGACTAAATATAGGAAGTAATCAAATCATAATTAAATTACATGAATTAGAAACAACAATTAAAATAACGAAACTATTTAATCACCAGAAACAAAGATTCATTTGTAATATCAACAATCAAACATATCGAGAAGACATACTCGATTTTGTAAAAGAATACATAGTTCCCAAAATTAGATATTTAATTATGTTCGAAACAAAAAATTTAGATTTAGAGACATCAAAAATTATTCAAGAAAAATTCAAGTTAAACCCCATATAATTAATTTTTTTTTATAACCCATTTTTATTTACAATCTGTCTTAATAACTGACATTCAGTAAAACTTATAGTAAGATGTACAACAAATACATTGGCATGTAGAGGGTGCTATCCTGTGATAGTCCTCTTCTTATTCTAGATTAAGTGCTAATTGTGTCAATGTTGGTGACTATTTCTAGTCACCTTGTCGGGAATTTGCTAACTGGCTTCTTTTCTGTCGACTCTGCATGACAGGTCCGGAATTTGCCAGGTGGCTTTTTTTCTCTGTTGACTCTGCATAACAGGTATGATGACACTAAAAACATTGAAATTGTTAGTTATTTGTTAGGTAGGTCAAGTATGTTATCACGTTTTAAGCGGTTTTTTTTCTTCACTGTCAGCAAATTACTTGCTAAAGTATTTGGATGCGCACGTAATCTGCTATGATATTTCTCACTGAAGTTTTTAATTTCTTCTTTCACTGTCACTACGGAGAGATCGCGGTGAATTATGGCGTTGGTGACGAACCATGGTGCATTAAGGACAGAGCGGAGCACTTTGGACTGAAATCTCTGCAGGATTTCAATGTTAGAGTTACTGGCGGTACCCCATAGTTGGATTCCGTACGTCCAGACTGGTTTGAGGATAGTCTTGTAAAGAAGAATTTTGTTTTCTGTTGAGAGTTGAGATTTGCGGCCTATTAGCCAGTACATGCGACTGAATTTCAGGCCAAGTTGTTTTCTTTTTGTCCAAATGTGTTTTTTCCATGTTAAACGACGATCTAAGTGCATGCCTAGATATTTCGCTTCTTCTGTCTGTGGGAGGGGCTTGCCATACAGTGTCACAGGAGGACAGGTTTCTTTTCTCATCGTAAATGTGACATGGGTAGATTTGGTTTCATTTGCCCTAATTCTCAATTTTGTTAACCATGGTTGAACTTTGTTCAGATGTGCCTGAAGATATCTTGTGTGTGGCCACGTTGTGATCTTCGTGAGAGGCAAGTATTGCTGTATCATCGGCGAATGTTGCGATGAATGTTGTTTCAGATGTAGGCAGGTCGGCTGGGTATAGGAGATATAGTATGGGTCCTAGTACACTACCTTGTGGGACACTGGATTCCATTGGGTAGAGTCTGGTTTGTTCATCTTTATATTTAATATAGAAATATCTGTTGGAAAGGTATGATTTGAGGATTTTGTAGTAATTATGTGGTAGGATTCTTTTAATTTTAAACAATAGCCCGGCGTGCCAGACTTTATCGAAAGCTTGACTTATATCTAAGAAGGCAGCCGAGCAGTATTTTTGCTCTTCTAGATTTATGCGTATTTTGTTCACGACTCTGTGGATTTGTTCAATCATTGCGTGTTGCGTACGAAATCCGAATTGGTGGTTTGGAATTAGGTCTTTTTCTTCTAGAGCTGGCTTTAGGCGCTTAAGCAATAACTTTTCTAAAAGTTTGGAGATTATACGAAGGAGACTGATGGGTCTGTAGGAGCTTACTTCTTGTGGTGGTTTTCCTGGATTGGGTATAAGGATAATTTGGGCTACTTTCCACTGAGAGGGAAAGTATTCTAATCTTAGTACTGAGTTACAGATCATTGTTATCAGCTTGATTCCTTTAGAAGAAAGTTCTTGCAGAATCCTTCCTGTTATTAGGTCATATCCTGAAGCTTTTTTGGGGTCAAGATTTATTATAGCGTTTTTTATTTCACTAGTTTTTAATTTGATTATAGGCAAGCAGAGTTGTAGGGGGGTCTCTAGGTACTGCAGGATTTCTTGTTCTTCTGCTACCGAAATATCACTAGGAAAGGGTTGGAATACTGTTGATAAATGTTGCGCAAATGTGTTCGCTTTTGACTGGTTGGTTCTGGCCCAGCTACCATTTGCTAGGAGTAAGGGTGGATTTGACTGTTCCGGTTGTTTGAGCTTTTTTGTTGCTCGCCAGATGGAATAGTCTGTGGATGCTGACGGAGTGAGATTTTCTAAGTATTCTTCGACAGATTTATTTCGCAGGTTGCTTAGTAACTTTTTGACTGCTTTTATTGCCTGGTTGAGTTTTGTTTTGTCCTGTGGTGATCTTGTTATTTGCCATTGTTTGCGTAGCTTCCGTTTTTCAGCGACGATGTCCCTAACGATTTTTGGACAATTTTCTCGTTTTTGATTGGCGTTTTGTACCGGTTTTGCGCCTCATGCTTCAGTTGCGTCATTTAGGGATTCTATGGCTTCGTCTATTTCGTGTTCGGTTTTGAGTGAAATTTCGAGCGAAAGCTTGTTGTCCAGCAGATTTCTGAATGTGCGCCAGTCTGTTTTTTTACTAATGAGTGATGGAGGTTTTTGTTTTATTGTTATTTGCCCATTTACAGTAATTATGACTGGAGAGTGGTCCGATGATAGATCTAAGCAACTTTCGGCATTTAGATAATGTGATGACACGCCTTTTACTACACAAAAGTCTATGAGATCCGGAACTTTTCTTCTGTCGCTAGGCCAGTAGATAAATGATGTAGATTATTCTCTTGCATTGCTTGGTAGAGTTGTCTACCTTTAGGGGTGGTCAGTCGTGAACCCCAGTAGGGATGTTTCGCATTGTAGTCACCTCCAGCTATAAATCTAGACCCGAGAGTGTTATAAAAGTCTTTAAATTGTGCTTTGTTAATTGTGTGTCTAGGTGGACAGTAGACAGCTGAGATAGTTAGAGGTCCTGTTGTCTCTTCGTTAATTACAATGCTAGTAGCTGGGAGGTGTTCGTGCTGGTATTTATTTAGTTCATGGTGTTTAATTTGCTGTCGGATAATTACGGCAGTGCCTCCATGGGCAGTACCATCTGGGTGTTTAGTATTGTATATTGAGTATCCTGGTATCTTCAGATACGTCTTATTTGTAAAGTGAGTTTCGGAAATGAGCATCACATCTATGTTGTGTTCTGCTATAAATATTTTTACTTCGTGGCTGTGTTGTCCAAGACCATTGGCGTTCCAGAGAGCGATTTTTAGGAGCTGGGGCATTATTTCATTTTAGCCACAAGGGTAGTGAGGAGATTTAGCATGGAGTCCATGCGCTCCATCAGTTTGATCATCAGAGCTTCTAGTTTACTATTTTACTGTTTGTCGGAAATATGATTTAAATTTTGTTGTATGTTATGTTCTTCTTGTGTCTGTTGGACATTAGCTCTTGTCTTTTGGGCGTATGATACGCCTGGTTGTGTTGGATTTCCGGTTATGTTATGGTTGACTGTATTCTGTTTTTGTCTAAGGGGTGGGAACTTACGTGACTGTATTTCTTTAAAGACACTACAGCCTTTGTAGTTCGCTGGGTGGTTTCCTCCACAGTTGGTGCAGGTTGCGGCAGTACTTTTATGTTGTTTGGGGCAGTCTCTAGTCAGATGATCACCAGTGCACTTCACGCAACGTGGTGAAAGGTTGCAGAAATGTTTTGTATGATTAAATCTTTGGCATCTTGTACATTGAGGTATTTCTCTTTTTTGGCGTGGAGGTTCAAATTTGATTTTCGAGTGCATAAGGTATTTAGTGTCGTAAATTTCTTTATTATTGTCCTTTTGTTGCAACTCAATAAAGAACATAGGTAGAGGGGCTTTTGTTATTTTATGCTTAATGTTCCATATATTCAATGCATTATGTCCATATGAGTGTATTTCTTTCTTTAATTCTTCGATGTCAACAGTGTGGCGAAGATCACGTACTACAACTTTGAATTTTCTTTCCGATTTTGATTGAAATGAATGGAATTCTGTTTTCTTTTCTTCTAGTTCTTTCGTTATGACGCGATAAAATCTAGGCTCGGTCAGTTGGATTTTTGCTTGCGAACTTCCAATAAGCTTAATTACGTAATTGTCTTTTGCGTGGAGGTTCAAGAGGTCAGTCAGAGGCTCTATGTTTCCTATGCCGTGTACGAAAATTGGTGGAGGTTTAATAATTTCAGGACTAATATCTTCTTCAATTAATTCTTCTACATTTAGTTTTTCGAATTTATTTGAGGTTTCTGGTCCATTGAGCCAGTAGTCTATTAGGGTTTTCTGTCTTACGTTTCTATTTTCTTCCGGGCTGGATCTTTTGCTCTTTCTGGAATTGATAACTTTCCAGCTGTCTTCAGTTTTATCTAGTACTGCAGGTTCCGAGATCGACTGGGTGTTTAAGGTCGAAGCGATTTCTTGTTCATTTAGACTTCCTGTAAGGGTTGCTATTTGCTCTTGTGGTGGGGGTGTTGGTGGTACTATGTTAGATTCGAAGTTTGATAGTTTCCTAGTAAAAATGGGAGATCTTACTATTTTTGCGCTTTTTGAGAAGGCGGGCGATCCTTCGGTATCCATTATGCTGGTCGTTTGTTGGAGTGCGTGAGATGTTGAAGCCTGTGCGTAGAGTTGAGTGGCCGACTTCGCTCGTGCGTGCTCGGTGGATGGCAAAGGAGGCGTTGGTGGGATAAATCCCAAGTTCTTTAATTCAGCTGGTATAGCTTTCTTCCCGGATGGTGGAATTATTGAATATTTTCCGTCGGTTCTTTGTATAATTTTAGCAACTGTTTTTGGGTCACCGTTCATGGTGACCCAGTTACGTATATAAAATAAAACTATTACTCTCGCGATTTAAATTTGCTGCGTTTGCATAATTAAGTAATACACAAATTGAGGTATGTGTAGTTAGCTATTTGCAATGTAAGCAATACTACTCGCATGAGCGAGGAACCGCACGTCTAGCCCGTACAAATGTTCGCGTCAGACTGATAAAATTAATAGCCTGTAATTAATTAGTAGAAGATATTGAAAATAAAGAAGAACAGCTAGAAATATTTAGTGAATACCGTAATGGTATAACAAACCATAAAGGAATAATGGCTACAATTAACGCATTAAAAGAACTATATTTCTGGCCCAAAATGATTAAAGACATAACCGAATTTATAAACAGATGTGAACTATGCAAATTAAATAAATACGATAGGAAACCAATTTCTGCAATTGACAATCTAACCCCAACACCAGAAAAACCATTTCAGATTGTAAATTTAGATGTATTAACATTAGATAAAAAAAATTTTTAACAATTTATGACCAATTTTCAAAAATGCTACAAATATTGTATTTACCAGAAAAACCCGCGAAAAACATTTTAAATCATTTAATAAAATATTTTCAAAACTATCACATACCATATAAAATAATCAAAGATGCAGGTTCTGGATTCAAAAATCACATGTTGAGGGAATTGTTCAAAATTCATAAAATCAAAAGTCATATAATATGCATAAATAATCCTAAAAGTAATAGTATAGAAAGAGTACACTCTACCATCATTGAACATCTGAGACTAATAAACCAAAACGAAATCTTAAATAAAAAGAACTTATCCGAAAAAATTTAAATGGCCGTCTTATCATACATTAACACGAAGCACAGTATAACCAAATTATCCCCTAACGAAATATTATACGGAAAAAATAATGACAAACCATTTAAAATTATACCCTGGTTTAAAGAAGAAATAATTCAAAAATATATTTCAGAACAAAAAGAATTACAACAAATTATTAAAGACAGAATTTTGAAAGAAAAAATAAAAAGAAATATTGAAAACGAAAACACGTTAGAAATAAAAAAAGAAGTCTTTATTAAAGAAGACAACCGTAGAATTGGTAAATTTAAGAAACCACTTTTTAAAAAAGTTACTGTTGAAAAATATAACCCTTTGTTAGGAAAAATAACGTATAAAGATATTCAAGGTTTCAAAAATGTAAGAATAGATAAAATAAAACAATGAAACAATTTACTGTTTCAGGTCTGCTCACGGACAGTTGCAGAATATTACCGAAAATAATGGGATACACTTAATAGAATTAGGAAAAAGTAAGATTAAGATAAATGAAAAAATAATCTATTTTAATTACAATGTCACAAATTTACTATCTGAATTTGACAAACTTCAAATCGCAAAAACAACAATCTTAGAAAGTACTACACAATATAAAGACTTATTTGAAAACCAAATAAATATCCTAAATTTTAACTTTGATGACCTAGAAGACCAAATACGGAAAATATTCCCTAATAAACGAAATAAAAGAGGTTTAATTAATGCTCTAGGAAGTGTAATAAAAGCAACATCTGGCAACCTAGATGACAGTGACAACGAGAGATATATGAAACTCTTTGAGGAAATTCAGAATAATAAAGGAATAATATATGAGAATAATAAACAATTAGACAAAATAGACAACAACGAAAATGTATTAAACAAAGAAATTTCCTGGATAAAAGATATTTTAAGCAAAGATGCAAGTTGGAAACGAATTATACATATTAATCAGAAATTTAATCAGTTAACATTATTCATTTCAAATTTAAATAATTTAGTGAAACAATTGGAAAATACATTAACTTTCTGCTCATTACATAAACTCGACACTACAGTTATATCACTAGGTAGTCTACAGCAAATGGACGAGAACATTTTCGAATATTATGAATTGATAGAGACTCATTGTCAATTAAACAAACAAATACTACACATCCTAATTACAATCCCAATATTTAGTAAAGAAACATACTCCTTATTCCAAATAACACCTATACCCACAAAATTAAATAGCAACTTAATAATGATTAATGAAATTCAAAGTCTTTACTTTATCCAAAATAATAATTATTTCCTTATTGATAACTGTATTAACAATAATGTTTAACTATGTACTTCACAATATTTCACTTTAAATAAATGCTTGACTCAAATAATTTCAAAACAAAAGATTGATGAATGTAAATATCATATATTGAAAACCTCTAATAGCTCTGAAAGAATCTCAAATACTAATAGTTTAGTTATTATAAGTCCAGAAGAACAAAAAATAAAAATAAATTGCAAGAATAAAAACATTCAAGAAAATATTATAGGAATATTCAAAGTAGAATTAAGCGAAGATTGTAAAATTAATCAAAATATATTTAAAATAATCAATCAAGAAAATAAAGAAATAGAGTTTAAAGATTTGGTTATTAAGGAAAATAAAGGAAATTTAACAAGTGAATTAAACTTATATAAAATACAAAAATATAATAATACTTTTATCAAACCAAAAGTATTTAAAATTTTGGACCTAACAGAAAACAACAACCACATCTTTATAATCTATGCTTTAATATTATTAATTATAAGTATTTTTATAGTCAAGTTAATAATAAAAAGGAAATGTTATATTTGTAATAATAAAATTAAGAAAGACGTAGAAATAAACACATTAGAGCAATTATGATGAAATCTTGATGGGGAGGAATTATGTATGGCTGTAACTCTTATTTCATCATTATTACTCTTATTTTATTAGATGTCAGCATATAGCACTTATCAATTTCCTGTGCAATATGAGTATTAAGTAAACTACAGCATAAGCATACAGTTACACATATAAGCAAATAAAAACATATATTCATGTTCAATTCAGTGTGGTTTTTCACTATTGTAACACATATCAAATGTAACAATAAAAATAAAATATTTTTTTATTAAATTTAAACGAAGTTCAAATTTAATTGGCGCAGTCGGTAGGATTAGCATCAAAACACAAAGAAAAAAAAATCATTGTGTGGTGAATATTAATTCTTCACTTTGCAACCCTACAAATCAACGTAAAAGGCTAAACAGTACCCATCAGGTCGTCGCAAAGACACAACACGTCGTCCAAGCCGTTCGTCTACATAGAAGATTTGCTGTTCGAAAAGCCGATCACATCTTCTACACGAAGGACACCCGTTGTTTCTTTTCAAAGGAAGACACTTGCCACCAAACAACTACGCAAAGGAAACGCACAGAACCCGAAGACGGTGACCCATAATCACCTCTTCGTAATATTATTGATAACACTGTAAGTAATATAATAAATTTTATTACACAAAACGAATCAATCTAGCTGTGACTAGTAATACATTGATCGTGGGACCAATACAATCCCAAACACATATATAAACTATATGTTTAGTGACCAAGAGTCAGATAAAACCGAATCTTCTGATTCAGAAATTAACGAAGATATAACTTCACAAAATACTATTAAAATAAAATTACGCCCTAGCTTATTAAACATGGCTAATACGAACCTGTCTGAGTTAAAAACCTTAACATAAATGATACCTCAATATGACGGTAACATAAAAATTTTAAATAGATTTATTAAAGCCGTAGATAAAGTTTATCTTAGTTTAAATGGAATCATATTTACACAAATCCAAAAAAATTTCTTATTCGAAATTATTCAAAATAAAATGATAAGAAAAGCAATGGAAATAATTTCGGAAAATAATTTTGATTCATGGGAAGACCTAAAAATACATCTCACAACAAATTTCACTGATCAATCCACTGCAGAAACAATATTATTCGATATCGCTAATTTAAAATTTAAAAATAATTCATTAGACACATTAAAAATGTTTTTAGAAAAAATTTTCTCATAAATAAAAAGTAAAACTTTCAAATTATACAGAGTAAACAAAAACGTTGTAGAAAACCTACACATAGAAATCAGAGATTCACATCTAAACCTTGAAGAAAAAAATTGATTACATAAACTTATTAAACAGTATGACTGTCTCTTTCCAAGAAAAGGTAAAACATTATCTCATGCAAGTGTTCTTAAACATAAAATTATACTTTCTGATAATACTCCAACTCACACAAAAAATTATCGACTTCCGCAAATATATGAAACAGATATAGAAGAACATGTAAAAACATTACTTGCAGAAAATGTTATTCAAAAATCCTTTTCACCTTGGTCTAGTCCAATCTGGATAGTCCCAAAAAAAACAGACGCTTCAAACAAACGAAAAACTCGTATGGTCATAGATTTCCGAAAACTAAATTCAGTGACAAAAGATGATAAGTTCCCTATTCCAAATATAGACACACTTTTAGACCATATAGGATACTCTAAATACTTCACTACACTAGATCTACACTCAGGTTTTCATCAGATTGAAATGCACCCTGATGATATAGAAAAAACTGCATTCTCCACCCCTTCAGGCCATTATGAATATATACGTATGCCATTCGGCTTGAAAAACGCACCAGCCACAATTCAACGCACGATAAATATTGCTTTAGGAGAATTAGTTAATAGAAAATGTCTAGTTTATTTAGATGACATTATAATCTTTGGAAAAACGTTAGAAGAACATGAGGAAAATATAAAATTAGTTTTTGAAAAATTAAAAAATGCAAATCTCAAAATTCAAGTAGATAAATCTGAATTCTTTCAAACGCAAACGAAATATTTAGGATACATTATAACACAGGAAGGTATTAAAACAGATCCTTCAAAAGTAGAAAATATTAGAAATTTAAACATTCCAAAAACAAAAAAGGAAATTAAATCATTTTTAGGAACTGTAGGTTGGTACCGAAAGTTCATACCAAATTTTGCGAAAATAACAAAACCATTTACGACAAGTCTAAAAAATGGAGCAAAAATAGATATTTATGATGAAAATTATCGACAATGTTTTGAAAAATGTAAAACAATTCTTAGCGAATCCCCTATACTCCAGTTTCCAAATTTTAACAAGGAATTTATTCTCACCACTGATGCCTCTGACTTTGCAATTGGAGCCGTATTACCTCAAAAAAATGATTCATTAAAAGAAATGCCCGTAGCTTATTTTTCAAAGACATTAAATAGCGCCGAACAAAATTACAGCACTATTGAGAAAGAATTATTAGCAATTGTTCAATCTATAAAAAACTTTAGACCCTATCTGTACGGTAGAAAATTTTTAATTAAAACTGACCATCGACCTTTAGTGTGGCTATTTAACATGAAAAACCCTAACCAAAAATTAATGCGATGGAAAATTGAACTTAACGAATATAATTTTGAAATCAATTACCTTCAAGGAAAAATGAACATTATAGCTGATAATTTTTCACGACAAAAACCAAAAACTACAATTACATTCAAAGAAGGAGATGTAACAGAAGCGAATACTTTCGCACATTGCATATCGAAAGATTTAGCTTTTAATAAAAGTTTGGCAGAACAAATAAATGAAAAATTCAATAGTAAAAATTATTGCAAAACACAAACCATACACAATAAAGACATTATTATTCAAAAATACAACAGTAAAACAATCATTCATTTAATTACTCAAGAACGATACAATGAACCACCGAAATTAAAAAACTTCGATAAACCTTTAAAAGAAATGAGAGATTATTTAATTCTGAATGAGATAGATGAAATAAATTTACCCCATTTTGACTGTGGTTTAGAGGAAACAGAAAAAAAAAGAATAGATGAAAAATTAGAAAAAATATTTAGAGACACAAATATTCAATTGAAAATATATAAACTAAATGAAAATAATCACATAACCAAATCAATAAGTGATCATAATACAATTCATTCCGACCACTCAAGTCCTGTAAATGGAATTCGCTATACTAATGACAGACTAAATATAGGAAGTAATCAAATCATAATTAAATTACATGAATTAGAAACAACAATTAAAATAACGAAACTATTTAATCACCAGAAACAAAGATTCATTTGTAATTTCAACAATCAAACATATCGAGAAGACATACTCGATTTTCTAAAAGAATACATAGTTCCCAAAATTAGATATTTAATTATGTTCGAAACAAAAAATTTAGATTTAGAGACATCAACAATTATTAAAGAAAAATTCAAGTTAAACCCCATATAATTAATTTTTTTTTATAACCCATTTTTATTTACAATCTGTCTTAATAACTGACATTCAGTAAAACTTATAGTAAGATGTACATCAAATACATTGGCATGTAGAGGGTGCTATCCTGTGATAGTCCTCTTCTTATTCTAGATTAAGTGCTAATTGTGTCAATGTTGGTGACTATTTCTAGCCACCTTGTCGGGAATTTGCTAACTGGCTTCTTTTCTGTCGACTCTGCATGACAGGTCCGGAATTTGCCAGGTGGCTTTTTTTCTCTGTTGACTCTGCATAACAGGTATGATGACACTAAAAACATTGAAATTGTTAGTTATTTGTTAGGTAGGTCAAGTATGTTATCACGTTTTAAGCGGTTTTTTTTCTTCACTGTCAGCAAATTACTTGCTAAAGTATTTGGATGCGCACGTAATCTGCTATGATATTTCTCACTGAAGTTTTTAATTTCTTCTTTCACTGTCACTACGGAGAGATCGCGGTGAATTATGGCGTTGGTGACGAACCATGGTGCATTAAGGACAGAGCGGAGCACTTTGGACTGAAATCTCTGCAGGATTTCAATGTTAGAGTTACTGGCGGTACCCCATAGTTGGATTCCGTACGTCCAAACTGGTTTGAGGATAGTCTTGTAAAGAAGAATTTTGTTTTCTGTTGAGAGTTGAGATTTGCGGCCTATTAGCCAGTACATGCGACTGAATTTCAGGCCAAGTTGTTTTCTTTTTGTCCAAATGTGTTTTTTCCATGTTAAACGACGATCTAAGTGCATGCCTAGATATTTCGCTTCTTCTGTCTGTGGGAGGGGCTTGCCATACAGTGTCACAGGAGGACAGGTTTCTTTTCTCATCGTAAATGTGACATGGGTAGATTTGGTTTCATTTGCCCTAATTCTCAATTTTGTTAACCATGGTTGAACTTTGTTCAGATGTGCCTGAAGATATCTTGTGTGTGGCCACGTTGTGATCTTCGTGAGAGGCAAGTATTGCTGTATCATCGGCGAATGTTGCGATGAATGTTGTTTCAGATGTAGGCAGGTCGGCTGTGTATAGGAGATATAGTATGGGTCCTAGTACACTACCTTGTGGGACACTGGATTCCATTGGGTAGAGTCTGGTTTGTTCATCTTTATATTTAATATAGAAATATCTGTTGGAAAGGTATGATTTGAGGATTTTGTAGTAATTATGTGGTAGGATTCTTTTAATTTTAAACAATAGCCCGGTGTGCCAGACTTTATCGAAAGCTTGACTTATATCTAAGAAGGCAGCCGAGCAGTATTTTTTCTCCTCTAGATTTATGCGTATTTCGTTCACGACTCTGTGGATTTGTTCAATCATTGCGTGTTGCGTACGAAATCCGAATTGGTGGTTTGGAATTAGGTCTTTTTATTCTAGAACTGGCTTTAGGCGCTTAAGCAATAACTTTTCTAAAAGTTTGGAGATTATACGAAGGAGACTGATGGGTCTGTAGGAGCTTACTTCTTGTGGTGGTTTTCCTGGCTTGGGTATAAGGATAATTTGGGCTACTTTCCACTGAGAAGGAAAGTATTCTAATCTAAGAACTGAGTTACAGATCATTGTTATCAGCTTGATTCCTTTAGAAGAAAGTTCTTGCAGAATCCTTCCTGTTATTAGGTCATATTCTGAAGCTTTTTTGGGGTCAAGATTTGTTATAGCGTTTTTTATTTCACTAGTTTTTAATTTGATTATAGGCAAGCAGAGTTGTAGGGGGGTCTCTAGGTACTGCAGGATTTCTTGTTCTTCTGCTACCGAAATATCACTAGGAAAGGGTTGGAATACTGTTGATAAATGTTGCGCAAATGTGTTCGCTTTTGACTGTTTGGTTCTGGCCCAGCTACCATTTGCTAGGAGTAAGGGTGGATTTGACTGTTCCGGTTGTTTGAGCTTTTTTGTTGCTCGCCAGATGGAATAGTCTGTGGATGCTGACGGAGTGAGATTTTCTAGGTATTCTTCGACAGATTTATTTCGCAGGTTGCTTAGTAACTTTTTGACTGCTTTTATTGCCTGGTTGAGTTTTGTTTTGTCCTGTGGTGATCTTGTTATTTGCCATTGTTTGCGTAGCTTCCGTTTTTCAGCGACGATGTCCCTAACGATTTTTGGACAATTTTCTCGTTTTTGATTGGCGTTTTGTACCGGTTTTGCGCCTCATGCTTCAGTTGCGTCATTTAGGGATTCTATGGCTTCGTCTATTTCGTGTTCGGTTTTGAGTGAAATTTCGAGCGAAAGCTTGTTGTCCAGCAGATTTCTGAATGTGCGCCAGTCTGTTTTTTTACTAATGAGTGATGGAGGTTTTTTGTTTTATTGTTATTTGCCCATTTACAGTAATTATGACTGGAGAGTGGTCCGATGATAGATCTAAGCAACTTTCGGCATTTAGATAATGTGATGACACGCCTTTTACTACACAAAAGTCTATGAGATCCGGAACTTTTCTTCTGTCGCTAGGCCAGTAGATAAATGATGTAGATTATTCTCTTGCATTGCTTGGTAGAGTTGTCTACCTTTAGGGGTGGTCAGTCGTGAACCCCAGTAGGGATGTTTCGCATTGTAGTCACCTCCAGCTATAAATCTAGACCCGAGAGTGTTATAAAAGTCTTTAAATTGTGCTTTGTTAATTGTGTGTCTAGGTGGACAGTAGACAGCTGAGATAGTTAGAGGTCCTGTTGTCTCTTCGTTAATTACAATGCTAGTAGCTGGGAGGTGTTCGTGCTGGTATTTATTTAGTTCATGGTGTTTAATTTGCTGTCGGATAATTACGGCAGTGCCTCCATGGGCAGTACCATCTGGGTGTTTAGTATTGTATATTGAGTATCCTGGTATCTTCAGATACGTCTTATTTGTAAAGTGAGTTTCGGAAATGAGCATCACATCTATGTTGTGTTCTGCTATAAATATTTTTACTTCGTGGCTGTGTTGTCCAAGACCATTGGCGTTCCAGAGAGCGATTTTTAGGAGCTGGGGCATTATTTCATTTTAGCCACAAGGGTAGTGAGGAGATTTAGCATGGAGTCCATGCGCTCCATCAGTTTGATCATCAGAGCTTCTAGTTTACTATTTTGCTGTTTGTCGGAAATATGATTTAAATTTTGTTGTATGTTATGTTCTTCTTGTGTCTGTTGGACATTAGCTCTTGTCTTTTGGGCGTATGATACGCCTGGTTGTGTTGGATTTCCGGATATGTTATGGTTGACTGTATTCTGTTTTTGTCTAAGGGGTGGGAACTTACGTGACTGTATTTCTTTAAAGACACTACAGCCTTTGTAGTTCGCTGGGTGGTTTCCTCCACAGTTGGTGCAGGTTGCGGCAGTACTTTTATGTTGTTTGGGGCAGTCTCTAGTCAGATGATCACCAGTGCACTTCACGCAACGTGGTGAAAGGTTGCAGAAATTTTTTGTATGATTAAATCTTTGGCATCTTGTACATTCAGGTATTTCTCTTTTTTGGCGTGGAGGTTCAAATTTGATTTTCGAGTGCATAAGGTATTTAGTGTCGTAAATTTCTTTATTATTGTCCTTTTGTTGCAACTCAATAAAGAACATAGGTAGAGGGGCTTTTGTTATTTTATGCTTAATGTTCCATATATTCAATGCATTATGTCCATATGAGTGTATTTCTTTCTTTAATTCTTCGATGTCAACAGTGTGGCGAAGATCACGTACTACAACTTTGAATTTTCTTTCCGATTTTGATTGAAATGAATGGAATTCTGTTTTCTTTTCTTCTAGTTCTTTCGTTATGACGCGATAAAATCTAAGCTCGGTCAGTTGGATTTTTGCTTGCGAACTTCCAATAAGCTTAATTACGTAATTGTCTTTTGCGTGGAGGATCAAGAGGTCAGTCAGAGGCTTTATGTTTCCTCTGCCATGTACGAAAATTGGTGGAGGTTTAATAATTTCAGGACTAATATCTTCTTCAATTAATTCTTCTACATTTAGTTTTTCGAATTTATTTGAGGTTTCTGGTCCATTGAGCCAGTAGTCTATTAGGGTTTTCTGTCTTACGTTTCTATTTTCTTCCGGGCTGGATCTTTTGCTCTTTCTGGAATTGATAACTTTCCAGCTGTCTTCAGTTTTATCTAGTACTGCAGGTTCCGAGATCGACTGGGTGTTTAAGGTCGAAGCGATTTCTTGTTCATTTAGACTTCCTGTAAGGGTTGCTATTTGCTCTTGTGGTGGGGGTGTTGGTGGTACTATGTTAGATTCGAAGTTTGATAGTTTCCTAGTAAAAATGGGAGATCTTACTATTTTTGCGCTTTTTGAGAAGGCGGGCGATCCTTCGGTATCCATTATGCTGGTCGTTTGTTGGAGTGCGTGAGATGTTGAAGCCTGTGCGTAGAGTTGAGTGGCCGACTTCGCTCGTGCGTGCTCGGTGGATGGCAAAGGAGGCGTTGGTGGGATAAATCCCAAGTTCTTTAATTCAGCTGGTATAGCTTTCTTCCCGGATGGTGGAATTATTGAATATTTTCCGTCGGTTCTTTGTATAATTTTAGCAACTGTTTTTGGGTCACCGTTCATGGTGACCCAGTTACGTATATAAAATAAAACTATTACTCTCGCGATTTAAATTTGCTGCGTTTGCATAATTAAGTAATACACAAATTGAGGTATGTGTAGTTAGCTATTTGCAATGTAAGCAATACTACTCGCATGAGCGAGGAACCGCACGTCTAGCCCGTACAAATGTTCGCGTCAGACTGATAAAATTAATAGCCTGTAATTAATTAGTAGAAGATATTGAAAATAAAGAAGAACAGCTAGAAATATTTAGTGAATACCGTAATGGTATAACAAACCATAAAGGAATAATGGCTACAATTAACGCATTAAAAGAACTATATTTCTGGCCCAAAATGATTAAAGACATAACCGAATTTATAAACAGATGTGAACTATGCAAATTAAATAAATACGATAGGAAACCAATTTCTGCAATTGACAATCTAACCCCAACACCAGAAAAACCATTTCAGATTGTAAATTTAGATGTATTAACATTAGATAAAAAAAATTTTTAACAATTTATGACCAATTTTCAAAAATGCTACAAATATTGTATTTACCAGAAAAACCCGCGAAAAACATTTTAAATCATTTAATAAAATATTTTCAAAACTATCACATACCATATAAAATAATCAAAGATGCAGGTTCTGGATTCAAAAATCACATGTTGAGGGAATTGTTCAAAATTCATAAAATCAAAAGTCATATAATATGCATAAATAATCCTAAAAGTAATAGTATAGAAAGAGTACACTCTACCATCATTGAACATCTGAGACTAATAAACCAAAACGAAATCTTAAATAAAAAGAACTTATCCGAAAAAATTTAAATGGCCGTCTTATCATACATTAACACGAAGCACAGTATAACCAAATTATCCCCTAACGAAATATTATACGGAAAAAATAATGACAAACCATTTAAAATTATACCCTGGTTTAAAGAAGAAATAATTCAAAAATATATTTCAGAACAAAAAGAATTACAACAAATTATTAAAGACAGAATTTTGAAAGAAAAAATAAAAAGAAATATTGAAAACGAAAACACGTTAGAAATAAAAAAAGAAGTCTTTATTAAAGAAGACAACCGTAGAATTGGTAAATTTAAGAAACCACTTTTTAAAAAAGTTACTGTTGAAAAATATAACCCTTTGTTAGGAAAAATAACGTATAAAGATATTCAAGGTTTCAAAAATGTAAGAATAGATAAAATAAAACAATGAAACAATTTACTGTTTCAGGTCTGCTCACGGACAGTTGCAGAATATTACCGAAAATAATGGGATACACTTAATAGAATTAGGAAAAAGTAAGATTAAGATAAATGAAAAAATAATCTATTTTAATTACAATGTCACAAATTTACTATCTGAATTTGACAAACTTCAAATCGCAAAAACAACAATCTTAGAAAGTACTACACAATATAAAGACTTATTTGAAAACCAAATAAATATCCTAAATTTTAACTTTGATGACCTAGAAGACCAAATACGGAAAATATTCCCTAATAAACGAAATAAAAGAGGTTTAATTAATGCTCTAGGAAGTGTAATAAAAGCAACATCTGGCAACCTAGATGACAGTGACAACGAGAGATATATGAAACTCTTTGAGGAAATTCAGAATAATAAAGGAATAATATATGAGAATAATAAGCAATTAGACAAAATAGACAACAACGAAAATGTATTAAACAAAGAAATTTCCTGGATAAAAGATATTTTAAGCAAAGATGCAAGTTGGAAACGAATTATACATATTAATCAGAAATTTAATCAGTTAACATTATTCATTTCAAATTTAAATAATTTAGTGAAACAATTGGAAAATACATTAACTTTCTGCTCATTACATAAACTCGACACTACAGTTATATCACTAGGTAGTCTACAGCAAATGGACGAGAACATTTTCGAATATTATGAATTGATAGAGACTCATTGTCAATTAAACAAACAAATACTACACATCCTAATTACAATCCCAATATTTAGTAAAGAAACATACTCCTTATTCCAAATAACACCTATACCCACAAAATTAAATAGCAACTTAATAATGATTAATGAAATTCAAAGTCTTTACTTTATCCAAAATAATAATTATTTCCTTATTGATAACTGTATTAACAATAATGTTTAACTATGTACTTCACAATATTTCACTTTAAATAAATGCTTGACTCAAATAATTTCAAAACAAAAGATTGATGAATGTAAATATCATATATTGAAAACCCCTAATAGCTCTGAAAGAATCTCAAATACTAATAGTTTAGTTATTATAAGTCCAGAAGAACAAAAAATAAAAATAAATTGCAAGAATAAAAACATTCAAGAAAATATTATAGGAATATTCAAAGTAGAATTAAGCGAAGATTGTAAAATTAATCAAAATATATTTAAAATAATCAATCAAGAAAATAAAGAAATAGAGTTTAAAGATTTGGTTATTAAGGAAAATAAAGGAAATTTAACAAGTGAATTAAACTTATATAAAATACAAAAATATAATAATACTTTTATCAAACCAAAAGTATTTAAAATTTTGGACCTAACAGAAAACAACAACCACATCTTTATAATCTATGCTTTAATATTATTAATTATAAGTATTTTTATAGTCAAGTTAATAATAAAAAGGAAATGTTATATTTGTAATAATAAAATTAAGAAAGACGTAGAAATAAACACATTAGAGCAATTATGATGAAATCTTGATGGGGAGGAATTATGTATGGCTGTAACTCTTATTTCATCATTATTACTCTTATTTTATTAGATGTCAGCATATAGCACTTATCAATTTCCTGTGCAATATGAGTATTAAGTAAACTACAGCATAAGCATACAGTTACACATATAAGCAAATAAAAACATATATTCATGTTCTATTCAGTGTGGTTTTTCACTATTGTAACACATATCAAATGTAACAATAAAAATAAAATATTTTTTTATTAAATTTAAACGAAGTTCAAATTTAATTGGCGCAGTCGGTAGGATTAGCATCAAAACACAAAGAAAAAAAAATCATTGTGTGGGGAATATTAATTCTTCACTTTGCAACCCTACAAATCAACGTAAAAGGCTAAACAGTACCCATCAGGTCGTCGCAAAGACACAACACGTCGTCCAAGCCGTTCGTCTACATAGAAGATTTGCTGTTCGAAAAGCCGATCACATCTTCTACACGAAGGACACCCGTTGTTTCTTTTCAAAGGAAGACACTTGCCACCAAACAACTACGCAAAGGAAACGCACAGAACCCGAAGACGGTGACCCATAATCACCTCTTCGTAATATTATTGATAACACTGTAAGTAATATAATAAATTTTATTACACAAAACGAATCAATCTAGCTGTGACTAGTAATACATTGATCGTGGGACCAATACAATCCCAAACACATATATAAACTATATGTTTAGTGACCAAGAGTCAGATAAAACCGAATCTTCTGATTCAGAAATTAACGAAGATATAACTTCACAAAATACTATTAAAATAAAATTACGCCCTAGCTTATTAAACATGGCTAATACGAACCTGTCTGAGTTAAAAACCTTAACATAAATGATACCTCAATATGACGGTAACATAAAAATTTTAAATAGATTTATTAAAGCCGTAGATAAAGTTTATCTTAGTTTAAATGGAATCATATTTACACAAATCCAAAAAAATTTCTTATTCGAAATTATTCAAAATAAAATGATAAGAAAAGCAATGGAAATAATTTCGGAAAATAATTTTGATTCATGGGAAGACCTAAAAATACATCTCACAACAAATTTCACTGATCAATCCACTGCAGAAACAATATTATTCGATATCGCTAATTTAAAATTTAAAAATAATTCATTAGACACATTAAAAATGTTTTTAGAAAAAATTTTCTCATAAATAAAAAGTAAAACTTTCAAATTATACAGAGTAAACAAAAACGTTGTAGAAAACCTACACATAGAAATCAGAGATTCACATCTAAACCTTGAAGAAAAAAATTGATTACATAAACTTATTAAACAGTATGACTGTCTCTTTCCAAGAAAAGGTAAAACATTATCTCATGCAAGTGTTCTTAAACATAAAATTATACTTTCTGATAATACTCCAACTCACACAAAAAATTATCGACTTCCGCAAATATATGAAACAGATATAGAAGAACATGTAAAAACATTACTTGCAGAAAATGTTATTCAAAAATCCTTTTCACCTTGGTCTAGTCCAATCTGGATAGTCCCAAAAAAAACAGACGCTTCAAACAAACGAAAAACTCGTATGGTCATAGATTTCCGAAAACTAAATTCAGTGACAAAAGATGATAAGTTCCCTATTCCAAATATAGACACACTTTTAGACCATATAGGATACTCTAAATACTTCACTACACTAGATCTACACTCAGGTTTTCATCAGATTGAAATGCACCCTGATGATATAGAAAAAACTGCATTCTCCACCCCTTCAGGCCATTATGAATATATACGTATGCCATTCGGCTTGAAAAACGCACCAGCCACAATTCAACGCACGATAAATATTGCTTTAGGAGAATTAGTTAATAGAAAATGTCTAGTTTATTTAGATGACATTATAATCTTTGGAAAAACGTTAGAAGAACATGAGGAAAATATAAAATTAGTTTTTGAAAAATTAAAAAATGCAAATCTCAAAATTCAAGTAGATAAATCTGAATTCTTTCAAACGCAAACGAAATATTTAGGATACATTATAACACAGGAAGGTATTAAAACAGATCCTTCAAAAGTAGAAAATATTAGAAATTTAAACATTCCAAAAACAAAAAAGGAAATTAAATCATTTTTAGGAACTGTAGGTTGGTACCGAAAGTTCATACCAAATTTTGCGAAAATAACAAAACCATTTACGACAAGTCTAAAAAATGGAGCAAAAATAGATATTTATGATGAAAATTATCGACAATGTTTTGAAAAATGTAAAACAATTCTTAGCGAATCCCCTATACTCCAGTTTCCAAATTTTAACAAGGAATTTATTCTCACCACTGATGCCTCTGACTTTGCAATTGGAGCCGTATTACCTCAAAAAAATGATTCATTAAAAGAAATGCCCGTAGCTTATTTTTCAAAGACATTAAATAGCGCCGAACAAAATTACAGCACTATTGAGAAAGAATTATTAGCAATTGTTCAATCTATAAAAAACTTTAGACCCTATCTGTACGGTAGAAAATTTTTAATTAAAACTGACCATCGACCTTTAGTGTGGCTATTTAACATGAAAAACCCTAACCAAAAATTAATGCGATGGAAAATTGAACTTAACGAATATAATTTTGAAATCAATTACCTTCAAGGAAAAATGAACATTATAGCTGATAATTTTTCACGACAAAAACCAAAAACTACAATTACATTCAAAGAAGGAGATGTAACAGAAGCGAATACTTTCGCACATTGCATATCGAAAGATTTAGCTTTTAATAAAAGTTTGGCAGAACAAATAAATGAAAAATTCAATAGTAAAAATTATTGCAAAACACAAACCATACACAATAAAGACATTATTATTCAAAAATACAACAGTAAAACAATCATTCATTTAATTACTCAAGAACGATACAATGAACCACCGAAATTAAAAAACTTCGATAAACCTTTAAAAGAAATGAGAGATTATTTAATTCTGAATGAGATAGATGAAATAAATTTACCCCATTTTGACTGTGGTTTAGAGGAAACAGAAAAAAAAAGAATAGATGAAAAATTAGAAAAAATATTTAGAGACTTAAATATTCAATTGAAAATATATAAACTAAATGAAAATAATCACATAACCAAATCAATAAGTGATCATAATACAATTCATTCCGACCACTCAAGTCCTGTAAATGGAATTCGCTATACTAATGACAGACTAAATATAGGAAGTAATCAAATCATAATTAAATTACATGAATTAGAAACAACAATTAAAATAACGAAACTATTTAATCACCAGAAACAAAGATTCATTTGTAATTTCAACAATCAAACATATCGAGAAGACATACTCGATTTTCTAAAAGAATACATAGTTCCCAAAATTAGATATTTAATTATGTTCGAAACAAAAAATTTAGATTTAGAGACATCAACAATTATTAAAGAAAAATTCAAGTTAAACCCCATATAATTAATTTTTTTTTATAACCCATTTTTATTTACAATCTGTCTTAATAACTGACATTCAGTAAAACTTATAGTAAGATGTACAACAAATACATTGGCATGTAGAGGGTGCTATCCTGTGATAGTCCTCTTCTTATTCTAGATTAAGTGCTAATTGTGTCAATGTTGGTGACTATTTCTAGCCACCTTGTCGGGAATTTGCTAACTGGCTTCTTTTCTGTCGACTCTGCATGACAGGTCCGGAATTTGCCAGGTGGCTTTTTTTCTCTGTTGACTCTGCATAACAGGTATGATGACACTAAAAACATTGAAATTGTTAGTTATTTGTTAGGTAGGTCAAGTATGTTATCACGTTTTAAGCGGTTTTTTTTCTTCACTGTCAGCAAATTACTTGCTAAAGTATTTGGATGCGCACGTAATCTGCTATGATATTTCTCACTGAAGTTTTTAATTTCTTCTTTCACTGTCACTACGGAGAGATCGCGGTGAATTATGGCGTTGGTGACGAACCATGGTGCATTAAGGACAGAGCGGAGCACTTTGGACTGAAATCTCTGCAGGATTTCAATGTTAGAGTTACTGGCGGTACCCCATAGTTGGATTCCGTACGTCCAGACTGGTTTGAGGATAGTCTTGTAAAGAATAATTTTGTTTTCTGTTGAGAGTTGAGATTTGCGGCCTATTAGCCAGTACATGCGACTGAATTTCAGGCCAAGTTGTTTTCTTTTTGTCCAAATGTGTTTTTTCCATGTTAAACGACGATCTAAGTGCATGCCTAGATATTTCGCTTCTTCTGTCTGTGGGAGGGGCTTGCCATACAGTGTCACAGGAGGACAGGTTTCTATTCTCATCGTAAATGTGACATGGGTAGATTTGGTTTCATTTGCCCTAATTCTCAATTTTGTTAACCATGGTTGAACTTTGTTCAGATGTGCCTGAAGATATCTTGTGTGTGGCCACGTTGTGATCTTCGTGAGAGGCAAGTATTGCTGTATCATCGGCGAATGTTGCGATGAATGTTGTTTCAGATGTAGGCAGGTCGGCTGTGTATAGGAGATATAGTATGGGTCCTAGTACACTACCTTGTGGGACACTGGATTCCATTGGGTAGAGTCTGGTTTGTTCATCTTTATATTTAATATAGAAATATCTGTTGGAAAGGTATGATTTGAGGATTTTGTAGTAATTATGTGGTAGGATTCTTTTAATTTTAAACAATAGCCCGGTGTGCCAGACTTTATCGAAAGCTTGACTTATATCTAAGAAGGCAGCCGAGCAGTATTTTTTCTCCTCTAGATTTATGCGTATTTCGTTCACGACTCTGTGGATTTGTTCAATCATTGCGTGTTGCGTACGAAATCCGAATTGGTGGTTTGGAATTAGGTCTTTTTATTCTAGAACTGGCTTTAGGCGCTTAAGCAATAACTTTTCTAAAAGTTTGGAGATTATACGAAGGAGACTGATGGGTCTGTAGGAGCTTACTTCTTGTGGTGGTTTTCCTGGCTTGGGTATAAGGATAATTTGGGCTACTTTCCACTGAGAAGGAAAGTATTCTAATCTAAGAACTGAGTTACAGATCATTGTTATCAGCTTGATTCCTTTAGAAGAAAGTTCTTGCAGAATCCTTCCTGTTATTAGGTCATATCCTGAAGCTTTTTTGGGGTCAAGATTTGTTATAGCGTTTTTTATTTCACTAGTTTTTAATTTGATTATAGGCAAGCAGAGTTGTAGGGGGGTCTCTAGGTACTGCAGGATTTCTTTTTCTTCTGCTACCGAAATATCACTAGGAAAGGGTTGGAATACTGTTGATAAATGTTGCGCAAATGTGTTCGCTTTTGACTGGTTGGTTCTGGCCCAGCTACCATTTGCTAGGAGTAAGGGTGGATTTGACTGTTCCGGTTGTTTGAGCTTTTTTGTTGCTCGCCAGATGGAATAGTCTGTGGATGCTGACGGAGTGAGATTTTCTAGGTATTCTTCGACAGATTTATTTCGCAGGTTGCTTAGTAACTTTTTGACTGCTTTTATTGCCTGGTTGAGTTTTGTTTTGTCCTGTGGTGATCTTGTTATTTGCCATTGTTTGCGTAGCTTCCGTTTTTCAGCGACGATGTCCCTAACGATTTTTGGACAATTTTCTCGTTTTTGATTGGCGTTTTGTACCGGTTTTGCGCCTCATGCTTCAGTTGCGTAATTTAGGGATTCTATGGCTTCGTCTATTTCGTGTTCGGTTTTGAGTGAAATTTCGAGCGAAAGCTTGTTGTCCAGCAGATTTCTGAATGTGCGCCAGTCTGTTTTTTTACTAATGAGTGATGGAGGTTTTTTGTTTTATTGTTATTTGCCCATTTACAGTAATTATGACTGGAGAGTGGTCCGATGATAGATCTAAGCAACTTTCGGCATTTAGATAATGTGATGACACGCCTTTTACTACACAAAAGTCTATGAGATCCGGAACTTTTCTTCTGTCGCTAGGCCAGTAGATAAATGATGTAGATTATTCTCTTGCATTGCTTGGTAGAGTTGTCTACCTTTAGGGGTGGTCAGTCGTGAACCCCAGTAGGGATGTTTCGCATTGTAGTCACCTCCAGCTATAAATCTAGACCCGAGAGTGTTATAAAAGTCTTTAAATTGTGCTTTGTTAATTGTGTGTCTAGGTGGACAGTAGACAGCTGAGATAGTTAGAGGTCCTGTTGTCTCTTCGTTAATTACAATGCTAGTAGCTGGGAGGTGTTCGTGCTGGTATTTATTTAGTTCATGGTGTTTAATTTGCTGTCGGATAATTACGGCAGTGCCTCCATGGGCAGTACCATCTGGGTGTTTAGTATTGTATATTGAGTATCCTGGTATCTTCAGATACGTCTTATTTGTAAAGTGAGTTTCGGAAATGAGCATCACATCTATGTTGTGTTCTGCTATAAATATTTTTACTTCGTGGCTGTGTTGTCCAAGACCATTGGCGTTCCAGAGAGCGATTTTTAGGAGCTGGGGCATTATTTCATTTTAGCCACAAGGGTAGTGAGGAGATTTAGCATGGAGTCCATGCGCTTCATCAGTTTGATCATCAGAGCTTCTAGTTTACTATTTTGCTGTTTGTCGGAAATATGATTTAAATTTTGTTGTATGTTATGTTCTTCTTGTGTCTGTTGGACATTAGCTCTTGTCTTTTGGGCGTATGATACGCCTGGTTGTGTTGGATTTCCGGTTATGTTATGGTTGACTGTATTCTGTTTTTGTCTAAGGGGTGGGAACTTACGTGACTGTATTTCTTTAAAGACACTACAGCCTTTGTAGTTCGCTGGGTGGTTTCCTCCACAGTTGGTGCAGGTTGCGGCAGTACTTTTATGTTGTTTGGGGCAGTCTCTAGTCAGATGATCACCAGTGCACTTCACGCAACGTGGTGAAAGGTTGCAGAAATTTTTTGTATGATTAAATCTTTGGCATCTTGTACATTCAGGTATTTCTCTTTTTTGGCGTGGAGGTTCAAATTTGATTTTCGAGTGCATAAGGTATTTAGTGTCGTAAATTTCTTTATTATTGTCCTTTTGTTGCAACTCAATAAAGAACATAGGTAGAGGGGCTTTTGTTATTTTATGCTTAATGTTCCATATATTCAATGCATTATGTCCATATGAGTGTATTTCTTTCTTTAATTCTTCGATGTCAACAGTGTGGCGAAGATCACGTACTACAACTTTGAATTTTCTTTCCGATTTTGATTGAAATGAATGGAATTCTGTTTTCTTTTCTTCTAGTTCTTTCGTTATGACGCGATAAAATCTAAGCTCGGTCAGTTGGATTTTTGCTTGCGAACTTCCAATAAGCTTAATTACGTAATTGTCTTTTGCGTGGAGGATCAAGAGGTCAGTCAGAGGCTTTATGTTTCCTCTGCCATGTACGAAAATTGGTGGAGGTTTAATAATTTCAGGACTAATATCTTCTTCAATTAATTCTTCTACATTTAGTTTTTCGAATTTATTTGAGGTTTCTGGTCCATTGAGCCAGTAGTCTATTAGGGTTTTCTGTCTTACGTTTCTATTTTCTTCCGGGCTGGATCTTTTGCTCTTTCTGGAATTGATAACTTTCCAGCTGTCTTCAGTTTTATCTAGTACTGCAGGTTCCGAGATCGACTGGGTGTTTAAGGTCGAAGCGATTTCTTGTTCATTTAGACTTCCTGTAAGGGTTGCTATTTGCTCTTGTGGTGGGGGTGTTGGTGGTACTATGTTAGATTCGAAGTTTGATAGTTTCCTAGTAAAAATGGGAGATCTTACTATTTTTGCGCTTTTTGAGAAGGCGGGCGATCCTTCGGTATCCATTATGCTGGTCGTTTGTTGGAGTGCGTGAGATGTTGAAGCCTGTGCGTAGAGTTGAGTGGCCGACTTCGCTCGTGCGTGCTCGGTGGATGGCAAAGGAGGCGTTGGTGGGATAAATCCCAAGTTCTTTAATTCAGCTGGTATAGCTTTCTTCCCGGATGGTGGAATTATTGAATATTTTCCGTCGGTTCTTTGTATAATTTTAGCAACTGTTTTTGGGTCACCGTTCATGGTGACCCAGTTACGTATATAAAATAAAACTATTACTCTCGCGATTTAAATTTGCTGCGTTTGCATAATTAAGTAATACACAAATTGAGGTATGTGTAGTTAGCTATTTGCAATGTAAGCAATACTACTCGCATGAGCGAGGAACCGCACGTCTAGCCCGTACAAATGTTCGCGTCAGACTGATAAAATTAATAGCCTGTAATTAATTAGTAGAAGATATTGAAAATAAAGAAGAACAGCTAGAAATATTTAGTGAATACCGTAATGGTATAACAAACCATAAAGGAATAATGGCTACAATTAACGCATTAAAAGAACTATATTTCTGGCCCAAAATGATTAAAGACATAACCGAATTTATAAACAGATGTGAACTATGCAAATTAAATAAATACGATAGGAAACCAATTTCTGCAATTGACAATCTAACCCCAACACCAGAAAAACCATTTCAGATTGTAAATTTAGATGTATTAACATTAGATAAAAAAAATTTTTAACAATTTATGACCAATTTTCAAAAATGCTACAAATATTGTATTTACCAGAAAAACCCGCGAAAAACATTTTAAATCATTTAATAAAATATTTTCAAAACTATCACATACCATATAAAATAATCAAAGATGCAGGTTCAGAATTCAAAAATAACATGTTGAGGGAATTGTTCAAAATTCATAAAATCAAAAGTCATATAATATGCATAAATAATCCTAAAAGTAATAGTATATAAACAGTACACTCTACCATCATTGAACATCTAAGATTAATAAACCAAAACGAAATCTTAAATAAAAAGAACTTATCCGAAAAAATTTAAATGGCCGTCTTATCATACATTAACACGAAGCACAGTATAACCAAATTATCCCCTAACGAAATATTATACGGAAAAAATAATGACAAACCATTTAAAATTATACCCTGGTTTAAAGAAGAAATAATTCAAAAATATATTTCAGAACAAAAAGAATTACAACAAATTATTAAAGACAGAATTTTGAAAGAAAAAATAAAAAGAAATATTGAAAACGAAAACACGTTAGAAATAAAAAAAGAAGTCTTTATTAAAGAAGACAACCGTAGAATTGGTAAATTTAAGAAACCACTTTTTAAAAAAGTTACTGTTGAAAAATATAACCCTTTGTTAGGAAAAATAACGTATAAAGATATTCAAGGTTTCAAAAATGTAAGAATAGATAAAATAAAACAATGAAACAATTTACTGTTTCAGGTCTGCTCACGGACAGTTGCAGAATATTACCGAAAATAATGGGATACACTTAATAGAATTAGGAAAAAGTAAGATTAAGATAAATGAAAAAATAATCTATTTTAATTACAATGTCACAAATTTACTATCTGAATTTGACAAACTTCAAATCGCAAAAACAACAATCTTAGAAAGTACTACACAATATAAAGACTTATTTGAAAACCAAATAAATATCCTAAATTTTAACTTTGATGACCTAGAAGACCAAATACGGAAAATATTCCCTAATAAACGAAATAAAAGAGGTTTAATTAATGCTCTAGGAAGTGTAATAAAAGCAACATCTGGCAACCTAGATGACAGTGACAACGAGAGATATATGAAACTCTTTGAGGAAATTCAGAATAATAAAGGAATAATATATGAGAATAATAAACAATTAGACAAAATAGACAACAACGAAAATGTATTAAACAAAGAAATTTCCTGGATAAAAGATATTTTAAGCAAAGATGCAAGTTGGAAACGAATTATACATATTAATCAGAAATTTAATCAGTTAACATTATTCATTTCAAATTTAAATAATTTAGTGAAACAATTGGAAAATACATTAACTTTCTGCTCATTACATAAACTCGACACTACAGTTATATCACTAGGTAGTCTACAGCAAATGGACGAGAACATTTTCGAATATTATGAATTGATAGAGACTCATTGTCAATTAAACAAACAAATACTACACATCCTAATTACAATCCCAATATTTAGTAAAGAAACATACTCCTTATTCCAAATAACACCTATACCCACAAAATTAAATAGCAACTTAATAATGATTAATGAAATTCAAAGTCTTTACTTTATCCAAAATAATAATTATTTCCTTATTGATAACTGTATTAACAATAATGTTTAACTATGTACTTCACAATATTTCACTTTAAATAAATGCTTGACTCAAATAATTTCAAAACAAAAGATTGATGAATGTAAATATCATATATTGAAAACCTCTAATAGCTCTGAAAGAATCTCAAATACTAATAGTTTAGTTATTATAAGTCCAGAAGAACAAAAAATAAAAATAAATTGCAAGAATAAAAACATTCAAGAAAATATTATAGGAATATTCAAAGTAGAATTAAGCGAAGATTGTAAAATTAATCAAAATATATTTAAAATAATCAATCAAGAAAATAAAGAAATAGAGTTTAAAGATTTGGTTATTAAGGAAAATAAAGGAAATTTAACAAGTGAATTAAACTTATATAAAATACAAAAATATAATAATACTTTTATCAAACCAAAAGTATTTAAAATTTTGGACCTAACAGAAAACAACAACCACATCTTTATAATCTATGCTTTAATATTATTAATTATAAGTATTTTTATAGTCAAGTTAATAATAAAAAGAAAATGTTATATTTGTAATAATAAAATTAAGAAAGACGTAGAAATAAACACATTAGAGCAATTATGATGAAATCTTGATGGGGAGGAATTATGTATGGCTGTAACTCTTATTTCATCATTATTACTCTTATTTTATTAGATGTCAGCATATAGCACTTATCAATTTCCTGTGCAATATGAGTATTAAGTAAACTACAGCATAAGCATACAGTTACACATATAAGCAAATAAAAACATATATTCATGTTCTATTCAGTGTGGTTTTTCACTATTGTAACACATATCAAATGTAACAATAAAAATAAAATTTCTTTTTATTAAATTTAAACGAAGTTCAAATTCAATTGGCGCAGTCGGTAGGATTAGCATCAAAACACAAAGAAAAAAAAATCATTGTGTGGTGAATATTAATTCTTCACTTTGCAACCCTACAAATCAACGTAAAAGGCTAAACAGTACCCATCAGGTCGTCGCAAAGACACAACACGTCGTCCAAGCCGTTCGTCTACATAGAAGATTTGCTGTTCGAAAAGCCGATCACATCTTCTACACGAAGGACACCCGTTGTTTCTTTTCAAAGGAAGACACTTGCCACCAAACAACTACGCAAAGGAAACGCACAGAACCCGAAGACGATGACCCATAATCACCTCTTCGTAATATTATTGATAACACTGTAAGTAATATAATAAATTTTATTACACAAAACGAATCAATCTAGCTGTGACTAGTAATACATTGATCGTGGGACCAATACAATCCCAAACACATATATAAACTATATGTTTAGTGACCAAGAGTCAGATAAAACCGAATCTTCTGATTCAGAAATTAACGAAGATATAACTTCACAAAATACTATTAAAATAAAATTACGCCCTAGCTTATTAAACATGGCTAATACGAACCTGTCTGAGTTAAAAACCTTAACATAAATGATACCTCAATATGACGGTAACATAAAAATTTTAAATAGATTTATTAAAGCCGTAGATAAAGTTTATCTTAGTTTAAATGGAATCATATTTACACAAATCCAAAAAAATTTCTTATTCGAAATTATTCAAAATAAAATGATAAGAAAAGCAATGGAAATAATTTCAGAAAATAATTTTGATTCATGGGAAGACCTAAAAATACATCTCACAACAAATTTCACTGATCAATCCACTGCAGAAACAATATTATTCGATATCGCTAATTTAAAATTTAAAAATAATTCATTAGACACATTAAAAATGTTTTTAGAAAAAATTTTCTCATAAATAAAAAGTAAAACTTTCAAATTATACAGAGTAAACAAAAACGTTGTAGAAAACCTACACATAGAAATCAGAGATTCACATCTAAACCTTGAAGAAAAAAATTGATTACATAAACTTATTAAACAGTATGACTGTCTCTTTCCAAGAAAAGGTAAAACATTATCTCATGCAAGTGTTCTTAAACATAAAATTATACTTTCTGATAATACTCCAACTCACACAAAAAATTATCGACTTCCGCAAATATATGAAACAGATATAGAAGAACATGTAAAAACATTACTTGCAGAAAATGTTATTCAAAAATCCTTTTCACCTTGGTCTAGTCCAATCTGGATAGTCCCAAAAAAAACAGACGCTTCAAACAAACGAAAAACTCGTATGGTCATAGATTTCCGAAAACTAAATTCAGTGACAAAAGATGATAAGTTCCCTATTCCAAATATAGACACACTTTTAGACCATATAGGATACTCTAAATACTTCACTACACTAGATCTACACTCAGGTTTTCATCAGATTGAAATGCACCCTGATGATATAGAAAAAACTGCATTCTCCACCCCTTCAGGCCATTATGAATATATACGTATGCCATTCGGCTTGAAAAACGCACCAGCCACAATTCAACGCACGATAAATATTGCTTTAGGAGAATTAGTTAATAGAAAATGTCTAGTTTATTTAGATGACATTATAATCTTTGGAAAAACGTTAGAAGAACATGAGGAAAATATAAAATTAGTTTTTGAAAAATTAAAAAATGCAAATCTCAAAATTCAAGTAGATAAATCTGAATTCTTTCAAACGCAAACGAAATATTTAGGATACATTATAACACAGGAAGGTATTAAAACAGATCCTTCAAAAGTAGAAAATATTAGAAATTTAAACATTCCAAAAACAAAAAAGGAAATTAAATCATTTTTAGGAACTGTAGGTTGGTACCGAAAGTTCATACCAAATTTTGCGAAAATAACAAAACCATTTACGACAAGTCTAAAAAATGGAGCAAAAATAGATATTTATGATGAAAATTATCGACAATGTTTTGAAAAATGTAAAACAATTCTTAGCGAATCCCCTATACTCCAGTTTCCAAATTTTAACAAGGAATTTATTCTCACCACTGATGCCTCTGACTTTGCAATTGGAGCCGTATTACCTCAAAAAAATGATTCATTAAAAGAAATGCCCGTAGCTTATTTTTCAAAGACATTAAATAGCGCCGAACAAAATTACAGCACTATTGAGAAAGAATTATTAGCAATTGTTCAATCTATAAAAAACTTTAGACCCTATCTGTACGGTAGAAAATTTTTAATTAAAACTGACCATCGACCTTTAGTGTGGCTATTTAACATGAAAAACCCTAACCAAAAATTAATGCGATGGAAAATTGAACTTAACGAATATAATTTTGAAATCAATTACCTTCAAGGAAAAATGAACATTATAGCTGATAATTTTTCACGACAAAAACCAAAAACTACAATTACATTCAAAGAAGGAGATGTAACAGAAGCGAATACTTTCGCACATTGCATATCGAAAGATTTAGCTTTTAATAAAAGTTTGGCAGAACAAATAAATGAAAAATTCAATAGTAAAAATTATTGCAAAACACAAACCATACACAATAAAGACATTATTATTCAAAAATACAACAGTAAAACAATCATTCATTTAATTACTCAAGAACGATACAATGAACCACCGAAATTAAAAAACTTCGATAAACCTTTAAAAGAAATGAGAGATTATTTAATTCTGAATGAGATAGATGAAATAAATTTACCCCATTTTGACTGTGGTTTAGAGGAAACAGAAAAAAAAAGAATAGATGAAAAATTAGAAAAAATATTTAGAGACACAAATATTCAATTGAAAATATATAAACTAAATGAAAATAATCACATAACCAAATCAATAAGTGATCATAATACAATTCATTCCGACCACTCAAGTCCTGTAAATGGAATTCGCTATACTAATGACAGACTAAATATAGGAAGTAATCAAATCATATTTAAATTACATGAATTAGAAACAACAATTAAAATAACGAAACTATTTAATCACCAGAAACAAAGATTCATTTGTAATTTCAACAATCAAACATATCGAGAAGACATACTCGATTTTCTAAAAGAATACATAGTTCCCAAAATTAGATATTTAATTATGTTCGAAACAAAAAATTTAGATTTAGAGACATCAAAAATTATTAAAGAAAAATTCAAGTTAAACCCCATATAATTAATTTTTTTTTATAACCCATTTTTATTTACAATCTGTCTTAATAACTGACATTCAGTAAAACTTATAGTAAGATGTACAACAAATACATTGGCATGTAGAGGGTGCTATCCTGTGATAGTCCTCTTCTTATTCTAGATTAAGTGCTAATTGTGTCAATGTTGGTGACTATTTCTAGCCACCTTGTCGGGAATTTGCTAACTGGCTTCTTTTCTGTCGACTCTGCATGACAGGTCCGGAATTTGCCAGGTGGCTTTTTTTCTCTGTTGACTCTGCATAACAGGTATGATGACACTAAAAACATTGAAATTGTTAGTTATTTGTTAGGTAGGTCAAGTATGTTATCACGTTTTAAGCGGTTTTTTTTCTTCACTGTCAGCAAATTACTTGCTAAAGTATTTGGATGCGCACGTAATCTGCTATGATATTTCTCACTGAAGTTTTTAATTTCTTCTTTCACTGTCACTACGGAGAGATCGCGGTGAATTATGGCGTTGGTGACGAACCATGGTGCATTAAGGACAGAGCGGAGCACTTTGGACTGAAATCTCTGCAGGATTTCAATGTTAGAGTTACTGGCGGTACCCCATAGTTGGATTCCGTACGTCCAGACTGGTTTGAGGATAGTCTTGTAAAGAATAATTTTGTTTTCTGTTGAGAGTTGAGATTTGCGGCCTATTAGCCAGTACATGCGACTGAATTTCAGGCCAAGTTGTTTTCTTTTTGTCCAAATGTGTTTTTTCCATGTTAAACGACGATCTAAGTGCATGCCTAGATATTTCGCTTCTTCTGTCTGTGGGAGGGGCTTGCCATACAGTGTCACAGGAGGACAGGTTTCTTTTCTCATCGTAAATGTGACATGGGTAGATTTGGTTTCATTTGCCCTAATTCTCCATTTTGTTAACCATGGTTGAACTTTGTTCAGATGTGCCTGAAGATATCTTGTGTGTGGCCACGTTGTGATCTTCGTGAGAGGCAAGTATTGCTGTATCATCGGCGAATGTTGCGATGAATGTTGTTTCAGATGTAGGCAGGTCGGCTGGGTATAGGAGATATAGTATGGGTCCTAGTACACTACCTTGTGGGACACTGGATTCCATTGGGTAGAGTCTGGTTTGTTCATCTTTATATTTAATATAGAAATATCTGTTGGAAAGGTATGATTTGAGGATTTTGTAGTAATTATGTGGTAGGATTCTTTTAATTTTAAACAATAGCCCGGTGTGCCAGACTTTATCGAAAGCTTGACTTATATCTAAGAAGGCAGCCGAGCAGTATTTTTGCTCTTCTAGATTTATGCGTATTTTGTTCACGACTCTGTGGATTTGTTCAATCATTGCGTGTTGCGTACGAAATCCGAATTGGTGGTTTGGAATTAGGTCTTTTTCTTCTAGAGCTGGCTTTAGGCGCTTAAGCAATAACTTTTCTAAAAGTTTGGAGATTATACGAAGGAGACTGATGGGTCTGTAGGAGCTTACTTCTTGTGGTGGTTTTCCTGGCTTGGGTATAAGGATAATTTGGGCTACTTTCCACTGAGAGGGAAAGTATTCTAATCTTAGTACTGAGTTACAGATCATTGTTATCAGCTTGATTCCTTTAGAAGAAAGTTCTTGCAGAATCCTTCCTGTTATTAGGTCATATCCTGAAGCTTTTTTGGGGTCAAGATTTATTATAGCGTTTTTTATTTCACTAGTTTTTAATTTGATTATAGGCAAGCAGAGTTGTAGGGGGGTCTCTAGGTACTGCAGGATTTCTTGTTCTTCTGCTACCGAAATATCACTAGGAAAGGGTTGGAATACTGTTGATAAATGTTGCGCAAATGTGTTCGCTTTTGACTGGTTGGTTCTGGCCCAGCTACCATTTGCTAGGAGTAAGGGTGGATTTGACTGTTCCGGTTGTTTGAGCTTTTTTGTTGCTCGCCAGATGGAATAGTCTGTGGATGCTGACGGAGTGAGATTTTCTAAGTATTCTTCGACAGATTTATTTCGCAGGTTGCTTAGTAACTTTTTGACTGCTTTTATTGCCTGGTTGAGTTTTGTTTTGTCCTGTGGTGATCTTGTTATTTGCCATTGTTTGCGTAGCTTCCGTTTTTCAGCGACGATGTCCCTAACGATTTTTGGACAATTTTCTCGTTTTTGATTGGCGTTTTGTACCGGTTTTGCGCCTCATGCTTCAGTTGCGTCATTTAGGGATTCTATGGCTTCGTCTATTTCGTGTTCGGTTTTGAGTGAAATTTCGAGCGAAAGCTTGTTGTCCAGCAGATTTCTGAATGTGCGCCAGTCTGTTTTTTTACTAATGAGTGATGGAGGTTTTTTGTTTTATTGTTATTTGCCTATTTACAGTAATTATGACTGGAGAGTGGTCCGATGATAGATCTAAGCAACTTTCGGCATTTAGATAATGTGATGACACGCCTTTTACTACACAAAAGTCTATGAGATCCGGAACTTTTCTTCTGTCGCTAGGCCAGTAGATAAATGATGTAGATTATTCTCTTGCATTGCTTGGTAGAGTTGTCTACCTTTAGGGGTGGTCAGTCGTGAACCCCAGTAGGGATGTTTCGCATTGTAGTCACCTCCAGCTATAAATCTAGACCCGAGAGTGTTATAAAAGTCTTTAAATTGTGCTTTGTTAATTGTGTGTCTAGGTGGACAGTAGACAGCTGAGATAGTTAGAGGTCCTGTTGTCTCTTCGTTAATTACAATGCTAGTAGCTGGGAGGTGTTCGTGCTGGTATTTATTTAGTTCATGGTGTTTAATTTGCTGTCGGATGATTACGGCAGTGCCTCCATGGGCAGTACCATCTGGGTGTTTAGTATTGTATATTGAGTATCCTGGTATCTTCAGATACGTCTTATTTGTAAAGTGAGTTTCGGAAATGAGCATCACATCTATGTTGTGTTCTGCTATAAATATTTTTACTTCTTGGCTGTGTTGTCCAAGACCATTGGCGTTCCAGAGAGCGATTTTTAGGAGCTGGGGCATTATTTCATTTTAGCCACAAGGGTAGTGAGGAGATTTAGCATGGAGTCCATGCGCTCCATCAGTTTGATCATCATAGCTTCTAGTTTACTATTTTGCTGTTTGTCGGAAATATGATTTAAATTTTGTTGTATGTTATGTTCTTCTTGTGTCTGTTGGACATTAGCTCTTGTCTTTTGGGCGTATGATACGCCTGGTTGTGTTGGATTTCCGGTTATGTTATGGTTGACTGTATTCTGTTTTTGTCTAAGGGGTGGGAACTTACGTGACTGTATTTCTTTAAAGACACTACAGCCTTTGTAGTTCGCTGGGTGGTTTCCTCCACAGTTGGTGCAGGTTGCGGCAGTACTTTTATGTTGTTTGGGGCAGTCTCTAGTCAGATGATCACCAGTGCACTTCACGCAACGTGGTGAAAGGTTGCAGAAATGTTTTGTATGATTAAATCTTTGGCATCTTGTACATTGAGGTATTTCTCTTTTTTGGCGTGGAGGTTCAAATTTGATTTTCGAGTGCATAAGGTATTTAGTGTCGTAAATTTCTTTATTATTGTCCTTTTGTTGCAACTCAATAAAGAACATAGGTAGAGGGGCTTTTGTTATTTTATGCTTAATGTTCCATATATTCAATGCATTATGTCCATATGAGTGTATTTCTTTCTTTAATTCTTCGATGTCAACAGTGTGGCGAAGATCACGTACTACAACTTTGAATTTTCTTTCCGATTTTGATTGAAATGAATGGAATTCTGTTTTCTTTTCTTCTAGTTCTTTCGTTATGACGCGATAAAATCTAGGCTCGGTCAGTTGGATTTTTGCTTGCGAACTTCCAATAAGCTTAATTACGTAATTGTCTTTTGCGTGGAGGTTCAAGAGGTCAGTCAGAGGCTCTATGTTTCCTATGCCGTGTACGAAAATTGGTGGAGGTTTAATAATTTCAGGACTAATATCTTCTTCAATTAATTCTTCTACATTTAGTTTTTCGAATTTATTTGAGGTTTTTGGTCCATTGAGCCAGTAGTCTATTAGGGTTTTCTGTCTTACGTTTCTATTTTCTTCCGGGCTGGATCTTTTGCTCTTTCTGGAATTGATAACTGTCCAGCTGTCTTCAGTTTTATCTTGTACTGCAGGTTCCGAGATCGACTGGGTGTTTAAGGTCGAAGCGATTTCTTGTTCATTTAGACTTCCTGTAGGGGTTGCTATTTGCTCTCGTGGTGGGGGTGTTGGTGGTACTATGTTAGATTCGAAGTTTGATAGTTTCCTAGTAAAAATGGGAGATCTTACTATTTTTGCGATTTTTGAGAAGGCGGGCGATCCTTCGGTATCCATTATGCTGGTCGTTTGTTGGAGTGCGTGAGATGTTGAAGCCTGTGCGTAGAGTTAAGTGGCCGACTTCGCTCGTGCGTGCTCGGTGAATGGCAAAGGAGGCGTTGGTGGGATAAATCCCAAGTTCTTTAATTCAGCTGGTATAGCTTTCTTCCCTGATTTTGGAATTATTGAATATTTTCCGTCGGTTCTTTGTATAATTTTAGCAACTGTTTTTGGGTCACCTTTCATGGTGACCCAGTTACGTATATAAAATAAAACTATTACACTCGCGATTTAAATTTGCTGCGTTTGCATAATTAAGTAATACACAAACTGAGGTTTTAAGAATATGTGATAAAAATTTCAGTTTAAAATTCTAACTTTTAAAGTTATAACAGGTTTCATGTTTACGTGTAATTTTATTAAAACCCTTACATTCGAAAGAACGTTGTCCCTCTCACTGAATTTTTAAATGCATTCATCTCGAAACTTCGTTTTACAAATCGGTTGCCATGATATTTAGAGTAATTTTTATCTGAATTTGAAAAATTTAATTTCATATTATTTATTGATAAGTATTTTAGTTCGTGAACTAGGATGAACTATTTTCATTCATTTTAAATATATATTTTATAGGTCGAAATATAAAATAATGATGATTTTTCAAACTTTTCATTTAGATGCTCGTCATTTTCTTAAAAATTATATTTTCGCAAAGATCCTAGTTGACGGACAAAATAGAAGTAATTTTTCTGAACAATAAAACTGAAGTTATGGTGTCAACAGAATATCTGGACAAATTTTCAGCCTCCACTTTAACGTCCTCTGTAGCATTGAAAAATCTAATATCATGAAAAAAATTTTTTTTTGTTTATTTGAATGATAGCAAAATCATTTATTAAATATTTTTAATTTCTTTTAAAATAACTTAAATCCGGAAAAAATTATGAAAATTTGTTATTATTTGTTAAAAAACGTGAAAGTACCCGTATTGTTGATAGTCGCGAAAATGAAAATTGCAGAGAAAAAGTATTTAGATATATATATATATATATATATATATATATATATATATATATATATATATATATACATATATATTTATATATATATATATATATATATATATATATATATATATATATATATATATTTATAAATATATATATATATATATATATATATATATATATATATATATATATATATATATATTTATATATATATATATATATATATATATATATATATATATATATATATATATATAAATATATATATATATATATATATATATATATATATATATTTATAAATATATATATATATATATATATATATATATATATATATATATATATATATATATATAAATATATATGTATATATATATATATATATATATATATATATATATATATATATATATATATATATATATATATATATATATATATATATATATATATATATATATTGTCACGAGCTGGGGGTTGGCTGTGACGTGATTTTATTACCTGAATTGAGGTACCAGCCAAGACTGTAACTCCTGCAGGGTTTTTATCATATCAGGAGTCAAGCACGAGAGGATGTGAAGGGGGTTTACTAATTCATAACACAATTATACATTTATACGTTTTAGTTTGGTATTTTATTAAATAAAAGGTACTTACAGCATTACATTGAAAGAACACATGATTAACACGGAATCGAGCGCTGGTTTGTATATAGGTTTATTACGTCGTCTAAGTAAGAATACGAAAGACTATCCCGATTATCTCTTCCTCATAGTTTATATAGCCTGTCGTTATCCCGGCCATTGGTTTTGTGGTGTATGGAGGAAACCTTGGTTTGGACCAGGGTTTGCTGGATAAGTATGCACGTGCCGCTTTGTTAAGCCGCAATCAGGCAGTATTTGCCCATTAAGCCTATTATTTATGTCATTTGCGTGGCACGGGCCGGACATGACTCTGACGCCCTATTGCCTAACCCGGACGTGACAATATATACAGTGGCTCACAAAATTATTCGCAAAAATATCTGAAAAACATCAAATATTTCCACAATTTACTAACATAAAAAGCAGTTTCTTTTTAAATTCTATTAGATTAAAGTATATTACTAGATAATATGGATAAAAAACAAAGTTATAATTAGTTTGTAAACAATATATAAATATCTTACAAAATTAAATCACATTTTCTTAACACAAAATTATTCGCACAACAAAAAATAATATTAAATACGTACATTGTAAATGAAGCAAAATTAGTGCATAATGTTTTTAATATTTTGTAGGTAAACCTTTTGAATCTATTACAGCTTGTAACCGTTTTGGCATACTTTCAACTAGTTTCTTGGTCACCTGTGCATCTATTTTATTCCACTCTTCCAGAAGTCTGCTTTTTAACATTGTTTTGCTAGTAACTGGATCCTTTCGAATACGCCGTTCAAGTTATCACCACAAAATTTCGATACGGTTGAGATCAGGTGATTGCGGAGCAGTTTTTAATTGCTTGGGGACATTATATAATAGCCATGACTTAACTATATATGCAGTATGCTTTGGATCGTTATCTTGTTGGAAGCTATAATTCCATGGTAAGCCTAATTTCTGGAAACTAGGGGTTAAATTTTATTTAATATATCCAAAAATACTTCTTTATGCATTATTGTATCAATAAATTCTAAATTCTCAACACCATTAGCGCTAATGCAGCCCCAGACCATCAAACTTCCTCCACCATACTTAACCGTTCCGCAAAGATGTTCCTTTTTGAGCTCTGTATTGGGTTTTCTCCAAATTGTCTGTTTACCATCAGAACCGAAAATATTATATTTACTTTTATTACCTGAAAATAACTGTATTCCAAAACTCTATTTACGTATTTTCACGCAAATTCTAATTTCTTCAATTTGTTTATTTTTGAAATGAAAGGCTTCTTGCGTGCTATTCGGCCATTATAACCAATTTCTCGGAGTACTCTTCGAACAGTTTCAGCTGATATGGGTCTCTTGATTATATTTTCAACTTCTGCTGTAATGTTAACTAGGGCTGTTTTTGGATTTTTCTTTATTTGTTGAACTATGTACTGCTTATTTTTGGGTGTTAATATGGTTTTTCGTCAAGGTCCAGGCTTATTTAACAGTGTACCCTCATATTTATACTTGTTTACAATACTACGTACAGTATAATATGATCTGCCAATTTCCCGATATGGTTTTCCTTGTGCAACTAGTTTCACAAGTAACTTTCTCTCACTTTAATTAGTTTCAACCATTTTACGACTTATTTTTGCAAATAAAACTGATAAATGTGCTAATTTTTTTATTTTTATGAAACATTAATAGAACAATATGTATTTCCCTAAAATCTAAATAATAAAAATGCACTACAGCATAATTTTAAAATAATAGAGCAGCGATTTTTTTCTTTTGTGCGAATAATTTTGTGACTACAATTTAATAACAGTAAAATATTCTCGTTTTTTGGTCAAACTACCAAAGATATATTTATATTTTTTTTGCAGATAACTTTGTAAATATTGAAATTATCAATATATATATATTATTTGAAAAAAAATATAGTCGTATCTCCGAGAAAATAGCTGTTATACATTAATTTTCATCTTGTGCGAATAATTATGTGAACCACCGTATATATAAATTAAGTATGAGAATCTGATGACTTGTTTTTAAAAACGATTTATTTTATTTTTAATACAATGCTATACAGATATGGTTTGAACTATTTAGTTCTTACTTTAACACTAGTTGTAACAAGAGTAATTAGAATATTGTGTTTATTTCCTATTTATACAAAGTTTGTCTTTTTGTACGTGTCTTTATGGGAATAACATGTTATTCCCATAACTTGCTGAGTTATGAAGAAAGAACAGGATGATACAATTTATTATTGTGCAATAGAGGCGAGTCTGCTATATAATTCCTCCCTCATTAGAAATACAAATTACCTCATTGGTATTTTTATTAGTTTTTTCAAATTAAGCTCTTAATTCTTTAGACTTTGATGCTTTGATTTTTATTTTAAGACACTTTTTGTATTTACAAGTTATTATAATAATAATAATTATTAAGATTATTACTTAGATTATTACATAATGGTAATTATAAGTACTTACATTATTATATAGAGAATCTAAGCGAATACTATTTTCTGATTTATGATTGAATTGTGAGATATTTTTTATTTCATTTTTTATATGCTTGATATGATATTTTGTTAAGTTCAAATGGATTTCTATTAGATCTCCGACATTATTTTACATTGCGATTTGGTTATTAATCTGACAGTTATTAGTGTGATATATTCCGCTTAAATTTTTAATGTTCAATTCGTCATTACATTAATATTTTATTTGTTTTTCATTCGGGAAGTATAGATATTTTATGTTTGAATTTTTTATTTCAATAATTGAATTTATTGATGATATTTTATTGTACTCACAGAATTGAAAGTCTTTATAACAGATTACGTTTTCTAGACATTTTTCGTATTCGTTGTTTTGAGATAAACAATAGTATTCTTTATGGTTAGTCTTAGTACATTTATTTACAGATCTAATTCTACAGTTATTTTTCGTATATAGGCCCGTTAAGACATTTATTGTTTCATATGTATTGTGTAAATAGGTAGGTATTGGGGTGGCTTGTAAGAGTTCCTCTTTAATGACGTTAGATGGGATTTCAATAAGGATAACTAGTACGTTGTTGTTAATTGAGCAATAAGTTTTTAAGATATTGTAATCTTGGATGTTATTTAATAGGATGGTTTTTATGAGGGTATTTTCGATTTTATTAATTTCTATTTGTAATTCGTTGTGATTAATTATTCCAAAGTGTAGAGTATTTAATTGACAGAAGGTTATAGTTTCTTCTTGAATTAGTTCATTTATAATGTTTTGTGTTTTTACAATATCTATTTCATCTAAAACTTTTCCTATAATTTTTTCCAAATTGTTTAATCTTTTATTTAGGATATGATTATTTTCATTGATAGTTTTCATTTTATTATCAAATTGTGTGGTGATATTATTATTGATTGTTACCATGGTGTTTATTTTATTGGTTAATTTATTTTCGTTATTAACTATGTTATCTATTATTGTGTCATATCTATCTTTATCTCTTGAATCTAGGTTTCCTGATATGCTTTTGATAATAGACCCGAGTCCGTTAATTAATCCACGTTTTGTTCTTTTTGGTTCAAGAAGTTGTATTTTATCTTTTATGTGTAGCATTATGTTATTTAACGTGCTTTTATAGGATGCAGTATTTTCTTTGAATTTGTAATTTTGCTTCTTTTGATATAAGGTGTTTCCATTTTCGTCTAGCATATGGTATTGTTTCAGAATGTTGGTAAGAGGAATTTGGAATGATATTATTTGGGTGTTTACCTGTATGTAGGCAGTTCCTAGTTCAAGTATGTTAAGTCCGGTGTTAGTGTCATCTTTGGTGATTTGTGATATCCCGAATGGTATTAGTCTGTAACAAGTCGGGGTGTTTTGAGATTAGAAATTTTGTGTTTCTTGTCTTTTTCGTCGATGATTTGTCCTCTTTCGTGACGTATTGTTTTTACATTTAGTATTTTAAATTAGGGTTTTTCTATATTTCCACAATTTCTTTTATTTATTTTTATATAGGTTTGCTCGGGAATTTCATATTGTTTTTCGATTGGTTTTGAATATTTTAATTTATTTTGTTCTATGTTGGTTTTTACTTGTTCATTGATTTGTTTTAATGTTTCGGCGTGTTTTTGTAAATATTCGTCGATTTTTATTTCTTCTGGTTTTAAGTTTGGTTCCGATATTTGTCCGAATATAATTTCTAGCGGCGTTCTTTTAGTAGTGGAATGGGTGCTGTTATTATAGGCTATTAGAGCATAGTTTAATCTTTCTTTTAGTTGTAGGGTTTTGATTATTTGATTTTGGTTAATAATTCTCATGTGTTCTATCAGGGATGAGTGGAATCTTTCAACTATTCCATTACTTTTTGGATTATCAATGGAGATGTAATGAATATTAATTTGTCTAATTGCTAAATAATTTTGAATCATTTTATTATTAAACTCTAACCCGTTATCGTATATAATTTCCTTATATATTTAATTAATTTGCTTAAAATTGTAATTGCATTTTTATCTTTTATTACGTAAGCCACTGCAAATTTTGAGGAGTCTACGATAGTTAATATTTTGGTTTGTTTTAGCGACAATAGATCTATATGAAATTTGGATATTTGGGCTTTGTTTCGGATTTCTTTAGTATTTCGTTGTTAAATAAGTATTACATTTATTTTTAAAGTTTTGAATATCTTTTTGCATGTTGGGCCAATAATGTATCTGTTTTAGTTTATTATATGTTTCCGTTATTCCTCTATGATTGGTTTTTCCTTCATGATAATTTCTTATTACCATTTGTTGTTCTTTAATTTCTATATCGGTATTCATAGTTTTGCATGATATTAATCTGTAGCTATTTGTGTTGAAGTATGTTTGTAAAACTGCATTGAATTTTAATTTAAATTTTTCTGGAATAAGACAGTAATAGGTTATGCCGGGTTGCAAGTATTCTTTAATGAATTTCATAATTGTTTTATTACTATCAATTTTATTCAAATAGAGATATATTCGTTGTATTTTATTATTAAATAGTTTATTAGTTTTGACTTTGGTTTTGTTATTTGCTTCTTTAAAGATTATTCGATTTTTACAAGTATTAATTGGGGTTTCTAGATATATTAGGCCGTTTATGGGGTTTTCGTTGTCGAAGTGTACGGTGTCAGTTTCACTACCTGTTTGTACTATTACTGAGTCTGTGTCTGAGTTAAGATTTAAGTTATCATCGTTAGGTTTTTCGTAAATATTGATTTTAATGTTAGAATTTTGAAATATCTCTCTGATTAAATTTTCTATTTTATTCTAATTTTTCTTATCTAGGCCGGAAAAAATTATTGGCATATCTAATTCGTTTATTTCATTTTTGTGTGCAATAGTCTAGTAATTTTTCAAGACATATTTTGATATTTTTAATTGTCGGTTTATTATTATAATTTTCTTTTGTGATTAAATGACAAATTTATCTTGAATTATTTTGAATGAGAATTTTGTTATCTAGGTTGTGGTAATTTTTACAAGGGTAATGATGTTTAACTTGCAATGCGAAACCTTTGTGCATTGTGGTGTCTTTAGAAATACAATGTACTAATGTTTTGTTTGATTTGAATATATTTGAATTTTTATATTCGATTTTGAACTCTGGTTTAATTCGGGACAGTGCGCCAGCTACAACGTTTTGGCATCCTTTTTTATATACAGTAGTGTAATTAAATTCCTCCAATTTTAAGCGCAAACGTATAAGTTTTGAATTTGGTTCTTTTAATGAGTTCAACCCAACCAGTGGTCTATGAACCGTGATAAATTTGAATTTGTAACCTAACAGGTATGGTCGGAATTGTTTCGTGGCCCAAATTATTGCTAAAAGTTCTTTTTCGATGGCCGAATAGTTTATTTCGTGATTGTTAAGTGTTCTCGATATATAGGCTATGGAATAAAATATTTGATCTTCTAAGGCTAATCTATAATTCAAATATTATTGAAAATACCCCTAGCCTTAACATATATAAGAAAAAATCTAAATACGCATTTCGAGAACTAAGTTCTCATCATCAGTAGAACTGAGAGGGATCAATTCGAGACTAGTTATCCAAGCTAGTGTCCGAGGTTGACTCCAACTCAGTTATCGAAAAATATCTATTTATACTAAAACGAAGCTACCTGCTGTGTCCTAATCTCTAGTAACTTGTGGCTATCCGCCTGAGTCATCCTATGATCTAGGTTCCTAGAAAATTAAATAATCTCTTATAAGGTATGGGACCAAGGTCAGAGTTCAATAAACGATGTTTGTTCTTGAAAATATTAATATTGTTATTGACAGTTTTTAAAAGCTTCAAGTTATCCAAATAAAGCTGAAGATCTTTTTGAAAGATGTGTTCTGCATCGCTTGATTTTTCTGGAATACCGTATTTGACGTAGTTTAGATGTTCCTTAGCCCCCTGCGGGTGGGAGTTAGAATTCACCCGCAGCACCTCTGCTGGTCGTAAGAGGCGACCAATGGGCGAGGAAGGTACCTTGTTAAAAACAAACAGTTCAACCTGTATACATACCGGAAGATTAGTGGGCCAATCTTCTGCGGACCTTTCTTTCCTATTATTTTGCTCACCCGCATGTTTTCCGTGCATGGAGACCCGTCAGGAAGGAGAAGATGATCCTGGTGGTTGAACTGACGCAACACACCACTTTGGCTTCGGATTCTTTCGAAACGGGCGGTCAGATACTAACCCTATCTGATCAACCGGCTTGCCGTTACGTTCTCAGTACCGGTAAGGTGAGTTCCACGATCCTGGAGGTAAGTCTTCAGACGTTGGAGAGAGTGGCTTGCAGCGTTCTGGAGCTTATTGCCTGGTGAGGGGTCTATATCTCCTGGTTAACCCTGGCGATCACATCAGTTTGTGGTATGACGTCCCAAATTGTGGCTCCGAGGTGGCTGGGGAGACCAGGAGATGAATATTTTCTATATGCTTATGGCAACAAAAACAAAAACCCTGGGGGCCCCTCCCCCAAAGGACGAGGGAGAAAGTTTTCTAAAGGGCGAAAATAAGTTTTCGCCCAAATTTCTTATTATTAAGTGAACGGAAGATGGTAAATCCATTTCCGTGGTGTCATTTTTTGGTTTGGCGAGGATCCTGAACGAACTGGCTGGTGGAGAACCCAAATCCACTAAACAGTTACGCGATGGTACTCTGTTGGTCGAAACAGCAAATTCGTTGCAAACAAAATTACTTTTGAAGGCGACTATATTATTTGGAATGCCAATCGTAGTGGAGGCGCACAAGTCCCTCAACTCATGTCATCTTGTAACGATCTGCTGTTTGTTGAGATGGACGAGTGCAAACGGGAACTTGCGAGTCAGGGTGTCATAGACTGTCGACGGATTACCACGAAGAAAAACGGCGAAGTTAAAAACACGACATCTGTTGTTTTAACTTTTGGAGTTGATAAGCTTCCAGAAAGGATTAAGGTTGGGTTTCACAGTTGCTCTGTGAGACCGTACTTTCCGAGACCAATGCGTTGTTTCAAATGCCAGAAGTTCGGGCACACTGCATCTCGTTGTGACGCACAGGCTGTGTGTCCACGGTGCAGTGAGCAGGTGCATTTGGGCGAAGAATGTAAGGGTCCACCCCGCTGTATTAATTGTTCTGGCAATCATCCTTCTTTCTTTTCTGATTGTCCACGCAATCAGGAAGAGAGAAAGATTATTTGAAATGAAAATTACGGAGACACTTTCTTATTTCGACGCTCGGAAGAAATACAATTCGCAGACCAGTCCTGTGTTTAGCCGTTCTTTTGCAACCATTACTGCAACACCCGTTCTTAAAAAATCTATTGCCATTCAGACCGATAGCCCTCCTTCAACTAATATTTCAGCGACCGATCCAATCTTGCCTTCTGTAGTTAAAAATACCGTTCCTAAATCTTGTGTTACTCAAAACTTAAAATCCAATTCGAATGTAGCTCCCAAAATTATTAGTCAATCTAAGACAAAAGCTAACGCCACACCTAAAATCAAAATTACTCATTTAAAGGCAAGTCCTTCTACTTCACCGAAAATTATTACCAAAAAACAAACAATGGAGGTTCGAGAAACATCGAATATTTCAAGTTCTGCCATCACCAAATTTTCGAAAAAGAAGGGATCTCATTCTTCGAGATCTTCTTCCCCAATGGAAGTAACAACTATAAAACTTTCTAAGTCAGAGCTAGAAATATCTTCCATAACTCAATAATGCCTCCCATACTACAATGGAATTGTAATGTTCTCTACAGCCATTTTGAGGAATTTAAAGCTCTCAATGCCGAGCAGACTCCCTATTGCATTTGCTTACAAGAAACGCATTTTCAAGACACAAGAGCTGTTTCACTACGAGGTTTCTCAGTATTTCGTACTGATGTGCCTACTGATGGCCAACCTCGTGGTGGAATAGCGATTTTGGTTCGCTAAAGTGTGTATTGTAAGGAGATTACTTTGAATTCTGAATTAAAAGCTGTCGCCGTCCGTGCCGCTATTCCTCTTCTGGTCACCCTATGTTCTATCTATCTTCCGCCAAACGACAATATCGATTTGCGTGATATCGTTGATATAATTGATCAATTGTCCCCTGCATTCATTCTTATGGACGATTTCAACGCCCATAATCCTGAATGGGGATAAAGTACTATTAATCAACGCGGTAGCCGTTTGGAACACCTATTCACCGCAAGTACGCATGTCATCTTAAATGATGGTAGCATGACACATTTTGCTGCAGAGTGGAGATCTTTCACTGCGATTGATCTAACGATCTGTTCTGCAGCAATAGCTCCATTGTTTGAGTGGCATGTACACTCGGACTTGCATCAAAGTGACCACTTTCCGATCATTCTTAAAGTTTTGCAAAGCTCAGATTCTGATGCTCGTGGTCCGAAATGGACTTTAAAGCGAGCAGGTTGGATTCTATTCTCGGAGTTGGCTGTATTTGGTGAAAATGATTTCGTTGACGTGGACGACCATGTTCAGTATTTCACGGACACAATCAAGTCTGCTGCGCAAGAAAGTATTCCTTTAACACCAGTTCATTCTAATAGAATACCCGTTCCCTGGTGGAACGATGAGTGCAAGATTGCTATCCGATAAAAACGACGTATTTTTCGCCATTTCAGGCGATTCCCAACTACCGAGAATATGATCCAATTCTTCCAAGCCAAGGCCAAAGATAGAAGAATTGTTGGGAAGAGTAAGAAAGCGTCATGGCAGAAATACATTTCTTCCATTACAACCTCCACTCCAGTTTCTAAAGTATGGGAGAAGGTCAGAAAAATATCTGGCCGCTCAAAATCTAGCACTGTTTCTGGCCTAAAAATCAATGGCAATGTCGGTCTGATGTTGCTAATATTATAGCATCCACTTTCGCGGATACTTCAAGTTCCAATTACCATCCAGCTGAGTCCCTCGCTCAAAAATCAATCTTGGAACGTCAATGTCTCAATTTTGTTTCTCCAGGTGACGAAATCTACAATATTTCTTTCAGCGTGGATGAACTTGAAAGTGCTATTTCAGATTCTCACGACAGTGCTCCTGGACCTGATTCTATTCACTACCAGATGCTTCGCCATTTGGATCCTGCTGGAAAAACTTTTTTTCTTCAAATGTATAATCGTATTTAATTATCCGGTATTTGCCCAACACCATGGCGTCATGCGATTATTGTACCAATTCCAAAACCAGGAACATATAAAACACTGCCATCTAGCTATCGCCCAGTCTCGCTTACCAGTTGTGTCTGCAAGCTCATAGAGCGCATGATCAACCGGCGTCCCGTTTGGTTCCTGGAATCAAACAACCTGTTGGATAACATCCAGTGCGGCTTCCGCCGTTTTCGTTCCACTGCAGACCACCTGATAAGACTTGAATCAACCGTCCGGGATGCTTTTCTCAACAAGCAACATATGGTAGCTGTGTTTTTTTATATTGCTCGGGTCTATGATACCACTTGGAGTTTTGGTATTATGAGCTCTTTACACTCCTGGAGCTTGAGAGGTAATCTTCCCATATTTCTTGAAAGCTTTCTTTCCTTAAGGAAGCCTCAAGTTCGTGTGGGAAATGACCTATCCAACATTTTTACTCAAGAAAAAAGAGTACCGCAAGGGTCTATTCTGAGTGTCACGTTGATTGCTGTGGCCATCAACGGTGTTGCGCAGTGTATTCGTTCACCTGTGCTGGGATCCTTGTACGTGGACGACTTGGCGATTTTCGGCAGTTCTCGCAATATGGCTTCCATATAGCGTCAGCTGCAGTTAACAAGCAATCGTCTTCATACCTGGGCTACTGAGCACAGTTTCGTATTTTCTGCTGCCAAGACAGAGTGCATACACTTCTGTCAACGCCGTCACCTTCACTTAGATCCTGTTCTCTCTCTCAACGGTACTGATCTTTCATTTGTGGAAACTGTCCGTTATCCTGGTCTTCTATTTGACAAGAAGCTTAACTGGCGTGCCCATCTTGTGGCTTTGAAGGCAAAATGTCGGCTTTCTCTAAATTTGTTGCGAGTTTTTTCTTCCAAATCGTGAGGTGCCGATAGAAATTTCTATGCTGCGCCTGTATCGGGCTTTGATACGTTCCAAGCAGGACTACGGCTGTATCGCTTACGCTTCTGCCAGGCCATCCGTTATCAAACGCATTGATACGATACACCATACTGGTATTCGTCTAGCTACTGGTGCTCTTCGTACCAGCCCAATACCAAGTGCATTGTGCGAAGCTGGCGAGCCTTCTCTGTATGACCATGAACAACACGGCAGCCATGAAGTCGAAACCATATCACCTGGTTTTTGACACTGTCTTTGGTCAACAGTTTGCGGAGATTTATGACAGAAGGGCTCGTTCGGTGGGTTCCTTTTCTGTCAGATCTCGCAATACTTTTGGAGCAGTTAAATTTGAACTTCCTACAACCCCAGACACTTCTTTCAGCCCCTTTCCTCCATGGACATTCTCCCGTCCGAATACCAACTATGCGCTTTCAAAGCTAGATCGATCCTCTACTCCCACCCATTCTGTTCCAACGTGAGTTTGCTCGAATCATTGCAAACTATCGGCAATGGATTCGAATTTACACCGACGGTTCGAAGAGCAACGACAGGGTTGCATGTGCTTATATATCGGCAAGAAGTGCATGTGAGTTTCGTCTTCACAAACGTTCGTCCGTATACACGGCAGAGCTGTATGCACTCTACCAAGCACTTCTCTGTATTTGCAAACTCGTACTTAATTCCTTCGTTATTTTGTCGGATTCAATGAGCGCTTTGAAAGCGATTGATTCTTTGTACCCTAAACATCCTCTCTTGCAGCAGATACAAACAATCTTGATGACATTATCGTCAAAAGGGTCTATCGTGCTCTTTATTTGGGTACCGAGTCATGTTGGTATTCGCGGGAATGAAGCAGCTGATGCAGCAGGTAAACGAGCTTTGTCCAGGGCCACTATTGATTATGATCGGGTGCTTGCAGATGACCTCAAGGGTCATTTCAAGCATCTGATCATACATCAATGGCAAGAAAGGTGGAGTCACATAGAACAAAATAAGCTCAGGAATGTTAAGCAAAACGTGAAGGCATGGGATTCTTCCCATAGAGCATCCCGACAGGAGGAGGTCGCTGTGGCGAGACTCCGGATAGGGCACACCTGGTGGACGCATGGTCATCTTTTGCACCGTGAGGAGGCACCGATGTGCGAAACGTGTAACACTGCTTTGACAGTGGCGCACGTTTTGTTGGAGTGCTCCCAGTTTACCGAGCAGCGAAACAGGGCGTGTCTGTCACTTGACCTGTCGGTGGCCATTGGTGACCATTCGACACTCATTGACAGAGTCGTCCTGTTCCTCAGGAATACAGGTCTATTTGCCTTTATTTAAAAGTTCTAGTTTTCTCATTAATTTTATTTATACACGTTTTTTTTTTATATTCAATAATATTTTACAATAACTTTAATTTTTACAATTTTAAGCATGTACATTTTATTCATTTTTATAAACATTTTTAAATCCTCTTTATTAACATTTTAGATTTAATAGATTTTAAGCTTAAAATATTATTTTTACATATATTTTAAAATGTTAGTTTATTTCATTATTTAGTTTATGGCGTGAATAGGCCAAGAGGCTGATACGCCTTTAAATTTTAATCCTACCTTCTACCTACCTTCACTTTAACTTGAAGACAATGACGGGTAAATATGTGGCATTAAATACAGTTCATCCATTTGGGTAGTAAGGTTCTGAATGCTTGACGAATGTTGTGAATACTGTACGCAGATTCTGAAGGCTCTAGATGCTCTGCAGGTTCTGGATTTCTGCAAAGGCTCTGCCTTTCTGAATTTCTGGATGTTGAATGCTCGACGAGTGTTTTTAATATCTGGATATATATTTTCTTGAATTTCACAATTTTACGTAGTTAATTAATTTCACTGTTTTTACAGGAATTTACTCTTGAACCATCCTACTTCTGACACCAAATTTTATGTGGGAACTTCTGTTATTCACCGGGTAAAAATTATATAATTTTTGTCGAGGTTCTTTTTGGTTTTGAATAATAAGAACCAACGAGTAAATTTAACCCTTTATTTTATCAGTGTATTTAATACAGATATATATATATATATATAATATATATATATATATATATATATATATATATATATATATATATATATATATATATATATATACATATATATATATATATATATATATATATATATATATATATATATATATATATATATATATATATATATATATATATATATACATATAATATTTATTGTTAAATATGTGTGTCTGTCTACACGAGCCTTACGCCTTGACGTTTGATTAATTAGTTTAAATAAAGTTTTTTATTCAAATTTTTAGTAAGTATTGCGTTCTAGCCTGATACTACTTCTACGACTCTACTGCACTGTACTGCACTCTGTTGCACTGTATGTTTTTGTGTGTCTTTGATGAATTTATAAATTCTGATTTCCACTGGAACGTGGGATTTGCAAGTTAGCGTTTTATGTTAAAGTTGAAATTTGCTTAGTTTTTAGCGCGTGTAGACAGACATAAACTTCTATTTCCTATACTAGGTAATGCCTAGTATACGAAATATGATAATCTAAATAAAATTTGTCTATACTACTTATTAAATTTTTATTACAATTATAATAAATGGGGTTCATAACAATAACATTATTTTTTAAGTGAAAAATCCAAAAATCAATAAATTGCACGAAATTCTATTGACAGTGAAAATGTGGCAAAAGGATCAATTGAACATGGCTCATGGCGTAATTCATCAGAACTGCAAAATATACCCCAACAAGCAAGAAATCATTCTGCAAGAATTGTGCAAGAAATCAGAAATAATATAGTATATTTTAATACTAATGGTGCTGTACTATGGCAAGAAAGCACAATTAGAAATCATCACTATTAATGTACTGCTATTTATTATTTTCTGCTTCATTATGTTTTATAATAATTATTACCTGAATGTTTCTGGAACTTTGTCGCATATTTATGAAAGAATCCAGGAAGCTCAACTCTGCGAAGCACCATAATTTTTATTGCACTGCCTCCACACCTGAGCCGCTGGCTATCTTCCTTCTTTGTTCCGATCCGACATGAACTGAATTCTCAAATTTCTTATTTTTGTTTTTGTAGCTTCAACTTTAATGTTAACAATTATATAGAATTAGTCATTGTTTTGTTTGTATAAAACAAATATATTTTTATTAACTTCAATTTCGTGATTAATTTTTAATTTTATTCACGTCAAAGCACATTGTCATGCATTTTCCATGACAATTTGCAATACAATAATATAACAAAATATATACCTGATGTATTCGGACGATGTTCTGGCGTCGCAATAGCAATTGTTTTCAATGCCGCGGAAATTGCGTTTTTTATTAAAATGTTTCGGAAGTTGTTAATCATACGGCACCGTGAATTTCTCATACACTTGAATGAGGAGAAGGCTTTCCTCTCTCGACCAATAAGCTTATGTATAAATTTATAGAAAATTTAATATATCATATAAATGATTAATACTTCTTTCAAAATTAATGTTTACCTTCCTTTTTACTTTCTTATACGCAGTATAAGTAAGTATTGTAATCATGAAAATTTTCGTTGTCGAGATTTTAACGGAAATATACGTTTTGACCTTCCCTGAATCGATTCCAGCTATATTTGGAATGACGTCCGTCTGTGTGTGTGTATGTGAGCGCTCTACAGCCCAAACGGCTAAAGGGAAAATTATGAAATTTTAAACTTAAGATTTGTATGTGCCTGGCACGAAAACCTTCTATTTTTGAAAACCATATTCCTACCGGAAGTGCATGTTTACTCTAGTCATTTTTTGCAGTTTCTGCAATTACTCAAAAACGGTTGCAGTTTCAGAAATATTGTTACAGTAAAAATTATAGATATCAGCATTTTGTACAACTTTTATTTGAAACTTTTTTACTCAAACGGTTCCGGAAAATGGCTCTTGAAATTTCTTCATATTACATTTAATTTTACATAAATCGTATCATCTGCGCCTGTCAATTGTTTATCAAAAAAAACAAAACAGACTTAAATAGTTTGAAGTTTGACATTTTATATTTATGCAAAGAAATATATTTAGCGCAAAAAAGTTCCAAAGGTCATAACAAATATTATAAATTAGAAAAATGATGAAACTACGATGTGGCTTAACCAATTTGCGTATAAGAAAGTTCGGTGCATGACACTGCAGATGTTTATTTTTTGGTATCGCCTTCATAATTTGTAACCACAAACAATTTAATATTCGGTCTTGCTCGTTCGAAATGTTTTGAGAAATTAAATTCGAATCAAACATCACCGGAAAAATGGGGATTTTTAGGGGTTCAGACCCCTGAAAAAGGTCAACATTTTTGAAATTATCGGTGTTAAAGTAATTTGTCATAAAAAGTAAAAAGCATGGGACTAATATTGAAAAAAATAGTTTTCAAATACGGTTGTGAGGTTTATTATTTTTCAATAAAACGAATTTGAACGTTTGAGCACGTATATTCATTTAAGTTTTTGAGCTAGTATAATATATTTAAAACATCTGCAGTGTCATGCACCGAACTTTCTTATACGCATATGGGTTAAACCACATCGTAGTTACCTTATTTTTCTAATTTATAATATTAATTCTAACCTTTAGATCGCTTTTACAGTAAATATATTTCTTAAAAACAATACAGAATGTCAAACTTCAAATTACTTAAGTCTATTTTGTTAAACAATTCAACGGTGCAGATGATACGATTTATGAAAAAATATATATAATATAATTTATTTTGAAGCCATTACTCATTTTGGAAAAATAATTCAAACAAAAGTTTTGCTAAATAAAAATACCTTTAATTTTTGTTCAAAAAATTTTTCTGTACCTGTAACCATTTTTGAGTAATTGCAGAAACTGCAAAAAATGACTAGAGTAAACATGCACTTCCGGTCGGAATATGGTTTTCAAAAAGAAGAGGTACACACCTCAGGCATATGCAAATCTTAAGTTTAAAGTTTCATAATTTTAACTTCAACCGTTTAGGCTGTAGAGAACATACACACACACAGACAGACGGACGTCATTCCAAAAATAGTTGAAGCGATTCAGGGAAGGTCATATATTTCCGTTAAAATCTCGAGTTCGAAATTTTTCATTATTACAATACTTACTTTTACTGCGTATAAGAAAGTAACAAAAGACAGATAAATAAATAATCAGTGATACGAAAACAATGGTTCTCGATGTATCATATTAAATACATTTATTGCCATCGCTATTCTTTCACAAAATAATTTATATTGATAAACCATGAAAATCATTTAATTATTATTTTCCATTTTTAAAAAGTATACCTTAACTAAAAACTATCATTAGCTTATAAATCTAGTTCATCATTACTGGTTGAGAACCTACATGACGTCATAACATTTCCCTTCTGCGAGATTTAACCAATACGAACTAATTTTATGGTTAGGATAATTTATTATTATTATTATAACGTCACATCTCAAGATACTATCTCCCCAAGCAGGCGGAAAATCTAATGCACTACAAAAATTAGTCATTACACTGGACAATAATCCATCAGCTATTTATTTGTTTGATAAATTTCTTTGGAACAAAATATCGATCATATCTCACATAGTAATTTCTTCGGCTTACAAACAAATCCTTTGTAAATAACAATGACGAGCACAATACACTTTTAATAAACATAAAACGTATCCGTTTTGATAAGAAAACAGTTATAATCAGTTATTTTCACTTTGGTGGACTCTTGGCGTCTATTAAAACTATTATAAATATTCCCGACATTATTATGAATGCTGCTAGCGCCGCCAACGATGATTTTTATTAATGCTAGTAGCGCAGCCAGCTATAATTTTTTTCAAAAAATATATAAACAAACGAAGAAATAAACAAACAAAATAATAAATTTTTAAAAACATCTGCAGTGTCATGCACCGAACTTTCTTATACGCATATGGGTTGAACCATATCGTAGTTACATTAGTTTTCTAATTTATAATATTTGTTCTAACCATTAGATCGCTTTTACAGTAAATATATTTCTTAGAATAAATATAAAATGTCAAACTTCAAATTATTTAAGTCTATTTTGTTAAACAATTGATAGGCGCAGATGATACGATTTATGTACAAATATATATAATAAGCAGAAATTTATTTTGAAAACATTACTCTTTTTGGAAAAAATATTCAAACAAATGTTGTGCTAAATAAAATTACCCTTAATTTTTGCGCATGCAATTTTTCTGTAACTGTAACCATTTTTGAGTAATAACAGAAACTGCAAAATATGACTAGAGTAAACAGGCACTTCCGCTTTGAATATTTTTTTCAAAAATAGGAGGTGCACACCTCAGGCATATGCAAATCTTAAGTTTAAAGTTTCATAATTTTAGCTTGAACCGTTTAGGCTGTAGAGAACATACACACACACACATACAGACACACACACACACAGACACACACAGACGGACGTCATTCCAAAAATAGTCGGAATCGATTCAGGAAAGGTCAAATCGTATATTTCCGTTAAAATCTCGATTTCGACATTTTTCGTGATTACAATTCTTACTTATACTGCGTATAAGAAAGTAAAAATGGTAGAGGGTAAGTTTGCATAAAATTTCTCTTTTTATTATATAATTATAGCGGATTGACTGCCAGGGTCATTACCGCTTTTACATACATATATAGGGGAGTGTATGAGAGAGAGAGAAATAAAAAAGAAAGAAAATATATTAGTGCTTAGCACTGTTGGATTTATCGGGTGTACTTAAAAATTTACCAACATTGCACTGTAGGAAAAATTTTGCGAACAAATGAGCACAGTTGGAATGTGCTGGAACCCACCGAGAATAGAGTTCCTTTTGTAAATATATAACACATTGGGGTGTCTATATTGAGAACGTGTTAACACTTAATTTGAGACGAATCAAATGTTGAATGAAAATTTAACATATATGATAGGAAATAAGACATCAAAACTACTTCAGATTCTCTGCAACAGGTCAGAAGAACGGAGGATGGAAAGTATTTTATTAACGCTAGCAGTGTTATTAATCAAGTTAACCTCAAGAGTTCCTTCAATACCAGCATTGCGACGATGCAAGTTGTAACTAGGACACTGTTCAAACAAATGTTCGAGAGTGAGCCTAGTGTTACAAGTGGGGCAGAGCGGTGGTTGTTCTCCAAGTAACAGGAACAAGTGTGTGAGACAAGTATGCCCAAGTCTCAGACGGGAGATGGCAACTTGCTCACACCTTGTTAGGCGGAGCGGTGAGATTCACCGCTCCACTGATACATTTACACGTCGCAATTTGCTGATAGAAGAGTTCCACTCCTACTGCCATACCTTTTGACAGTGCACAGCCACAGATCTCAACACATCTTCAGCGCGCATGGGATGACGGACATCGTAGTTGCCGTTGGCTGCTCCAAGAGCAGGTCGGTCAGCACAGTGACTACCGGGTATCCCAGCATGTCCAGGTATCCACACTAGTACGACATTTCTATCTAGCTCCCGTAATTTATCGATTTCTTCGCGGATATCCAAAATGGTTGGATCTGTGGAAAATCTGCTACCGATGCCTTAGATGGAACTCAGGGAATCGGTGCAGATGAGCAGGTTTCGTCGCTCATCGATAGCTTGACGGGAGTGTCGAAGAGAGTAGAGAATACCATATAGCTCAGAAGTGTACACTAAGCATATGGGTGACAGTGTGAATGACTGTGATACGCCGTCAGTCACGAAAGCGCAGCCTGTACCGGAGTCTGTCTTGGAGCCATCAGTATATGAGTGTTGATAGTCTGTGTACTGTTGCAATAGATTGAAGAATTCAATCAACTATATGGCATTTGGAGTAGAGTCTTTTGGCAAGTTGGTCAGCTCTAGGTTTGCCGTTAAAGAAAGAGATGCCCATGGAGGGATGTTGGTAAAAATTCTCGATAGAACAGTACCTTGGTTGTCAATTATGGTATTTCATAACCGTGGTAGTTTCAGTGCAAGCGGATAGAGAGATTCAACAATGGATTGTTGAAAATTATAAAATAGTTTATATGCTGCAGGAGCGAAAGAAGTTTGCAGACGTAACTCAAACCAAGTGTCATGTACCTTATGTGATGTGGCGGTACACCAGCTTCACAGTGAAGGCTTGAAATTGAAGTAGTCCTGAACACACCGGTGACTGTTCGAATGCCAGCATTGTGCACGCCTTCTAGCTTCTGCAAGTGAGGAGCACTAGCAGTGTGCGCAATGATAGCACAGAAGTCTATCCTGGAAAGAACCAGACTGACGTAAAGTCGTAGCAGAGAGTCCCTCTCGGCTCCCCAATTTGTGAAGGTAATACACTTGATAGCATTCAGTGACATTCGGCACTGCGCAGAAACAGTCTCGATTTGTTTACGCCATAGGAGACGTCTGTCGAAAATATCACCTAGGAACTTCACCTCATCCACGATCCGCGCAGGTCTGCCGTAAAGCGTCACAACAGGACAGTTGTGTGCTTTACGATAGCACAGGTTTTCTCCCTGGAGAAACGAAAACCACTGTCTGATGCAGCCAAAGAAACAATATCAATAACAATATCTTTCTTGATAGTGTACGAGAGATTAAGATGACGTGAAGATCGCTAGGTCGTCGACATAAAGGCAGTTATCAACAGAATTGGAGATGTTAGAAATGATGCCATTGATTTCTTTCAAGAATAGAGTTACACTAATGGAAGAGCCCTGGAGGATTCCGTTTTGCAATGTTCGCGAAGAAGAGAGAGTTTCTCCAACACGGACTCGGAATGAACGGCGCAAAAGAAAGTTTTCTACGAATTGAGGCAGGTGACCTCGTAAACCCCAGATGTGCAAATTTCGTAAAATTCCATATCTCCAGGTCATGTCAAACGCCTTCTCTAGATCAAAAAACACTGCAACCAAATGGTTCCGTTTTAAGATGCTAGATTGAATGGCGTTTGTCAGGTATACATGCAGGTCAGTAGTAGAGTGGTGCTGACGAGAGCCACATTGATGGTTATTAATTAGATTGTGGGAATCCAGAAACCAGTGGAGGCGGAAATTGACCATGCGCTCATATATTTTAGACAGATGACATGTCAAAGATATAGGGCGTTAACTAGATGCGGAGGAAACATCTTTGCCCTTCTTGAGGATCGGTACAATAACAGCTGCACGACAAGCGTCTGGATAAACATTCTGGACCCAATGGTGATTAAAAAACTCCACTAGTCTTATCTTGAAACAGTCGGGTACATGTCGCAACATTGCGTAAGCAATGTCATCATGCCCGACAGAAGTATTGCCAGTGCGACTGAGTGCAAATTCAAATTCTTCGATTGATAAACCTGAATTGTACAATTCAGTATTATTAGAGCCAAAGTCTAGTGGGACCTCCGCAGATGCTTTTGAGCGCAAAAAATGAAGTGAATAATTTTCAGAATTGCTAACCGCCTCAAACTGATTTGCTAAAATCTCACAAATCTCATCCCTAATAGTGTGTATTTGGCCATTGACCTGAAGCATTGGAATATGGGTACTCTTCTTGCGGCCGTTCATGTATCTGATTTTCTTCCAAAGCAGAGTTTAGTCGAGATCAGTGCCGATTGAAGAAACAAAGTCACGCCACGAATCAGTTTTTGAACGAAGAATTCGAACGAATAGCGGTTGCAACATTCTCGTTCCACCAAGGAACTGTCTTTTTTCTGGGACGATCAGCTGACTTCAGTATAGAACACGAAGCGGAAAACAGAATACATTCGGATAGGTGTTAAAGCTCAACTTGTAAATCTGGCGACGGATCAGGTAGCACCCTAACTACTAAATGCTTGCCAGTCCACCCGGTCGATTATCCATCTGCTTGTTGATATTTGAGCATCAGAAACAAAGGAGGATGATAGTAATTTCACAAGAATGGGAAAGTGGTCGCTGTAATGGGCATCGTCAACTACCTGCCACTGAAGATGGGCAGCTAGAGAGGAAGTGGAAAAAGATAAATCGATTGCCGAAAAGCTTCTTGATCTCAGGTTTATGTGCGTGGCAGAGCCAGTATTGATAATTGTGACATCATTGTTATCCAAGACCCTTTCGACAATTCGGCCATGGGCATCCGTGCGGACAGAACCGCAGAGTATATTGTGGGAATTAAAGTCACCGACAAGAACAAATGGTGTAGGGAGTTGTCGGATTAAATATTCGAGGTCATTTAGGTTCCAGTTGCCATCTGGAAGATAAACATTGCAGATTGTGATGTCACGAGGTGAGTATACTTGGCATGCAATTGCCTGTAACCTTGTCCTGATGTGCAGACCTTTAGAAGGAACAGAAGAGTCAAGTATAATTGCAACGCCACCATTGGCACGAACAACAGGATCAACATCCTTGCGGAGAATATTATATCCCCGCATGTTGAAGGTCTCGAGAGGTTTGAGGTGACTCTCTTGGATGCAGATAACTCTGGGGTTATGGTCAGACATTAACAGTTTTATCTCAGCAAGGTGGCTGACGATTCTATTACAGTTCCACTGAATGATAAATGAATAAGACATAAAAATGAGGAGAAAGTAATGTAAGAGAAAGAAGTAAAGAAAATAAAGGAAAAAAAAAAATAAAATGAAAAAAAAAGTTTATTTTTTTGATTAAATTCAGAAAGAAAAGACTGAATTTTGAGGAAAGCTCGGAAAGTGTTAAGTTTTCCTCAGTTTCCCCTTAGCCCATACACGTCTGTCTTTGGGTTTTCGGGCATTTTTGACAGTCTCATTATCAATCGACATAGCGCTTGACTCTGAGTCTGATAAGGAAATATTTGTCTCCTACAACAGGAGCAGGAGATGACATGACCCTTATTTTTGGAGTTTGGGATGTACCTGGCAGAACAGGTACTGGTACAGTAGGTAGTGGCGGTTTGGCAGATGAACATGTGGGTTTCGTTGCTGAAGAGAATGCTGCGCTCATAATGGCGCCTAAGTTGATGGTGATAGCCTCTGTTTTCATTTTCTTAATTTCAGGGATGCGAAGAGCTGCGATGTAGTTTACAGATAGAGTTGGAGTTACAGGCCTGGCTGCAGCGATGTTTGCGAAGCTAATCCCAGGAGTTGGGGTGTTTAAGCGCATAAAAACTCTAGCTTCTGGATAACTACAATTGTTCAAAGTTTAATATTTGACTATTGCGTACTCTTCTTTGAATTTAGAGAAGTTCCTCGACAGAGCGAGATGGCTCTCTCCACAATTCACGCATTTCACCGGATCGGTGCATCGCTCTTCTTCATGCGGGGCTATGCCGCAAATGCACATTTTCTTATCCTTACAAAATTTTGAAAAATGCCCAAACTTTTGACAGTTGAAGCACCGCATCGGGTTCGGAAAGTATGGCCTGACAGGCAAACTGTACATGGCTACTCGAAGTTTGGCTGGCAACTTATGCAATGAGAAAGAAACAATAATGGACGCAGCGTCTTCCACTACGCCATTGACCTTGCGGGTGATCCGCGTGACTTCACCTTGGGGTTTTAATTCGATACAAAGCTCATCGGTAGTACAGTTTATCAAATCACGGCAAGTTATTAGATCCTTAACCGTATTAAGGGTCGAATGTGAGGAAACGTCCTCAGAGAAATCAGAGAACATGGTAATTTGTAGACGCCGAGCTACTTGTTTCGCAGATTTAGTGCCCCCTGCGGGTGGGGGTTAGAATTCACCCGCAGCACCTCTGCTGGTCGTAAGAGGCGACCAATGGGCGAGGCAGGTACCTCGTAAAAAACACACAGTTCCATCTGAACTTTGACCGGAAGATTAGTGGGCCAATCTTCTGCGGACTTTTATTTCTTTATTTCAGCGGTCTGAAGCTTATTGATAGGTGAGGGGGACTATATCTCCTGGTTAGCCCTGGCGATCACACCAGTTTGTGGTGTGACGTCCCAAATTGTGGCTCCGTGGTGGGTGGGTAGACCAGGAGATGAATTTTTTTCTATTTGTTAATGGCTAATAAAAACAAAACCCCGGGGGCCCCTCCCCCAAAAAGATCTCGTCCATTATAGGACGAGGGAGAAAATTTCATAAAGGGGGAAAAAAAGTTTTCGCCAAAATTTTTGATTATCAAAAGGTTGGAAGATAAAAAACCCATTTCAGAAGTTTCATGTTTTGCTCTGGCGAGGAGCCTGAATGAGCTGGCTGGTGGAGAACCCAAATCCACCAAACGGCTTCGTGATGGTACACTATTAGTCGAAACGGCAAATGCTTTACAAACAAAATCACTTTTGAAAGCTACCAACTTATTTGGAATGCCAATTATAGTTGAGGCGCACAAGTCCCTCAACTCATGTCAGGGCGTAATATCGTGTTACGACCTGCTGTTTGTTGACATGGAGGAGTGCAATCGGGAGCTTCCGAGACATAAGAAACGGCGAAGTAAAAAACACAACATCGGTTGTATTAACTTTCGCGCTGGACAGGCTTCCAGAAAAGATTAAGGTTGGCTTTCATAGTTGCTCTGTGAGACCATACTTTCGTCGACCAATGAGATGCTTTAAATGCCATAAGTTCGGACACACTGCATCTCGTCGTGACGCACAGGCTGTGTGTCCACGGTGCAGTGAGCAGGAGCATTTGGGCGAGGAATGTAAGGGTCCCTCACGAAGTGTCAATTGTTCTAGGAATCATCATTCTTTCCTTTCTGATTGCCCACGCAATCAGGAGGAAAGGAAAATTATCGAAATCAAAATTATTGATAAGATATTCTATTTCGACGCCCGTAAAAAGATTTAAACGCAGACCAGTATTACATTTAGCCGTTCTTTCGCCACAATCGCTGCAACGCCAGTTTTAAAAAAATCTATTGCCGTTCAGACAGATAATCTTCCTTCCTCTAATAGTTCTTCAACTGTTCCGAATTTGCCTTCTGTTAAATCTAACATTCTTAAATCTAAGGTTAGTCAAAATTTAAAATCAATTTCGAAAGCAGCTGTCAAAATCATAAACGAACCAAAATCAAAATTAAACGTTAAACCTAAACAAAAATTACACATATAAAATCAAGCCCTTCTTCTACGCCGCAAATTATTTCGAAAAAAACATTCTCTGGAGGTACGAGAAACATCCAGTGATTCAAGTTCTTCCATTACCAAATTTTCTTCTAGTAAAGGATCTCATTCTTCGAGATCCTCTTCTCATATGGAAGTCACAAGCATTAAACTCTCTAGGCCAGAGCGAGATAAATCTTCCACATCCAAATAATGCCTTCCATACTACAGTGGAATAGTAATGGTTTATACCGCCATTTCGCAGAATTTAAAGTTCTCAATGCCGAGCAGACTCCCTCTTGCATATGCTTACAAGAAACACATTTTCAAGACTCCAGAGCTGTTGCATTACGAGGCTTTTCAGTATTTCGTACTGATGTGCCTACTGATGGCCAAGCTCGTGGTGGAGCAGCGATTCTGGTTCGTGAATGTGTGTATTGTGAGGAGATTGCTTTCAATTCTCAATTGCAAGCTGTTGCTGTCCGTGTCGTTATTCCTTTTCTGGTCATTTTAAGTTCTATCTATCTTCCGCCAAACGACAATATCGATATGCCTGATATCGTTGATTTAATTGATCAATTGCCTGCTCCATTCATTTTTATGGGCGATTTCAACACTCATAATCCTGAATGGGGATCAAGAACTATTGATCAACGCGGTAGCCGTTTGGATCACCTATTCGCCGCAAGTACGCATGTCATCTTAAATGATGGTAGCATGACACATTTATCTGCAGCGTGGAGGTTTTTCACTGCTATTGATCTAACGATCTGTTCTGCAGCAATAGCTGTGCACTCGGACTTGCATCAAAGTGACCACTTTCCGATCATTCTTAAAGTTTTGCAGAGCTCAGATTCTGATGCTCGTGGTCCGAAATGGGCTCTAAAGCGAGCAGATTGGAATCTATTTTCGGAGTTGGCTGTATTTGGTGAAAATGATTTCGTTGACGTGGACGACCATGTTCGGTATTTCACGGATACAATCAAGTCTGCTGCGCAAGAAAGTATTCCTTTAACACCAGTTCATTCTAATAGAATACCCATTCCCTGGTGGAACGATGAGTGCAAGATTGCTATCCGAGAAAAACGACGTATTTTTCGCCATTTCAGGCGATTCCCGACTACCGAGAATATGTTCCAATTCTTCCAAGCCAAGGCAAAATTTAGAAGAATTGTTCGGAAGAGTAAGAAAGCGTCATGGCAGAAATACATTTCTTCCATTACAACCTCCACTCCAGTTTCAAAGGTATGAAAGAAGGTCAGAAAAATATCTGGCCGCTCAAAATCTAGCACTGTTTCTGGCCTAAGACTCAATGGCAATGTCATTACCTGTCGGTCTGATGTTGCTAATATTATAGCATCTACTTTCGCGGATACTTCAAGTTCCAATCACTATCCAGTTGAGTTCCTCGCTCGAAAATCAATCTGGAACGTCAATGTCTCAATTTTGTTTCTCCAAACGAGAATTTACAATCTTTCTTTCAGCGTGGATGAACTTGAAAGTGCGATTTCAGATTCGCACGACAGCGCTCCAGGACCTGATTCTATTCACTACCAGATGCTTCGCCATTTGGATCCTGCTGGAAAAACGTTTCTTTTAGAAATGTATAATCGCATTTGGTTTTCCGGTATATGCCCCTCACCATGGTGTGATGCGATTATTGTACCAATCCCAAAGCCTGGAAAAGACAAAACACTGCCATCGAGCTATCGCCCTTTCTCGCTTACCAGTTGTGTCTGCAAGCTCATGGAACGCATGATCAACAGACGTCTTGTTTGGTTCCTGGAATCAAACAACCTGTTGGATAACATTCAGTGCGGCTTCCGCCGTTACCGTTCCACTGCAGACCACCTGATAAGACTTGAATCAACCATCCGGGATGCTATTCTCAACAAGCAACATAAGGTAGCTGTGTTCTTTGATATTGCCCTGGCCTTTGATACCACTTGGCGTTTTGGTATTATGCGCACTTCACACTCCTGGGGCTTGAGAGGTAATCTTCCCATATTTCTTGAAAGCTTTCTTTCCTTAAGGAAGTTCCAAGTTCGTGTGGGAAATGACCTCTCTAACATTTTTACTCAAGAAAACGGAGTACCGCAAGGTTCTATTTTGAGTGTCACGTTGTTTGCTGTGGCCATCAACGGTGTTGCTCAGCGTATTCGTTCACCTGTCCTGGGATCCCTGTACGTGGACGACTTGGCGATTTTCTGCAGGTCTCGTAATATGGCTCCCATAGAGCGTCAGCTGCAGTTAACAATCAATCGTCTTCATGCCTGGGCTACTGAGCAAGGTTTCTTATTTTCTGCAACCAAGACAGAGTGCATTCACTTCTGTCAACGCCGTCACCTTCACTTAGATCCTGTTCTCTCTCTCTCAACGATACTGAACTTCCATTTGTGGAAAATGTCTGTTTTCTTCGCAGGCTTTTGACCATGAACTACACGGCAGCCATGAAGTCGAAACCATATCACCTGCTTTTTGACACTGTCTTTGGTTAACAGTTTGCGGAGATTTATGACAGAAATGCTCGTTGGGTGGGTTCCTTTTCTATCAGATCTCGCAATACTTTTTGAGAAGTTAATTTTGAACTTCCTTCGACCCCAGACACTTCTTTCAGCCCCTTTCCTCCTTGGACATTCTCCCGTCCGAATACCAACTATGCGCTTTCGAAGTTAGATCGATCCTCTACTCCACCCATTCTGTTCCAACGTGAGTTTGCTCGAATCATTGCCAAATATCGGCAATGGATTCGCATATACACCGACGGTTCGAAGAGAGACGACAGGGTTGCATGTGCTTATATATCGGCAAGAGGTGCATGTGAGTTTCGACTTCACAAAATCTCGACCGCATACACGGCAGAGCTGTATGCACTCTACCAAGCACTTCTCTATATTTGCAGACTCGCACGTAATCCTTTTGTTATTGTGTCAGACTCAATGAGCGCTTTGAAAGCGATTGATTCTTTGTACCCTAAACATCCTCTCTTGCAGCAGATACAAGCAACCCTGATGACACTATCGTCAAAAGGGTCTATCGTGCGCTTTATTTGGATACCGAGTCATGTTGGTATTCGCGAGAATGAAGCAGCTGATGCAGCAGGTAAACGAGCTTTGTCCAGGGCCACTATTGATTGTGATCGGGTGCTTGCTGATGACCTCAAAGGTTATTTTAAGCATCTGATCATGGAACAGTGGCAGGAAAGGTGTAGTCATATAGTTTCCAACAAGCTTAAAAATGTTCTGCACAACGTAAAGCCATGGCATTCTTCCCATAGGGCATCCCGAAAGGAGGAGGTCGCTGTGGCGAGACTCCGAATAGGGCACACCTGGTGGACGCATCGTCATCTTCTGCGCCGTGAGGAGGCTCCGATGTGCGAAACGTGTGACACTGCTTTGACAGTGGCGCACGCTTTGTTGGTGTGCTCCCAGCTTACCGAGCAGCGAAACAGGGCGGGTCTGTCACTTGACCTGTCGGTGGCCCTTGGTGACCATTCGACACTCATTGACAGGGTCGTCCTGTTCCTCAGGAATACAGGTCTATTTGCCTTTATTTAAAAGTGCTAGCTTTGTCTTTAATTTTATTTATACACGTTTTTTTTAGCACTCAATAATATTTTACAATATCATTTTATCTTTACAATTTTAAACCTGTTCATTTCATTTATTTATATATAATTTCTGTATCCTCTTTATTAATATTTTACATTTAATATATTTTAAGTTTATAATTTTACTTTTACACAATATATAATTTAAATGTAAGATTATTTCATAATATAGTTTATGGCGAGAATAGCCCAAGAAGCTGATACGCCTTTAAATTTTAATCCTACCTACCTACCTCGCAGATTTAGTTTCTACCAACAAACCTACCTTGATTTGTTTTAGTGACTGTACATCACCAACGAGACCGTACATTTGTTTAGAAATTAAAAATAGACTGACCTTGAAAAAGTCTGTTCCATCTTTTTTTTTAATGACCAGTAACCGGGGACTGGAATCCACCGTCAACTGGCTCATTATCTTCTGCTTCTTCGCAGGATTATAAGACACGGAGGGGTTACCCCCTCCGTCGAAAATGCGGACAATTAAAAAGAAAAAAAGAAATTTGAAGAACCCACCTGATCTACGAAAACGTAACCAAAACTACGAAGAAAAAATCGAAATCTGAATAATTTCAGACGAAAATCGACCGAAACGACAGAATAAACGACAAAACTAACACAACCGAACGAGAAAAGAGCACCGTTTTGACAAGAAATTTATTTGTTTACAAATAAAAGTATTCACACAGAGCTCACGTAAAAAAAAACCTTTCACTCTGGCTTCAAGTACACGACTGAAAATTTCTTTTAAGTTAATTTTACTTATTTAAACATGTTTATCCTCAGAAATGGAAATAATAGAATTAAATGAGGCAAAAATCGCCGCAATAAGTAAGAAACTTATATAATTTTACTATTTATGGCGCGATACTTGTAGTGATAAAAGTAGGAAAAACGGTGGTTGGCATATTCGTTTTGAAGCTAATAAACATTACTTTATCATACTTGGAAAAGTATGATTATGTTCACAAAAAATGTCTCTACACGGGTCCGTGCTTAAATTTAATGTACGTTTAGTTATACTAATTTAAATAAATACTAAATATTCACAAATTGATACTTTTTTACGGCATTGTTACGCCTACATAAGTAACATTTTTACGAAAAACTTCACGGAGCAGTGTAGGTTAACAAATTAACCTTGCACACTTTTTAAAAAAAATGCATTACCGTTCTTAACTCTTGTTTTACTTCGAATATACGAGCAGGTGTTTTTAATAAGAATTATGATGGATAGATGTCTCTACTATAGCTATTTATTCGAAACAATAATATTATCGCTTTGCGATAGCACAAGGTGGAGCAATTCCCCCCTTTCGTCTCCATGCAATTGAAATATACATACTATTATAAGAAAATCTTTGGTTCTTTGGTGATAAACGGCAGAAATTATTTTTCATTTTTACAATACTATTTTATAGATTGGAATACTTTTTTATATTTCTAAAATTATCGAAGCGATCTTCAATATATTATTTTAAATTCTAATAATGTTTTATTTAACCCTCTAAAATTATCTATTCGGTCTAAATAATTTTATGCCAACTTCCAATAGTACGATTATATATCCTTTGTCGAAATGGAAAAAGTGATAATCATTGTAACGGTTTTGGCGGGAAAAATATATTTAATATATAAAAACAGAACTATATTTGTTACAATGTATGAATATTAAAACAAATCTGATCCAAATATGCGAATGTTTTATTTACTATTGAGTACCTATTCATGGGCAAACGACAATTGATTTTTGTTAGAATATTGAATAAAGAATTCTTTCCATATATCGTGTAATTTGTATTATTGCTTTGTTTGTCATACCAACACATATATAAATTATGGCAAAAGGTGAAAATGATACCAAACGAAATCACCGTTTATCTACGCGTAGACAGGCATATTCTAAGAAAAAAAAGCTGAGGTGTCTGTTACTGAACTTTCTTATAATTTTTATTTCTTATTCGTCTGAGGTTCAGCGGCAAATTATCCGCATACCCCGTATATATACAGCGTGAGCGCTCTACAGCCCAAACTGCAAAAGGAAAAATTATGATATATTAAACGTAATATTTGTATGTGCCTGGCACGAAAAACTCCTATTTTTGAATACAATATTCCGACCGGAAGTGCATGTTTATTCTAGTCATTTTTTGCAGTTTCTGCAATTATTCACAAATGGTCAAAGTTACAGAAAATTTTCGTGAACAAAAATTAAAGGTATTTATATTTAGCACAGCTTTTGTTTGAATCTTTTATCCAAAAGAAGTATTGGTTTCAAAATAAATTTCTGCTTATTATATATATATGTACATAAATCGTATCATCTGCGCCTGTCAATTGTTTAACTTAAATAATTTGAAGTTTGACATTTAATATTTATTCTAAGAAATATATTTAGTGTAAAAGCGATCTAAAGGTTAGAACAAATACTATAAATTTGAAAAATAATGTAACTAAGATGTGGTTTAACCCATATGCGTATAAGACAGTTCGATGCATGACACTGCAGATGTTTTTACTGTAAGTACTACCGTTTTTGTACTACCGGATTTAAGTTAAAGCTGAATTTTGAAAATATCTCTTATTTTGAAACCAGTACCTTTTCTGAAAAATATTTTCAAGTAAAAGTTATGCGAAATATTAATATCTTTTAATTTTATTCTGAGAAATTTTCCTGTAAGTACTAGCGTTTTTTAATCATAGCAGAATATTGAAAAAGCTTATTCTTTTTCTACCAGTACATTTTCTGATAAATATTTTTAAATAAAAGTTATGCGAAACATTAATAGCGTTTATTTTTATTCTGACTAAATTTACTCAAAGTTCTACCGTTTTTGAGTTATAGCAGAAAATGCAAAAAATGACTAGAGTAAACATGCACTTCCGGTTTGAATACACTTCCGTTTTGAATACACAAACGCAGAAAAACCGTGAAAATGCCCATGAAAGAGTACTTTTGCCCTAATTTTAGTAAAATGTACAAAAGTGTAAATTGACAAACCTGAACGCATAGACAAATTTTTTCCCTAATAAATGGAGAATAAAAACGAATTACCGATTATGCTAAATAGTAGTAATTCACAATTTAGAAAATTGTCAGAGTTGGAAAATAAAACGTATAAAATCGAATATTTTGAGGTAATTGAAGGAAAGTATGGTGAGCAAATAATAGTTGGTATAGAGAATTTTAAAGTATTATTACCTGAACGGTATAATAGATTTATACTAAGTATTGAAAAGTTGAACAGTAATCCTCCTTGTTTAAAATATAATGGTAAGAAGAAAATATGTACTAGAGAGATGCATGATTAAACGAATAGTTAAAAATATAAAAAAAATAAATATTGAATTTGTTTAAACAAAATAAATATATAAATTAGGTAAATATTATTAAATATAACAAACAAATGATGATAATAATTTCATTTGGAAGGATGGTGAGCAATCGTCATAGTTTAAAATATAACGTAAAAATGAATGAATTTATTTAAAGCAATTAAATATGACCACAAAAAAGTTTTATTATAAATGCACATAATAGTTGAATATTACTTCACATAGCATCATAACCGTTCAACTTTTTTTCTTTTAAATATTTCACAACGCAAAAGTAATTAATGTTTTTGATAAACTCGCGTTCCTTAGTAAATATTTGAGCCTCTTATATTTCACCAGATTTAAAGAGACACACATAAGTAAAGGTGCCCCGACAGCGATAACTGATAAAAAGGGCATTGCTATCGCTGATAAACTACTGCCTGTAAATAAAACTTCGCCCAAACGCATACCTAGATTAATTTTACTATAATGTTTATAAGATTTGCGGTAAACATATATACGTTTTTCAAGATAATCCTCCATTATGAACGGGAAAATGTTTCTTTATAAATGAGGAAAATAGAAGGATCTGGATTTGTAAATAGTTTAATAAATAAATTACCGCTTGCAGTACATATACCAGGTTATAATTACTAGGTACCAAGGTAGAAAAGCGATTAGCAAGAGGTGATAAAGGAGTTAACGGATTAGATGAAGCTTGCCGAGAACATGACATAGCTTATTCAAAATATACAGATGTATACAACAGAAATAAAGCTGATTATATATTAGAAAATAAAGCATGGAATAGAGTATTAAATAAAAATGCAAGTTTTAAAGAAAAAATAGCTGCTCGATCAGTTACAAGTATAATGAAAACGAAACGTAAAATGGGAATCGGTCTTAATTTTTATACTAATAAATCAGTTGAAATGGCAGAAATATTGAGTAAAAGTCAATTAAATAAAATTCAAAAAGCTAAACAGGAAGGAGTAGGAGCTACTATAAATATATCTGCATCTCAGATAAAAAAAATAAGTCCTCCATCAAAAATACCTATTCCTGTCACAATGTTAATGGCGGCATTACAAAATTCTAATTCCAACAATGTACAGGATATTGTATATCAATTAGAAAATGTAAAAGGCAGTATTGATTTACGAACAACGCAATTATTAAATAGTTTAACAGACAAGAAAGGTGGTGTAATACTTTTGCCAGCCGGACCAATAATAAAAGGATCATGTATAAAATTAGGCGGTGCATTATCTGATATTACTGTAAAAAATGGCGGCTTCCTGCCATTCGCAATTCCAGCTGTAATGACATTAATTAAAGGTGCATTAGCCGCTCTAGGAACAGGTGCAATGTTGCAAGCAGGGAAAAAGGTAGGCGAGAAGGTTTTTGGTAATGGGATGTATATAGGCGATCCTGCATATAATAAACAGAAACGTGGAGGAAAAATAAAAAAAATTGATACCAGAGAGACCATTGTCAAATATAGAAATATGGAAATATGCTAAAGAGTTAAGACTTCCATATTTTAGAGGTGTATTTATGGATGACACTTTTCCTAAACTAATTAACAAGAATGAATCAGTTATAGTTAATTTAGATTCTAATTCGGGACCAAGGACTCACTGGGTAGCTTATATAAAAATTGATAATAAAGTTTACTATTTTGATAGTTATGGAAACGTAAACCTTGAAATAAAATTAGTAAAGTATTTTAATAAGGCTGAAATATATTATAATTATGACAGACAACAGTCATATAGTGAAACAAATTGTGGAAAGTTATGTATAGAATTTATATATAATTTCTTTTATAACACTCACATTAGATAATTATAAAAATTTGAATCAATCTATTTTAATTAGTAATTATTTCCCCCCCCCCCCAGATTTAACAGATGGTAGATATGAATTGTGTCTGAAAAGTTTAAAAACATCATTTATTATTCCAAATGTATCAGAAAAATTAAAAAATCATACGTTTACTTATATTAAAGAGGGTGTTAGTAAAACAGTTAAAAATGATGATGGTACATATAGATATAAAGACTTGAAAGACATATTAGAAGAAATTATCGGTATAGGATTCACATTAAAACCAAATGACAATACTATGAAAAATATGATTAAAAGTATTTATACCATCGACTTTACAACATATAACTCAATAGGACCATTGCTGGGATTTAATAAAAGGGTACTAGAGCCAAACATACTGCACATGTCTGATAACACTTTGGATATATTTCCTGTTAAGACTATTAAAGTATGTTCAAATATTACAAAAGGATGGTATATCGGCTCGACAGAAACTAGTACAATATATGAATTTTTTTTAAATGTAAGACCTGGTTATGATATAATTGAGCAACCTATTAACTTGGCATATTATCCACTAATATTAAATAAAATAGATAAATTGGAATTAAAACTAATAGATCAAGATGATAATTTAATAGACTTTACAACTGAACCTTTGTTAATAACTTTACATAGAAGAAAAATGTAATATTTTTTCTATTATATATTTGTTTATTCTAGTAATGAGCGAGTACATAAACCACCTATCCAGCGTTACCAATATATAAAATATTTACCTATGATAGTAGGTAGAATTAATATACCAAATACATTTACAGAGATTAAAGTACCCAATCAGGATGTTATTTATGACACTGCAAACAGTAATCTTGTAATAGCCGGTCAGATTATAGGCAAAGGTACCCCACTGACAACTGCTAATTATAAGACGTTTCAAATTGTTCAAAATGGTATAATGCATCTCTATTCACAAATAAAATATTTAATATCCAGTAAAGAAGTAGAAGTATTTATTGCTCCAGGTTACACAACAACAATTAAAGGTTTATCTACTTTTAATAAACAAGACATGTTTGATGGCTGGGACACTGAGAATGTTTTAGATGAAAAGGGATATTTTTCCATTACTGTACCACTAAAAAATATTTTCGGTGTATTTGAAACATATAATAAAGCTATTTTACGTATCAGTCAGGAACTACAACTATTTAGAGCAACCGATGATTCAAATTGTTTATTAGCATCTGTGACATTAAAAGGCAATTTTCAAATTAATATTTCAGAAGTATATTGGAGTATGCCACTAGTAATTCCCACATTGGAAAAACAAATAGAAATTAGTAATCTTATAACTTCAAACAAACAGCAAATAATAAATTATAATTCATGGACTTATGAATGTAATCCTACAATTCCTAAAGATGTGATGAAATATACATGGCGAGTAGCAACCCTAGCAAAACGTCCAAAATATTTTATCATAGCGTTTTCTAAAAATCGTGATACAGATGTAACTCTAGATAATTAAAAATTTTATTTTATTGACCTGCATGATATAAAAGCATTATCAAACAACGATGGCTATCCACAGGAAAATTTAATGTTAGATTCTGACCACAAGTAGTGTATACACAATGTTTAAAAACTTTCAAAAGACATATTTCCTTAATAACAAACATATTAATGCACCTATTGTTTCTAAATATGAGTTTAATAAAAACTATCCAATATTTGTTATAGATTGTTCATATCAAAACGAGACCATAAAGGAATCAATTACAGAAGTAAAGATTGACTTTCAGTTTAATAAAAAGTTTCCAGAAAATACTATTGTACACTGTCTGATAGTTAGTGATACAAATATAAAATATAGTAGCTTGACAAACACGGTAGTAAAAGACTTTTAATCGCTAATAAATGGAGTTTAAAATTAAAAAAGTAGGAAAAGGTTTAGAGAATATAACTATAGAAGAAGAGCAACAAAATAGATATAAATATTTCCCCAACACTATAAGATGTATAATATGTGGACCATCAAATTGTGGTAAAACAAACATTATATTACAAATGTTAACAGATACGCATAACGGTTTAATATATCAAAATATATATGTTTATTCAAAATAATTACATCAACTAAAATACAAATATCTTGAAGAGTTTGTAAATGAAATGAATAGTCATTTAAAAAATCGTATAGGCTTTTACAAAATTGAACATGCTGAAGACGTTACACCTGTAGAAAATGTAAAACCTAATTCAATAGCAATATTTGATGATATTGATACACGAAAAATAAAAATACTTGAAGATTACTTTAGTAGAGGTAGACATTATGGTCTTTGTTGTATATGCACATGTCAAGCATTAAGCCGCATACCGAAACAGATGGTCAGAGTTAATGCAAACTATATTATACTTTGTCACTTTACTGATAGTACTAATTTAAAACATGCATATAATGATTTCGCTGGCCGGATATGAGTATAGAAAAGTTTAGAGATCTTTGTAATTTTTGTTGGAAAAAGAAATGTGATTTTCTAGCCATAAATATGGAGAAAGATATGGCAAATGGTAAATATAGCAGTCGCTTTAATGAAAACATTTTATCTTAACTATATTAATTTCCTTTAAATATTTTGATATAAATATCTAAAATTATTTTTTATACCTATTATTTAAATATTTTAATTCAAATATCTACATATATTTTGTATATATCTATTTAAATATTTTAATTTAAATATCTACAATTATATTTTATATCTATTTAAATATTTTAATTTAAATATCAACAATTATATTTTATATTTATTATTTCAATATTTAATTTAAATATCTACAACAATTTCTATATATATTATTTAAATATTTTAATTTAAATATCTACAATTATTTTATATATCTATTATTTAAATATTTTAATTTAAATATCTACAATTATTTTTATATATCTATTATTTAAATATTAATATATCTACTGTTAATTTTTATTAATAGAATAGTGACCTCATGGTAATGTGTCAAACCCATTTTCTAGTATATATCTTTTATTATCGGCAGGATTCAGAGCAATTTTATTTTGATTGATGGAATAAATGTCATGCTTTACACTTCTAATAGTATTCATTGTTCTGGACATCATCTCACTATTAAATAAACAGTTTTTATAATCGTCAATAGTAATATTATTCTTAACTACATTTTTCTTGGTAACTTTTGCCTTCTTTTGAACTGTTTTACCTAATACATCAAACGCATACATTTTTGCCTTTAAGCCAACCAATTCTGTCATTGGAGAGCCCATATTTACATCTTTCATTTTTCCAAGTACCTATTTGTTCACTATGGGTATGTTATATTTATTATCAACAGGATAGTCGGATGTATCAAAGTGGTCTATCATATGTTTCATATCTTCATAAAAGTCTTCCGTGATAATATTATAAATATAGGAATCCGTATCTTGATAGAGTAACTCTATATTATGCTTATATTTTTGTTCCATAACATTATAATGGAAATCATACATTAACTCTTTTGATATATCTAATATAGACAAACCAATGTAAATTGGTTTGTTGAATGTTATTTTAGCTTTATTCATATGTATGGCCACAAGATTTTCAGTAAAGATGTTTCTATGTTTAAAGTTTGGTTTGCTTATAAGCTTTTCACTTTTTTTAGCATTTGGACATAGTATTATGTTTACATATTTTCTAATGTTTTCCATAGACTTTCCAAATATGCTGTTATTCAATAATTTATAAAAGTCCTTTTCGAATTCACTACTTGCTTTCTTTCTCATTTCCGTATTCAAGTCTATATAATTCTTTAACCAATAAGATTGTTTAAAACTTTTAATACCATTCCCTTTGATAGATATTGTTTCAAGCTTCTATAATGTAAAACATATCTTTTTTTGATATCCAATGTAGTTAGTAATTTACATTGATTAGATCCTGGTGGATTTTTTGATTCGGGTGCTAGTGGTAAATCCTTATGTAAATCATGTAACTCCGTGGGATATTCTAAATCAACTTCAGCAACATATCCTTCATTTGCATCATCCGCTAGATTTAAATTAATATTTTAACTGGTCTATTCAAAACCTGCATATGGCATCTTCTGCGACATTGCCCAATCATATAAATTATTGGCATGTAAATACATTAAATAATTAGATGATTTTGCGGGGTCATAATCTTCCATGTATTTATTATTTGCCTTTACATGCCGCTTACTACACTGTGTTATTCCTCCTCTAAAACCTTTTTCAATCATTAAAATCATATCATAGTCAGATATTAATTCTAATGTCAGTTTTGTATATTTTAACATTGCATCCCATGTTTGTCTAGGTGTTGTAAAGTACCATGCTGGGTCTAATTTGTATAAATTGTAGCATATTAATCTGAAATTCTTAAATATATCCGCCAACAATAATACATCTGTTTTTACATACAAGTCATGAAGGTCTCCTAGATTTTGCATTTTAAATTTATTCCATACATTTAATACATGTTCATAGTCTGTATCACTTATGTTTGAATCGTTTAGTTCGCTATAAAATTCCGATTTAGGTGGAACACTTGTCTCTGTAAATCTTGACCATGAATCCATGTATTCATAACAATATGTTAGTTTCTTAAGTACATAATCAACCTCATCTTCTTTAAAGTATTTAGTCAATGATGTTTTATTCTTTTTTTATATTCTTTGCAAGATTTTCCAAACCACTCGACATAAATTTAAATGAATCCACAAATTTAATTTGTAGATCATCTGTATGTTTAGTATAACTTATATACCGTTCTTCATTACATGGGATTAAATCTATTTCTTGGTCATCATAAGCAAGTTCTTTGATAAATAAATGCGAATCGTAACCGGACAAGTTATGGAAAAATACAGGCACAAATTTAGGCTTCTTGCATTTTAAATTACAATTATTACAAAGAGGTGCTATATATTTTCCAGTCAAATGATCATGATGGCGTACTTTTTTTATTTTTTTCTGTATACTTACCGCCACATAAAGTACAATTATTATTAGTATTATATTGTTCTATTTCTGTATTGGTAAGAGGTAACATTTCCTCAATTTCATCATAATAGTTACCAATTTCTTCTACTTCTTGTCTAATTCTATCCATAAATACTTTTGCGGCATTAGGACCTCTATATACAACAGGCGGCTTATATTCTTTATGTACGTATTTTATATAATAACAAAAACCTGAAGGTTCATGTTTTTCGTATCTATGTGTGTATGATTTGTTATTTGATGGTGCACATGTTTGAATTTTTTTTGTTAGACATTAAAAATCTGCATATATAACAAATGGAACTTTCATTGTATTTCCATAATTCTAAAACTGGATTTTCTCAGTTTTACTTGGCATAATTACATTTACTGAATCTTTGGTTTTACAATCAACTTTGTGAATGTTTAACTTATACTCTGAATTAAAAAATAATAAACATCGATCACAGAGATCTTTGGAACCTTTATGCTTAGATAATTGAGATCCCACTAATCGTTTTTTTTTTTTTTTTATATGTACATTTATACCAGCTCAACAAAAATTATGTTATACATGGTATTTATAATATGATATAGATTCTTAGCTGGTATTAGGTGTCATTAATGAGGTCAATGACGTATCATCCCTCAGTGGCTTGGTTTTATTGGTGGATTGGCGTTTATTCGCTTTCGCCAGTTCCTTCTTCGTTTGGAGAGATGAGTAGGTCTTGAGGAAGTCTTTTTTTGAGTCTTGTTCGGTTGGATCTTTGACCTAGATAAAAATAGTTTGCACTTGAGCAGGCTTGAATTTTAAAAAAGAATTTCTTGGCTATTTTCTTGATGTGTGTTTTAATGGTATTAAGTCCTAATTCTTTGTGCAGCTGGGTGTTTCGTATGAACCAGGGTGCGTTTACAGCTATGCGGAGTATTTTATTTTGAAAGGATTGTACTTTCTTTATTGTTGTATCAGAGGCTGTTCCCCAGATTTGACAAGCGTAGGTGAGGACTGGTCTTAGTATAGCTGTGTAGATCAGTTTAGTGTATTCGGGCCGCAATGATGTTTTACGGTTGATAATGGGGTACAACATTCCGAGTCTCTTGTTGGTCTCTTTTAATTTTATTTTTACATGAGGTTTCCAGGTGAGACGTCGGTCGAAGTGCACTCCCAGGTATTTCACGGTAGAGTTACTTGGATTCCATTGTACTGCGACTTCGTTTATGAGGATAGCGTCTGGTTCAATATTTTTCTTTAAGGCGAAGATTTTGGTTTCGCACTTGGATGTGTTTAAGGTAGTATGCCATTTGTGAAACCAGGGTATTAAGGTGTCAATAGAGCGTTGTAGGTTGTTCCTGGCAGTATTTATGTCCTTGTGTTGCGTTATTATGGCCGTGTCGTCGGCGTACATTGCAAGAGTGGCGGTCTCAGGCACTGGGATGTCGTGCATATATATGTTGAAGAGAATCGGACCGAGAATAGAGCCCTGTGGGACACCTGCATTTATGTTTCTTGGTCTAGATTTGGATCCATTGATTTTGATGCAGAACGTTCTGCCGGTTAAGAAGGATTTGAGGGTGTTTAGAAGATAGGCTGGGAGATTTAATAGCTTTAGTTTTGTAATCAGTCCTTTGTGCCAGACTCGGTCGAATGCCTGTGCAACATCTAAAAAGGCTATAGTGGTATACATTTTGTTTTCAAATGCGTTAATAATGAGTTCTGAGAGTCTCAGTAGTTGATGATTGGTGGAGTGATTGCATCGGAAACCAAATTGGAATGGAGGTATGGTATTTTTATTATTTAGGGTTAATTCTAGTCTGGTTTTGATTATTTTTTCATAGAGCTTGGAAATATTTGAGAGGAGGCTGATGGGTCTGTAGCTCTCTGGATTCTTTTTTTCTTTTCCTGGTTTATTAAATACGATTATTTCTGCGTGTTTCCACGTTGCTGGAAAGTAGCTTTTGGATAAAGAGGCATTCAGTATTGTGGCGAGAAACGCTAGTGCTCTCTTAGGCAAGTTTTTTAGTATTATATTTTGAATGTTGTCGTGTCCTGGCGATTTTCGATTATGTAGTTGGTTAATAAGCCTTTTGATTTCTGCCGGGGTGGTGAAATTGAGTGGAATATTATTATCGAGATCTGTGGCAGTCGTATTAGTTTCAGTTTCGTTTCCCGTGTCACTGTCAGGGGTTGTAAAAACCTTTTTATAGTGGTCTGCAAATGCTTCGCATTTTTCTGTGTCAGTAATGTATATTTGGTTATCAATGTGAAGAGGTGGTATCACGGTAGGATTCTTCAGAAATGCTTTTGTGGCTTGCCACAATGATGTATCCCGAGGATTTATATTTGCCAGGTAGTTCTGATAGGAAGTTATTCTGTGATTATGTAATTCTCGGTTCACGCGATGTGTTAAGCGGTTAAGTTCCTGTTTGTGTATAAGGCTTCGTGTATTTTGCCATAGTCTTCTAATTTTGTGTTTTTGTTTAATAATTTTTATTATATAATCTGGTGTAGCATTGGGATAGCTTCTCTTTTTGTACCTATTTAAGTGTGCGGAATGTACTGCATTGACTAATGCATCGGTATAGTGTTTGATAGCATTGTCGATATCTTCGGTTGTGTGTAAGCTTTGTGGAGGTTGTAGAATTAATTTTAACTTATTATGAAATATATTCCAGTCGATTTTTCCTGAGATGAGGGATGTAGGGATTTGATGAAGTTGAGGTGAGCTGTTCAGTGTTAAAATTACCGGCACATGGTCTGAGTCCAGTTCATTAATAACTGTTTGTGTGAAAGGGAAGTGTTTTAGGTTTGTATGTAAGGTTATATCCAGGATATCAGAACGATGGTCTGGTCTGTATGGATAGTGGGTGGCTTCGGAGGGGGCGGAGATTTGTAGGTGTGGATGAGTAGCTAGGATGTTGTGTAGCCTTGATCCATTTGGGTTCGTAGTGTGGCAGCCCCAATCTACATGTTTGCAATTTAGATCCCCAAGGAGTAATGCAGGTATTCTGCCTGGAAATATAGAGAGGATGTCTGCTTCCAGCAGGCGTTTGTTCGGTCGATTGTAGGCTGCTATGATTTTAATTTTTCTGTTGTTTTGTAACATTAGTTCTATTGCTGTTGCTTCAATATTTGTGAGTATGGTTAAGGGATAAACATGGTGTTTTAGTTGCTTTTTTATTATAATCGCTACACCTCCTGAAGCAAAGGGGGCGTCCCGATCTGCTCTGATGATAGTGTAACCGGGGATGGTGAATTTTTCTGCTGGGATAAGGTGTGTTTCGGTTATACAAACGATATCGATATGATGTCGTTGTAAAAAATCTATGGTTGTTGCACGTTTTTCTTTGATTCCATCTGCATTCCAGTTGACAATTATAAGATTTTGGATTTGTTTTGTTGCCATGTACGTTTAGAATAGGGACGTTATTAGCGTAGTAAAGAACGTTTTTATGTTTTCTAGGTAGGGTTTGATAAATTCAATGATACGGGTAAGGAAGGATGGGGTGGTGGTTTCAATGGTCTGTGAGTTGGCGGCGGGATTTTTGTTAGGTGGGTTGTTATGTTTGTTTTTGAATAGCGATGACCATGTTTGGCTTGAAGTTGCGGTGTTATTTGCATTACTTTTTTGCTGGTTTGTGGAGTTTTGAGCCTTAGGATTTATGGTGCTGGGTTGGTTGTTGCGATTGATTTTAGCTTTGAGGTCTTTAAAATATTGGCAGCCTCGGTAATTTGCAGGGTGATCCCCCCCACAGTTTACACATTTTGGTTTATCATCCTTTTTTTTTTGGCAATCTTTGTAGTGGTGTAGTCCTGCACATTTGTGACATCTGGCGTTTAGTCTGCAGAAATTTTTGGTGTGTCCAAAGGCTTGGCATCGTGTGCATTGAGGTATATCCTTGCTTTTGCGCCTTTGTTCAACTGATACTGATGCGTGCATAATGTATTTGAGGTTGAATATTTCCATCGAGTCTTCGTTTTTGGTGAGTTCTACCGAGCAGATGGGTATTGGTTTTTTTTCCTTGTTGAGTAGTCGGACTACCTTAATGACTTGAAAATCTTTGGCTAATTCTTCTTTAATTTCCTCTTCTGTAAGTGATGTAGGTATGCTTCTTATTATTACGGATAGGACATTTTTGTCAGGAATGCTGAATGTGTAAAATTGGACTTTATGTGCGTCGTAGTAAGAAGCTAGTAGCCTGTAGTCTTCAATTGTTGTTAAAGAAATTTTAACACCGTTGTTTCCCATTTGTTTGGTAGTAAATTCAGCATTTTTGATTAGTGATTTTATGTCAGCTAGTACTTCTTGGTAATTTTTAATATCTTTGAGAAAAATAGGTGGAATTTTTACCTGGGCATTTGTGTTGCTAGCACTAGTTGATTGTTGATCATCTTCTTCTTGTTAGATTGAGAATCGATTTTTGGTAGGGGTTTCGCTTTGGTATCTCTTATTCACATTTGAAATTGCATGAGTTGGAGGCCGCTTTCGAGGATTTTTGGGGTCTTCGAAATCTTCGTTCATTTCACTGTCAGATGTATCACCTTGTGGTGAATTGTTGGTGTTGTTGAACATTTCAGCTTTTAGTAGATATTGCAAGGATTCCCTCATAAGAGGGCTCCTATGCGGGAACGAAAAGTTGTGTTTCATCTGATATTTTTATTTACTCACAGTTCTTTAACGATATGGTAGTACTATTTTTATGCACAGTATTAGGTGCGTTCGCGTTTGTCAGCAGAGAGAAAAAAAACCGTGTGAACACGTCCGGACACTTTGCTGTCGTATGGCAAACTCCCACTAATCGTGACATACTTTTTATCCAGCAATAGTGACTATTCTTATCGTCCTTTGTATACAATAAATTTATATGTTGATCTTTCTTGTGTTTTGTTACATATACTGGAAATATTATTTCTTGCTCATCAAAAGAATATACATTTACCGAGATATTACTCTGCCTTTCAAATTTACTAATATCTTTCAGTGCCATAGGAAATCGAATACCATTAAAAATTGTATCAACTTGATCTATTTATTTATTATAGTTTATTAATCTACAAGTATTTATATCTACTGGATGTAAGAATGATAATAATGACCACATAAAACACTTGTCGTCGTTATTTTCCACATTTACAACTGCTTTCTTGTCTTGTATCCATTTTGGTAGTGCCACATGAGAAGATCCACGTAATGGAACATAGCTATTAATTCGCAACTCTATAGAATTTACACTATATAAAACCCAACCGGATCCCTTTCTTTCAAATTCCTCCACTTCAGCAAGTAATTTTTCTTCTGCTTCAGCATAGTATTCTTCTAAGTCTGTACTATCAAAAATGGCTACATTGCGTGTATTAAAAATTTGTTCTTCAATTATTTCAGATTCAATGTCAAGCTGCTTATAATTACAAAATAATTTCAAGTTTACCTTAAGACCAACTTTGCATGTATTTTATTTAGTAAAGTATATTTAATAGAGGCAAGAAATATTGAAGGGTCTCCTATGTTAGTATTATTATTTATATGATATGTGGCCAACCTATTTTGAAATGCAGTTTCAACCTCTACAATTCTACAATTTTGTTTAAATGAATGTTTATTACTTCTAAAATGTTCTGCACGTATTTCTGGATCATAATATGTACTACAACCTTCACATTTTACTTTTGCAATTCTGATAGGCTTAGGTGCACTAAATAAATCATCTTCAAACGGTAATCTATTTAAATGAAATATTAATTCAGGTTTATTCATTCTATAATAACCTTTAATTCCATTTTGTTTACACATTTGTCGTAATTCTTTAATTGTGTTTATCTCCATCTATTACAAAACAAATTTGTTAATATTTTCGTAAATGTATATTTTTAGACTTGTGACTACGAAGATATGATTTTACAACAAATCTTCCACATTCACATTCCACTTTTTCTCTAAGTTTATTTTTATTTGTGAAATAATAATTACTCATACAAGTTTTGCATCTTGCATTATATTCCTCTTTATTTTTATGAAAATTATTAACGTCTTTACTAATATTGCAAACAATACAAATTTTTGTCATTTATTAATAAAAAAAATCCGTATTAGTTAAAGTCTTTAATTTTACTTTTCTTAGATCTTCTTTAACGATATAATCTTCAATATTTATTGCGTCCCTTATTTCTCTATTAGCGTAATAATCTAGAAAGTCTTTCCATAACCGGTCATATTCAAGTTTTCTATGTTGTGTGAGCGGTTCGTCCAATAATTTACAAATATAATATTTATGACTTATAGATCTATCAGGATGTGACTTATACATCGAGAAAAGAAAATATGTATATTTTTCAACTAACATTTGTTGATCATTTGCATTAAAATCATATACATTGTGATTTGGATTAACCGTCTCTTTATGTTCACGTAGTAATTTTACGAAATATTTGATTTTATTACATGGCTTTGTAAAATATTTTTTATTTGATTTAGTTATTATATAGAACCCACAATTGTCACAAGAAGGTATTTTATCATTTCTTCTAAATGCACACTCTAAACATTCTCTACATATAAAATAATCTGGACCATCCATTTATAACAAAATAAATTTGTTAATTTATTACAGCATCTTTTTCTATCCATGTATTATGAGTGTTATCAAACCCTAACCATTTAACAAACACTTTATTACCTTTACGTCTTATTACTTTCTCTACTAGGAAAACATTCGGGTACTTTGTTTTACTCATTTCTTGTTCATGGAAACAACCTTCTATTAATTTATTTTTATAGTCCTTAATATGATATGTAATAGGGTCGGAATATATTATTTTACAAACGGTAAATATTTCATTCGACCAATTTGGTGTATAACCTTTCGCAAAAATAGTTTTATACCTTGATATTCTTACTTTGTCATTTATTTTAAGTTTGGGAGGTTTAGTAGGTACTGTTTGAGCAAAAATTATTTTTAAAGATTTCTCATTTTTTTTTCATTGGACCTTGTACAGGTGTCATTTTAATTGTGCTATGTATAGTATTGTTATATTCTTCTACTAATTGAGGTAGCAAATCGAACCATTTGTAATTGCCGTTTACAGTGAATCGCTTCCACATTTTTTCTTTAAGTGTCCTGTTAAATCGTTCAGCAACAGATGCTTTTACTTCAGAGTATGTTGAATAATGATTAATTTTATTGTCATGCATTAATTGCTGAGAGATTTTATTATAAAATTCAAGTCCACGGTCAGTTTGTAGATGTGTTGGACTGCGGTTAGTTATAATCGACTTAAACGCTTTAGATACACTTTCTCCAGTTTTATTTTTAGTTGGAATAGCCCATGCAAATTTAGAAAATACATCAATAACTGTCAAAATATGTTTATATCCTTTATCCTGATTTGTATTCATTTCAACTAAATCAGCCTGCCATAAATCATCAATTGATATTGTTAAAACTATACGTCTCTGAAAATTACGCCTTAATGGTTTATGTATTGCATCCGCGATATCTTCTTTAATACCATCACCTATTTTTTTTTTTATAAATGAACATTTATTTGTATTACAAAGAACACATTCCCCTTTTAACATTGGCTGACCGTTTTTAGATGTTGTTCTAGTCACATTCTTAGTACCTGTCTTTGTCTTACATTTAACACAATACTCACTCATTTATTACATAAGAAATGTACTGATGCGTAATAATTAATTGAACACTTATATTGGCCCATGAAACATTATCAGTACCTATAAATCGTTTAAATCTAAGTTTTTCACGTTTTTTCAACTCGAAGCCATCCGGTTATGTTTTAAATTCTCTATCATTAACAAGTATTTCACTGCATGCAGCATCTGGGAATATTGTTAAGTTTTTAATTTTTATGTTAAATGGTAGACGATAAATAGTATCATTAGATATACTATATTCACGTATATAGAAATCGTCTTCATCAAATTTGTTATATCGTTATTGAATTGGTATTGACAGCCGTTTAAATTGATTTTTTATATGATTATCCAGTTCTCTAAATATAGTGGTAAGTCTCAGATTTATCAAAGACTTCGTATTTTCATTAATTAATTTACCTATATCATTTGTTTTAATTTTTATGTCAGTTTCAATTTTTATCATACTATCTAATACTAATTGGTCAACATAATATTTTTTACATGCATCATTCACAATTTCAGACATTCCCACATTACATAATTTCTTGTTTTGTATATAATAATGATCATCATCTGTTAACTTAAACCCTTTTCCAGGAACACCTTTAACATTATTATTTTCTAGATATTCATTACTATCTCCATATTTATTTCGTACCATTTAAGAGTAAAAAAATTAATACCACTACCATACCTCTCATGTAATTCCTCTTCTATATTTATTATTTCATTTTGAGCGTTATCGTTACCAGCTAGCTTTTAGATAATCTAAGCGATCTTGTAATTCTTTAGGATCATCCCAATACACATATTCCTTTTCTTTTGTATTATATTTTTTAAATAAACCTTTCCCAGATGAAGTTGATGGTATAGGTCTATTTTTATCAAATTCAGCTTGTTGCTTGGTCGTTTGTGATGATGTATATATAGGTGCACCTCTAAAGTTATTATAATCTTACCACATAGGTGATATTGGATGTTTATATTTATCTGAACTAGACCTTATCTGACGTGTAGGTTGATCATACATATGCCCTTGTCATAAATAAAATTTCTCTATAATTTGTATAGTCAGCTACATGTGCATTTTTAAATTTATTCCAATCTTCGTAAGGTGGTTGTTTCAATGTTAAGAAAGTCATCAATATATTCTCATTTTTTGGATATTTCTTATTTTGTTGTTCAGTGTTGTTGTATAATATAATATGATCTTCATCGAAATCTATTTTATAACCATTAAATAACAAATCTCTCGTTTTATTCATCTTTTGCCCCATTCTATAACCATGTTCAGTTTTCTTTCATTTCTTGATATACTTGCATCAGTAATAGCATTTGATGTTTTTTTTATGGCTTTTTCTTGTTTATTCACAACTTTAATTATAGGTTTATATTGTTTCTCTAAAGCTTCAATTTTATCAAACTCACTCTGATTATATATTTTTAAAGCATCTATTGTTTTTTTCTTTGAGATATTAAATTGTTTTACTAACTTCTCATAGCTTTTATCATACATTTATTTAAGAAAAAATTATATTAATTTATGATTCATGTTTTATATTTATATTTTATGTACTTTGTTTACGTCAAGTTTATGTTTTATGTACTTTATTTATGTCTAGTTTATGTTTTATGTACTTTATTTATGTCTAGTTTATGTTTTATGTACTTTATTTATGTTCTATGTACTTTATTTTTGTTTTATGTACTTTATTTATGTTTTATGTACTTCATTTATGTCTAGTTTATGTTTTATGTACTTTATTTACGTTTTATGTACTTTATTTATTCAATATATATATATATTTTTTTATATTTTTAATCAAATTCTATATAATGCATCTCTCTAGTACCTATTTTCTTCTTACCGTTATATTTTAAACTAGGAGGATTACTGTTCCACTTTTCAATACTTGGTATAAATCTATTATACCGTTCAGGTAATGATACTTTAAAATTCTCTATACCAACTATTATTTGCTCACCATACTTTCCTTCAATTACCTCAAAATATTCGATTTTATACGTTTTATTCTCCAACTCTGACAATTTTCTAAATTGTGAATTACTACTATTTAGCAAAATCGGTAATTCGTTTTTATTCTCCATTTATTAGGGACAAAATTTGTCTATACGTTCAGGTTTTTCAATTTACACTTTTGTACATTTTACTAAAAATAGGGCAAAAGTACTCTTTTATCGGCATTTTCACGGTTTTTCTGGCAAAAAACCGTAAAAATAGGGTAAAAGTACTCTTTTATGGGTATTTTTCACGGTTTTTATAGCTAAAAACGGGATACATTCAGGTTTTTTTGAGTTAGAACCGCCATTTATACACTTTTCAGATAGACATCTCAAAAATAGTCAGACTCGATTCAGGGACGGTCAAAAGATATATTTCCGTTAAAATCTCGAGATCGAAATAATTTCGACAAAACCTTTTATGATTACAATACCTACCTACTTATAACTCGTGTAAGAAAGTAAATTTGGTAATTTACAATGTTTAATTTTATTTTTGTGAAAAGTATTATTTATAAAGTACAAATACAATAGGTAGTATTTGAATCAACTCAAATTGATAACACCTTTTAAACTTCAAGACCCGTGACATACTCGTGGCCTGGATATTCGGAATCTCGAATACAGAAACTCAAAAACAATTAATGTTGCCGTCTAATTTACTAATAAAATTTGAGAATATTAAAGCACAACACTACATTGTTAGTGATGTACTAGTTATAATTTGGAAGGGGATATGTGGCGTAACTACAATACTGTTTGAGGTTGAAGTGGGGTAGCGGAGAGTAGCGTTTGCGACTGCCTCTTTGCTTCCTCGCACTTACACTTGTACCAACGTAGATACCCAGGGATTGCAAGTATCGCGCCTTAAAGATAATATTTATAAAAGTCGATAAGAAAATATGAAGGCCCTCCGGAGCAGCCGCCCCAGCAGCCTGCGTTTGTGCCGCAGCCCCGGTAGGTGCTGCAGCCCCAGCCCCAGCAGGAGATGCAACCACAGCAGGAGGTGCAGCCCCAGCCGGCGGTGCGACGCTACCAGACGCCGAGGTAGGTGCCGGGAGGAATTGAAGAAAGTCGTGGCGGCCATAGGGGCCGCGCCGCATATTGGTGGCGCGGTGGCCGTGGCGCTTACGGCCAAGACCGCTATAATGGATGGCGCAGAGGCCGTGGGGGCCGCGGAGGAAGAGGCCATGGCGGTAGGGGCCGTGGCGGTAGGGGCCAGCGCCTGAGTGCCAGCACGGCACATTTAGTAAGTTATCTTTTATTTATATATTTTATGAAAATCTAATTGTTTCTTTTTCTTTTCAGCTAAAAACTGTTGTTGACCTAATAAATAGAATATCAAAATTATCCATGTGTTTTATTTCTAATATTATTCAAATTATGTTTCATCAAGTTAATTCAATTAATTCCTTTGACTGTAGGGCCAAAAATTGCTGCACCGCACGTAGGACTTGCAATTACGGCAATATTTTACTATTAATAACTATCATATTTAAATAAAATATCTGAAATATTTTAAATTGAACTTTCTAATACGCATTTCGTCAAAATCAAATCATATTTTTATTTATTTAAAATTAATTATTAATTTCTGCTTTTTTTCTATAAATCGTATCACCTGCGCCTGTCAATTTTTTAACAAAATAGATTTAAATATTGAAGTTTGACGTTTTATATTCAAACAAAAGTTGTGCTAAATAGAAATACCATTAATTTTTGCTCATGCAATTTTTCTGTAACTGTAACTATTTTTGAGTAATAGTAAAAACTTCAAAAAATGACTAGAGTAAACGGGCACTTCCGCTATGAATATTTTTTCCAAAAATAGGTGCACACATCAGGCATATGCAAATCTTAAGTTTAAAGTTTCATAATTTATACACACACACACACAGACAGACGTTATTCCAAAACTAGTCGGAATCGATTCACGGAAGGTCAAAACGTATACGTATAAACGTAACAGTTACAGAAAAATTTTATGAACAAAAATTAAAGGTATTTATATTTAGCACAACTTTTGTTTGAATTTTTTTTCCAAAAAGTGTACTGGTTTCAAAATAAATTTCTGCATTTTATATATATTTTTACTTTAATCGTATCATCTGCGCCTGTCAATTGTTTAACAAAGTAGACGTAAATAATTTGAAGTTTGACATTTAATATTTATTCTAAGAAATATATTTAGTGTAAAAGCGATGTAAAGGTTAGAATGAATATTATAAATTAGAAAAATAATGAAACTACGAAGTGGTTTAACCCATATGCGTATAAGAAAATTCGGTGCATGACACTGCAGATGTTTAATTTAAAACATCTGGGCCTAGATTCTTGAAACCGTGCGCAGCGTTTCGCATGCGAGAAAGTACGCATGTTGACTTACGCATGCGAAATATAAATGCACGAAAATGATATTCTTGAACGGTGTGCGCATCTGCGAGCTCCGTTTCTCGTACGATACATCAACCACAATAAACGTAGCCGGCACGTGATACTTCTAGCCAATAAAATCACCGTATTTTGAAAATTCTTTATGACTCATGTTGTTGACGTATTTGAGGGTTTTTAATATTACAGTGATGTTTCGGTACATATCTATTTCTTAAGTTTAATATCTTTTTAAATGTTACACTAATCGTAAAAAATATTTGCTTAACTTATTATCCTTAGGGGTAAAGAGCGGGAAATTGTACTTCTGATCAAAAAAAAATATTGATGGAATGTAAACAATGTAACGCTGTCGCTATTGTAAGAGCCTAGTTGGCACAATTTCTAGGTAACCGTGTCATCTAGCGGTTTTACCGCAAAACGCTTGGTGTCCCTCGCCGCTCGGCATTGCGCGCACCTCGAGCGGGATAAATTAATCCGGCAAATGCGGGAATAACTTGTCGTTTCAGAAAATGATACCGAATATCGCTCTGTTGTTGGCTGACCAGCTAGTAAGACGGATGTGTTACCGTTCTCGTCTCGTTCTATATCAGTTTTTTCGCCACGTGCAATTTTGCAGAGTGTACTTTATTTCCGTAGCTGAGTCTCCGACAGAAGCAACGACCTGAGTTAAGTATACTTGGTTACTTACTCATATATTGATTTTTTTTTGGTCAGCCGGAATATTTATTTTTTTCATTGATTCATCGACAAATGGAAGAGTAATGTCTCAAAATAAATGAGCCGCCGATTCTGGCCATAAGGTTAACATGTCTCCCAGCGTTGACTGTGAACAAATTAGAACACCGCGACTTTGGTCACGTGCTTACTTTTTTTGCCTATTGTTCGCATGCGCTTACATCGCATGGTTATTTCCGTGCGCAACAGATCAGTTTAGTGAATTATCTATGCCGTGTATCTCACGTGACATCTTCATACTTGTTCAAAATTTTGAATTTGTCTTTAACGAATTTTGTCTCATTTGATTGTTTACGGAATGGCAGAAACATTAAATGAATTCCCTTCATTTTTATACGTGCGTGACCCTAGTATACTAGCATGGAACAGGACAAAGATAGATTCATCCGTAAAAGCGAATTTATGTTTTCGACAGACTCCACTTCAAGTTTGGTACGTATATTTTGATAATTATTTCTTTTTTATTCCTCGCATTAATACTTATCGTACATTTAGGAGAAGCAGGTTGAGCATTTGCAAGTTTATCTGTGCATTAAACCATCGAAAGACCTAGGCGATTTGTACGAAATCACGAACGATAGTAAATTGGTGTCGCGAGTTCCAACCGGTCTGCGACATATACAAGATAGCAAGAAGGTTAAACGAGAATTTACATTTTCAAAAATTTATGGTCCTGATTTAACGCAGACAGAAGTTTTCAATGATTGTATCAAGGAAAAGGTTTTAAATTTTATTAACAGATATAGTGGTACGATTTTTACTTATGGGACTTCAGGATCAGGTATTTAAAAATAAATTCTCCAATGTTTTGTTATTAATTATATGAGTGTTTAGGAAAAACTTATACTATCTTGGGCAGTGCGCAGCATCCTGGCGTTATACCTCGTTCTTTGGAATATATTTTTAGATCTTTACCAAAAATTGAAAATGCTCCTACTGTTAAACCTACGTCTTCAGATGAAGTTATTATGTTGGATTCCACGAACAGTAGAAACGAATTTATGTTAAGGGCTAATTAATTGAATAATGCCTTAAGTGGTATCGATAAATATTTACACATCAAAACATACGAGTGAGTTTCAATGCGAACATTCTAATTTTTAATTAATTATTAGCAACATTCTTAAGCGAGAATTTAATAATAAATAACATGCACATACGCACAGATGTTTATATATACAGGGGTGTAACAGCGAAGCGAGCTATCTCGAATAACTTCTATGTTATTAAAGATACAGTAAAATAGTATAAGACAATCTTATGCAGGACCAAGGGGGGACATTGAACTATAAAAGAAAATATTTTTTTAAGGCAGTGGTTCTCAAGCAACAACACAAAGTTATGTTTTTTCAAATGAGATGCTATATATTTTTTAAGCCCATTCGATAGATTATTTTTTTCTGAATTCCGTTATGTATTCGTTTTATACCCTTATATATGTAAAATATTGAGAAAAATGCGATTGAAAGTTAAATAAATTTTATTTTTATAGTTACTTTTCAGTAGGCTATGAAACAAAATTGAGCTTGAATACAACGAAACATAAATTAAATACATTAAATTATTTGTTATTTACTTTATAAATAGTGTTATAAAGTAAATAACAAATAATTTAATGTATTTAAGCTCAATTTTGTTTCATAGCCAACTGAAAAATAACTAAAAATAAAATTTATTTAACTTTCAATCGCATTTTTAAATTTATTTCATAATGCAGCTATACAAAAAAAAATACGGTGCTCAGCCAGTTCTTTTATTAAATAAAATTGTGTTTAGGTTCATTCATTAACCTGGGAGCTCTAGAACCATAAACAAATGTTGCAATTACGGGAAATCGAAATTCGTAAAGAAGTCGTAGAAGAGCAAATTAAACGGCACCAAGAAGCCGAACGAAGATGGACGTTGCGGCTAGCCGAACAAGAACAACGTCTTCGCAACTGCTACGAAGCCAAAACAGAAAATTTAATGCAATATTACGAAAAGGTTAATCTGAAGCGTGCTCGAATTACCATCATTGATTCTGATGAGGAAGAAGAAATGCGCGAGCAAATACAAACAATAACTAAAAATTATGAGCAAGAAAGCGCACAAAAGAGCGGCATAATTAAAAGCTTACAGTTGAGTTTGAAAGACAAGGACTCGTTGCTTGGAGATGCAGCAAGCGAATATAGAGAATTAGAAGTGCAGTTGGAAGAAAAAGTGCGTGAATTGCATGAATTACAAAGAGAAGTGAGCGCAATTGTGGATAAATTTACATGTAGTTAATTTAATTATTTTTATACTCATTGTATTATTTTAAGATATTGCTTTTATTTATTTATTTAATTATGATTACGAATAAAGATTTACCTTTGAGGTCTGACTCTCTGCGAAGAACTCAGAATCTATCCTGATCCTTCTTCATGTCTGTTTTTACCATCACTTGGTACTCTGACTTATATTTTAATCATTCGTTAAATCTGTTACACTCTTGAGAAAAGAGACGGTACATATTTGAATGTAAATATTGCTATGTTGCCAGTACTGTTTGCCAGACAGCTCCGGCGTAGCGCCGGTTACTTCCAAGACGTCTTCATCATCAGCCAATGCAAGTTCGTCGCAAGCATCCTCCAAAATTTTCAAATCATTCTACACATTAAAAACAAACGATATAACTAGAAACAAACCAACACAAAATAGATACAGACCTCTTTTAATTTTATTTCATCCTTGAAGTCATCCATTTTTGCGTTTAATCGTGCGAATTTATTAATTTTTTGTTGATCCTCATAAGTGATATGAACTACGGAATCCTAAACAACCTTTGATCAATATATGCAACAATATATTCATGTTTATACGTACTGGTTGGAAAGTGCCTTTTCCGATTGCTGTGCCTGACGAAGCCATTATTTACTAGTTTTAAAATAAAAGAAACTATTTTAGAAGATTTCCCAACCTCCAAATATTAAAGCTCAAGAAAGCAGCACGCCTCGACGTTTTCTAGCAATGCTCAGTGCAAATTAGAATTACACTGGAGCCAATGTTAAACAAAAAAAATTCGTTGTTAAATGAAAACTAAGTTGGTAACGTTATGTTGGAAACACTGGTTCGGTAGTGAAAGCCGTAAAAGCATTGAATGATAACATAACCCTTAACAAATTTTAATTCGTATTTATTAATTTTCTCGAAATATCGTAAAAATATGGCGCAAATGTTCATGTCATGGCTTTTAATCGAAAAAGGCCGTAAATTTACATTTGGTTGTGCTTGTGTAACTACTATAGGCGTTTGTTCAGCGTATGCATTACCGAATGTGTTTTTATTAAATACATATAAAGAAACTGTTTCACTATACAGGCAAGTCTAAAATTGTGTTCACAATTACGAAATTACAGGAATTTAATATTACAGGGCTGGAGTTCCCGTCAAAGTTGCGCCGGCGATAATGGAGTGATTTAATAAAGCCTTAGAACTTTTAGTAGTATGTGTTTGTGTTCTTGGTTTAAATGTGAAACTAATTTTAAAAACATAGATTTCAGAGTTCGATAAACAACTTATTAAACCCTTCACAGTATTTGGTTTTGATGTTTTTATTGCAGGAACTTCATATAGTAAATATGGAGGTCTAGCTGGGGTACCAATCAGTTTCTCTTATAACAGTGTAGACTATATTAACAAATCTGATATTTTGGTAAATTTAAATTTAAAAAAGTGCACATTTCAATTCGTGGTAGTCTCTATTTCTGTTAAACCTGTTTCAGACTACACATTAAATTGAACAAGAAATTGTGCAACCCTAATTTTCCAGTTTCAAACTGCAAATTGTTTGGATTGCACAATTTCATGTAAAATGTCTTATTCAATTTATTGTGTAGTTTAAAATGCTTTACAACTTAATATAAGAAAAATTATCAAAACCACAAAATATGCACTTATTATTTTTATTATAAAGAAATGATTATTAATAATTTTATTTGAATAGATAAACGGAGAATCAGTGGATTGGAACTCGGATGCCGGTGTGAAACTAATAGAATCGCTAATAGTTTCGGAAAAGGCTCAAATTTTTGCAATTGCTCATGAAATATCCACGATAAACTCCACAAAGTTAATTGTGAATACTTTCTTCAGCACTTCTGTTGTAATTTTAGTGTACGGACTTGGGAATAACTTAAATCAAAAATTCAATTTTTACTCTCGCCTGTTCATATTACGCGCTTCTATGTAGGCTGCGTAACGTCAATAATATTGCGCATCCAAGCTCCCTTATATTGAAAATGCCATGAATGTGTGCGTTTGCTTGCACTGTTTCAAAAAGTTCACTCTACAGTGTAAAACCAGAGCTTAGAAACATCATTGTAGTATATGTTACACATAAGATAATATCTCAAACACGGTTTTAATATACTTTTATTATACAAAATATCGGTCTATTACAATACGGTATTTTATTATTATTCTCTAACTTCAGACGTTTTTATATATAGAATAATTTTTTTTAAGCAGTTGAAAAAGAAACGGATACGGCAGGAATCGAACCCGCGACCATCGATTTCGCGCCATTATTTTCAATGTTCTTTATTGTTTTTATTTTTTGTACATTAATTTTCTTATAAACTAATGTTTGGACAACATGGTTGGTTTTGTCAGAGCTCCTACTCACATAGGGAGTGTACATCTGTGTATGTGTGTAATTGCGTTGTGCGCTTAAACATTGTGTGATTGTCTTTGTTATAATTTTTATTTTTATTTGTGTATTGGGATTGTAATTTGTGGGAAAGGAGGTACCAAAAACCCATTTAAATATTTTATATAATGAAAATTTTTTTTGTTAAAACTTACAAACTAACTTAACTAATTTAAAATCACTTATATTTTATATACATTATGGATGATTGATGGTACATTTTTGTGTGTGTGAGAGATGTTTTGTTTGTGTTCTGTTGTGTAAGGTATCGTTGTATGTGTTAGTGTTAGGTGTTCTGCTTATGAAACTCCTCATGAAATATGGGCAAGTCTTGGTAGGGAAGCTTGTGTTTGAGTGTACATGTGGTGTTGCTGTCGCGAATTTGTGTGATGTTTCTTATAAGTGGATTTGAATTAAATTGTGTGTTTTTGTAAAATTTTTGTGATGTGTCTTGGATGTAATCACGGATGTAAGGTATGTTTGTGTCTTCGTGTAATTGTTCTATGCGTGTGTATCTTCCAGAGCTGGTCGCTAGGCGAAGACATTTATTTTGCAGGCGTTGCAGTGGTAGGGTGGTGGTGACCGGTGCGTTACACCAGACCGGGGCCGCATACATGATGATGGGGCGAATGATTGATGTATAAATGAGGAGTTTATTTTTTACAGCTAGGGAGCTATTTTTAACAAGGAGAGGATAAAGGTTGCGAATTACGGCTGATGCTTTGTATATTGCGTGTTTAATATGTTGGTTGTGTCTTAGTGTTCTGTATAAGTGTATTCCCAGGTATTTTACTTTGTTTATAGGTGTGATTTTTTATTTGTGTATTTCGAGTGGTGTGAATAATCTGGTGTGTGTGAATTTACGTGTAAAGACTATGGTTTCGGTTTTGCTTGTGTTTATTTTTATTTTCCACGTATCCCAGTAGTGTTCTAATATATTTATGTGTATTTGTGTTTGTTTTGTGGCTACTTGGGTGCTGAAAGAGTGTAAGTATATTGCAGGTCGTCTGCGTATTGGGCTGTGTGTGTATTCGGGAATGTGGGGATGTCACTAATGTACAGGTTAAAGAGTTTAGGACCAAGGACGCTGCCTTGTGGAATTCCTGCTACAATGGATTTACGGTTTGAGAGGGAATTATTAATTTTGATTGTGAAGGATCGGTTTGTGAGGTACGAGTAGATCAGTTTCGTTAAAGTGGGAGGGAATTGGAAGGAGATATGTTTGGCCACGAGTCCTACTATCCATACCGTATCGAAGGCTTTTTCGATGTCCAGTAGGGTCATGACCGTGACCTTATTTTTATTGAATTGGGTCGCGATATCGGTTGCAATCCTGCACACCTGCTGCACCGTGCAATGTCTGGCTCTGAAGCCAAACTGGTGATCAGGTGTGAGTTTTTGTCCTGTGTCGATATCGTCTACCCGGGAGAGGATGATCTTTTCGGTGAGCTTGGATAGGGTGTTTAAAAGGCTTATAGGGCGAAGACTTGTGGGTGCGGATGAGACTTTATTTGGTTTAAGGATTGGGTGGACAGTAGCAGATTTCCAGGCTGCAGGGAAGTGGTGCAGTTTGATTATGGAATTTTTTATGTAGTGGAGTTGGATGATGGATTTTCTTGAGAGATTTTTCAGGATACGGTTTTCTATTTGGTCGGGGCCAGGAGCTTTGCGGTTGGGTAGGATTTTAATTATTTTGGTTAACTCGGAAGGGGTAGTAAGGAGTCTGGCCAGCGTTTTGGTGTCAGTGTGATGTGGAGTATTTAAATATTGTAGTGTGTCTTGTGTGATTTTATCTTGTGTCGGGGTGTTTGGCGTGTGTGTTACGTGTATTTGTTCAAAAGTGTTAGCTATCATCTCTGACTTGTCCTCGTCGGTGATAGCTGTTATGTTATTGTGTGTGAGAGTGGGTATTCTGGTGTAAGGTTTTTTCAGTGTTTTTGTCAGCCGCCAGAGGGAGTTGTCATTGGGGTTGAGGGCGGAAAGTTTAAGGGACCATGTGTTATTTTTGTGTGTTTTAATTTGGGTTTTAATTTTTGCGTTTATTGTATTGAGGTGTATTCTTTGTGGGGAGTGTGTGTCCTCTGCCATAGTCTTCTGGTGTTATTTCGTTGTTTAATTAATTGTGTTATGTGTGGTGGCAAGTTAAGATTGTGTGATTCACTGTAATGTTGGTTGTGTGTTTCCGTTTTGCTATGTGTATAGCGTTTGTGAAGTGTTCTATTTGTGCATCGATGTCTTGTGTTGTGTGTATTTGATTGTTGATGGAGATGATCGTGTCAAGTGTTTTGCGGAAGTGCGCCCAAATTGTGTGTTTGTATGATGTGATTGTTTTAGTGGTGTTTTCTATGTGATGGTTGGTTAGTTGGAATATGATTGGATTGTGATCTGAGTTAAGCTCGGGTAATGATATGGGGCGAGTGATGTTATGAACATTTTTGTTTATGATTACGTCTATGGTGGAGGGCGTATTTCCGTTTTCGGGGTAGTGTGTGGGAGTGTTTGGGTGTAGTATGATGGCGACGTGTGTTGTTGTTGTTGTTGTGGTTGTTGTGGTTGTTGTGGTTGTTGTTGTTGTGGTTGTTGTTGTGGTTGTTGTTGTGGTTGTTGTTGTGGTTGTTGTTGTGGTTGTTGTTGTTGTGGTTGTTGTTGTTGTGGTTGTTGTTGTTGTGGTTGTTGTTGTTGTTGTGGTTGTTGTTGTTGTGGTTGTTGTTGTTGTGGTTGTTGTTGTGGTTGTTGTTGTTGTGGTTGTTGTTGTTGTAGTTGTTGTTGTTGTGGTTGTTGTTGTTGTGGTTGTTGTTGTTGTGGTTGTTGTTGTTGTGGTTGTTGTTGTTGTTGTTGTGGTTGTTGTTGTTGTGGTTGTTGTGGTTGTTGTTGTTGTGGTTGTTGTTGTTGTGGTTGTTGTGGTTGTTGTTGTTGTGGTTGTTGTTGTTGTGGTTGTTGTTGTTGTGGTTGTTGTTGTTGTGGTTGTTGTTGTTGTGGTTGTTGTTGTTGTGGTTGTTGTTGTTGTGGTTGTTGTTGTTGTGGTTGTTGTTGTTGTGGTTGTTGTTGTTGTGGTTGTTGTTGTTGTGGTTGTTGTTGTTGTGGTTGTTGTTGTTGTGGTTGTTGTTGTTGTGGTTGTTGTTGTTGTGGTTGTTGTTGTTGTGGTTGTTGTTGTGGTTGTTGTTGTTGTTGTGGTTGTTGTTGTTGTGGTTGTTGTTGTTGTGGTTGTTGTTGTTGTGGTTGTTGTTGTTGTGGTTGTTGTTGTTGTGGTTGTTGTTGTTGTGGTTGTTGTGGTTGTTGTGGTTGTTGTGGTTGTTGTGGTTGTTGTTGTTGTGGTTGTTGTGGTTGTTGTGGTTGTTGTTGTTGTGGTTGTTGTTGTTGTGGTTGTTGTTGTTGTGGTTGTTGTTGTTGTGGTTGTTGTTGTGGTTGTTGTTGTTGTGGTTGTTGTTGTTGTGGTTGTTGTTGTTGTGGTTGTTGTTGTTGTGGTTGTTGTTGTTGTGGTTGTTGTGGTTGTGGTTGTGGTTGTTGTGGTTGTTGTGGTTGTTGTTGTTGTGGTTGTTGTTGTTGTTGTGGTTGTTGTGGATGTTGTGGTTGTTGTGGTTGTTGTGGTTGTTGTGGTTGTTGTGGTTGTTGTGGTTGTTGTGGTTGTGGTTGTTGTGGTTGTTGTGGTTGTTGTGGTTGTTGTGGTTGTTGTGGTTGTTGTGGTTGTTGTGGTTGTTGTGGTTGTTGTGGTTGTTGTGGTTGTTGTGGTTGTTGTGGTTGTTGTGGTTGTTGTGGTTGTTGTGGTTGTTGTTGTTGTGGTTGTTGAAGTTTGGTTAGAGTTTGTTTCGGGTGTAGGAAGGAGGGGAAAATCACTTTTTGACGGCAGGGTTTGTAGGGTGGTTTGGTTATTCCAGTAATTTCTGGGGATCGGGGCATCGGTGTATTTGGGAGGTGGGATAAGTCTCTTGGAATTGTTCGTTTCCATTTGTTTTAGTTTTAGCAGATAGGTGGGACATTCAGAAAAGTTGGCTGGGTGCGGGCCTGCACAGTTTGCACATGTCGCTGGTGTCTCTCTAGATTTGACGCACGTTTGAGTCATGTGGCCCTGTGCACACTTCAAGCATTTCGGGCGGAGCCTACAGTTAGCTGTAGCGTGGCCCCACTGCTGGTAGCGATGGCATTGGATTATTGCTTTTTTGTTGATGTGTCGCTCCCACTCTACCTTGATGTGGTATATGTATTTTGTGTTAGTGTTCGTGTTTAGATTTTTAAGTGTATGTGTATTGCTTGTAGTGATTAGGTAGAGGGGGCGTTATGTGTTGCGCATGCGGAAGGTCTTGAATGCATCGATGCCGAGTCTGCGTAGCTCTTCCAGGAGCTCAGCTGGTTCTGGAGCAGAGTCAAGGCCTCTAAGTACGAATGCGTGTGTTTTTGTCTGTCTGTTTGTGTAAGTGTAGTATTGGAAGTCATTGTCTAGGTTCATTTCCTTAATAAGGTTTTGTCTGTCGGTCTCTTTATGTATGTATATGTTCGTGTTGTTGTTGGTATATTTAATGTGGTAGTCGTTGTTGGCAAATTTTTTAATAAATGCGGAGAGGTCGTTTCCGTTGATGGGGTCTGCTGGTATGATTATGGGTGGCGGGGGGCGTTGTTTTTTAGTTTGTTCTTCTTCCGGTTCATCTTCACTCTCCGAGTCGTCGTTGTCCGTTAGCACATGGAATTTATTAGTTAAATGTGTAGCTGGGGTTGTTTTTGTACGGGGTTTTGTGGTTTTCCGTGGGATTTTGTAGTTTCGTTCATCCGTCGAAGCTTCCTCCCTTGGACGTACCTGTGCCTTGAGGGCAAATAATTTGCTTACCCTGAAGGTTTGGTTAGCGCGGCCTTGTCGGTTAGGGGATCGTCTTCCTCCATCGGGACAATAGTCTCCTCGCTCGAGTCGAGGTCTATTTGTGGAAATGGTTCCTGGCTGGAGAAGTCAAATGAGACCGGAAGACTCTCAAGTGATGACGATGGGGTTGGTGAGTCCACTATGGTGAGCTCAGTAGGGTTGGTGTAGAAGGTTTTCTTAATGTTCCTTATTATAAGGGCCAAGTTGGTTCGGAACACACTATTGGTGTCGTTGAACTCAAATAGTTCGTTGTTGTAACAAACTAAAACGGCACTATACTTGTTTATAACAAATAAATAAAGAATGTCTTCTCTGCACACACTGTTGGTATAGTAAAATACGTTCACACTGTATGAAGTTAAGACTCCGACTGTGTGATTAAAACCGCACAGTACATGAAATAGAAATAAAAATATATTTCTATTTCATGTACTGTGCGGGTTCTCGTACCTAGTTGCCTACGTTACAATTATTCGTTGTTAATATCACAGTGTGAAGTCTTCGAACGTATTTGTTAACACTTGGCATTTGACGCAGTTGAAAAAGGGACGGTTGTGGTCAGTGGATGCTTAGCTGAGTTGGTTAGAGCGATCGGCGCGAAACCGATGGTCGCGGGTTCGATTCCTGCCGTATCCGTTACTTTTTCAACTGCTCAAAAAATTATTCTAGCATGTACCTCAACGTGTATTTCGTTGAATAGTAATATCTTTATTTCTACTGTTTTTATATATCTCTATTTCGTTGCTAAGAAACACTACATCTACCTTCTTTATTTTTGGTTTAGTTTACGTGATGTAATCTTGAAATTTTGTTGGTGTTTTTCTCTCTCTCTGCGGTCTTCTTTCCTTTATTTCTTTTGATGTGTTTGTACTTTTCGTCATTATATTTTCTGTCGCTTCTCCCATTGTTTGTTCCATTGCCATTTTCATTTTGAAATCATTTTATTTGTTTTTATATAACATAACATTAATTAATATTAATTAATATGAAAACACATGATTAGTTTAATCAGAGCCCCTACTCACAAAAGGGAGTGTATATCTGTGTATGAGTGTATATTGCGTTGTGTGCTTAAAACATTGTGTTATTGTCTGTTAAATTTTGGTTTACATTATATTAGTGTTAGGATTGTGTTTTATGGGAAAAGGGGGAACAAAAACCTATTTAAATGCATGGCATTTTTAATAAAACTTATAAACTAATTTAACTAAATTAAAATTTAACAATACTGATGATTATATGGACATTAAATTTATGCGAAATGTTCTGTATCTGTAGTTGACGCTATTGTTGTATAGTGATGCGTGTTGCGTGTTGCATTGTTGTTGTGTGTGTCTGTGTTACGTGTTCGGCTCATGGAGGCTTTCCGAAAATATAAGTAGTGTCTGGTAAGGGAGCTTATGCTTTAATCTATGTGTTGTGTTGTCGTATCTTAATTTTGTGAAGTGTTTTGTGAGTCTGTTTGAGTTTAACTGTGTTTTATAAAATTTTTGTGATATTTGTTTTATGTATTGTGTTATGTACGGTATTTTTGCGATTTCGTGTAGGTCTGTTAGTCGTGTGTATCATCCTGAGCTGGTGGCCAGTCGTAAGCATTTATTCTGGAGACGTTGCTATGGGATTAGTGTGGTTGCCGAAACGTTACACCAAACTGGGGCTGCATATGTTAGTATGGGGCGTATGATTTCGGTGTACATGAGAAGTTTATATTTTGTTGAGAGGGAACTATTTTTAACAAGGAGTGGATAGGGATTTCGGATTACGTGTTGGTTTTTTTTAATTGTGTGTGATGTGTGTGTGCCATGTCTTAGTGTTTGGTACAAGTGTGTGCCTAGATATTTAACCATGTGTGTGGGCGTTATTTTTTGTTTGTGTATTTGTAGTGGTGTGATTACTTTGTTTAGTGTGAATTTGCGTGAAAAGACAATGGTTTCGGTTTTTGTGGCGTTGATTTTAATTTTCCACTTCTCCCAGTAGCGTTGTAGTATATCTATGTGTATTTGTAGTTGTTTGTTGGCCACCTGCGCACTGAATGAGTGCGCGTAGATGGCCGTGTCGTCTGCGTACAGAGCCGTATTAGTGTTTTGGAAGGTGGGGAAATCGCTTAGGTATAGGTTAAATAATTTTAGTCCAAGGACGCTGCCTTGGGAGACTCCTGCCATTATGGGTTTAGAGGTTGAGAGAGAGTTGTTTATTTTGGTTTGGAAGGATCTGTTGGTTAGATATGAGTGGATAAGTTTTATTAGGGTTGGTGGAAAATGGTTATTGATTAATTTGGCCATGAGCCCTGCTACCCAAAGCTTATCGAAAGATTTTTCGATGCCTAGCAGGGCCATGACCGTCACATTGTTGTGGTTAAATTGGGTAGCGATATCGGTTGCGATCCTGCATACTTGCTGTACATTATTGTGCCTAGCCCTAAATCCAAATTGGATGTCGGGGGTAATTTTTCGTCCTGTATCGATATCGTCTACCCGGGATAGGATGACCTTTTCGGTCAGTTTGGAGAGTGTGTTAAGGAGGCTAATTGGTCTATAATTGCCGGGGTGGTGACGATCTTTATTTGGTTTTAGGATAGGGTGGATTATGGCACTCTTCCATGCAGCGGGGAAATGGTGAAGCTTTATGATTGAATTTATTATGTACGTTAATTGTACGATGGATTTTCGGAATAGGTTTTTTAAAATTAGGTTTTCTATGTGGTCTGGTCCGGGAACTTTGCGATTGGGCAGGGTGCGGATTATTTTGGTGAGTTCTGTAAGGTTTGTAAGTAGTTTTGCGAGGGTTGTTTTGTGTTGTTTGGTGTGTTGTGCTTAAAAATTGTTGTGTCTCTTGTAGGATTTGCTCATGCGTATGTGTATGCGGTGTGTCAATTACGTGTACGTTCGCTAGTTCATTAGCAATGGCTTCTGCCTTTTCTGGGTCAGAAGCCGCTGTGGTTGCGTTTGTGAGTGTGGGTATTGGGGTGAATTATTTTTTGAGATTTTTGGTGAGCTTCCAAAGGGAATTATCAAAGGGGTTTAAACTGGAGAGTTTAAGGGACCATGTTGTGTTCTGTTGTATTATAATTTGGTTTCTGATAAGTGTGTTCAATGCGTTGAGGTGTTGGCGGTGTTGGGGGAATCGGGTCCTCTGCCATTGCCTTCTTGCATTGTTGCGTTGTGTTATTGTGTCTAAATTTTTTGTGGTAGGTTTAGTTTGTGTGTTTTTGTTTTTATGTTGCGTGAGTGTTTGTGTTTGGCTTTGTCGATTGCCTGTGTTAATTTGTGTATTTCTGTGTCAATGTCTTGTGTTGTGTTTATGTTGTTGTTTATTGTGATGTATTTGTCTAATGTGTGGCGGAAGTGTTGCCAGTCTGTGTGTTTGTATGATCTGATGATTTTTGTTGTGTTGTGTATTTGCCTATTGTGTAAGGTGAAGATGATTGGATTAGGATCTGAACTGAGTTCAGCGAGGGATTCAGGAGGTGTAATGTTGGGGACATTTTTATTTATAATGACGTCAATTGTTGTAGGCGTTGTTCCATTTTCTGGGTAGGGTGTCGGTGTGTGAGGGTGCATAATTATGACGACGGGTGTGTTTGTGTATCAATATCAATGCACCTAGAGTACCATGTGGGGTAAGTGAAACTTTCCGTATAATAAAATTTAAGATACAAATTTTGAGCTATTAAAAAGCTATCGCTAAGGTTTGGAACAACCGCTGTATGTAGTATCTATAAAAGCATATTATCAAATAAATTTACATGAAATAAACTTTACTGCTCATTAAACGTAAATATACCCATACGCACTACATACATTTAAGAATATATCGTACACAAAACAGATAGATGCCGCGTGAATATCCGTTTGTATACATACGTAGGTATACATTTTTTTCACACCTCGCACCTTAAAAGGGGTGCATTATGAAAATATTTAGTTGCGCAAAAATCATAAAAAATACAAATCGAATTTATTCACTAAACATAGGCATACAATAAATATTGACAAACGCATTCTTATTTAGAAATTATATTGTTACTATATTTAACGAATTCACGTTAAGGTACATGCTAAGAATAATTTTTAGCAGTTGAAAAAGTAACGGATACGGCAGGGATCGAACCCGCGACCATCGGTTTCGTGCCGATCGCTCTAACCAACTCAGCTACGCATCCACTGACCACAACCGTCACTTTTTCAACTGCTTCAAATGCCAAGTGTTAACAAATACGTTCTATTTCATGTACTGTGCGGTATTTCCGTGCCTAGTAGCCTACGTTACAATTATTCGTTGTCAATATCACTGTGTGAAGTCTTCGAACGTATTTGTTAACTGCTGAGAAAATCATCTTTTCCCGCCTCGAAGTCATAGACAAAAAGCAAAAAATCACACCTGACTTTCAGTTCGGCTTCAGAACCAAACACAATACTGTACAGCAGGTGTGCAGAATTGCGACAGATATAGCCATTAATTTCAACAAAGATAATGTGACTGCTATGACCCTGTTAGACATAGAAAAAGCATTCGATAAGGTATGGATAATAGGGTTAATCCACAAATTAATCAAACATAACCTACCTCCATTCCTAATCAAACTTTTACACTCCTACCTCACTAACAGATCCTTTAGAGTCAAAATCAATGACACCCTCTCCGATCCCAGACCAATCGTGGCTGGAATACCGCAAGGGAGTGTACTCGGCCCCAAACTCTTCAACCTTTACCTCTGCGATTTCCCAACTTTCCCTAAAACACGCACCGCATTATATGCTGATGATACCGCCATCTATGCGCACAGCCATAACGCACAGGTGGCTATCAAACAGCTACAGATCCACATCAATATCCTGCATCAATACTGGGACAAATGGAAAATAACTATAAACGCCGACAAGACCGAAGCCATTGTCTTCACACGGAAATACACTAATCTCAAAATACACACGCCTTTAGTCATTCACAACCACAAAATCACCACCATAAAACATGTTAAATACCTCGGCTTCCATCTCACACCTCGACTCAATCATGCACACCACATTCAACAACTTATCCTAAAAACCCAAATATCCCTCCGCAATATATACTGCCTTCTAACCAAAAACAGCCCATTATCCTTTAAAACCAAACTTCTCCTCTACAAACCCCTCCTACGACCAATCCTTACCTACGCAGCTCCAGCCTGGTGTGGCGCCCCATACACTACTACCCTGTCACTCCAGAGGTTTCAAAATAAATGTTTACGCCTTGCCGCACAGACTTCAAGATACATTCGCATCACAGACCTTCACCTACTGACCAACATGCCTTACATCAATGACTACATCACTCAACAAGCACAAAAATTTTACACACAAACTACTACCAACCCCAATCCACTCATTCAAAACATCACCCTCATCAAAGCACACAACGTTCCCTTCAGGACAAAGCACAAGCTCCCCTACGAATTACTTCCAGTATACCATGAGCGCCCCACAGAGCAAATCACCTAACAAAAGCACACCAATCATACCTCATCTCATACCCACACACTAAACACACAAACCCTACATAAACACAACCTGCTATTAAAAAATACAACATATCACACATGCAGGCCCCTCATGCATATACAACCACCACCACACATAGAGCATCAGCCAACCAAACCAAACTACACTCAACATACAAAACAACTACACAAAATTCTAAACATATCATGCACAACTAACATTATTATACCATCCATCACCACAACCTAATTGTTTTTAACTAATTAAGAGTAGATTTAAGTTTTACAAAAAATGTTTTTTCATTTGTAAATAAATGGGTTTTTATTTCCTCCTTTTCCCATATGTAATCCAAAACTCACAAAACAAAATCACAATTATTATAAAATTTACACTTTTCATACTATTGTTATTTCATACACATCTCATTGTTAAACTCCTTTGTGAGTAGGATCTCTGACAAAACCCGCCATGCGTTCCAAATAGATTAATTATTAATCTGTAACAAAATTTAAATAATAAAGAAATTTTGAAATGAAATGAATGGTTCGAACCCTGCCGTATCCGTTACTTTTTCAACTGCTAAAAATTATTCTTAGCATTCTTATTTGTTGAATGCTTCTGCATCACTAGATTGACACGAGTTTCCTTACACGCGGCACACAATTAAATTGTGCATTGATTTGTTTATTACACGATGGTTGGCATTTGCGTGCGTTTTTACCCAAATTAATTTAATTATCTTTCCTCTATTTAAAACACATGCCTTGTATGTAGTACCTATACTTATATGTACATATATAGTAATTACATCTCATTAATTATATTACAACTGATTTTCCAAGCACGGGGTCAATCTAGAGTCAGAGTGACATTAATTACTAATTAATTTTAAAATTCTATTCTCCACTGATTAAACATATAAAATATCATGAGAAACACCTATATAGTACTATAGAGACGTTAAGTATATTTTTCATAAATCATAATTTATTTCTTATTCAATTTAAATCAAATTACGTTAGAATAAATGTTTAAATGTTAAAATTATATTATCCGTTTAGAAATAATAGGAGAGTGTATAGTATGTAGTACCAATATAAGTATAAATGAAATGATGCATCTTATTCTTAGTACCTGTCTTTGTCTTACATTTAACACAATACTCACTCATTTATTACATAAGAAATCTACTGATGCGTAATAATTAATTCAACAATTATATATGCCCATGAAACATTATCAGTACTTATAAATCGTTTAAATCTAAGTTTTTCATGTTTTTTCAACTTGAAGCCATACGGTAATGTTTTAAATTCTCTATCATTAACATGTATTTCACTGCATGCACCTTCTGGGAATATTGTTAACTTCTCAATTTTTATGTTAAAGCATCTATTTTTTTTCTTAGAGATATTAAATTGTTTTACTAACTTCTCATAGCTCTTATCATACATTTATTTAAGAAAAAATTATATTAATTTATGATTCATGGTTTATGTTTATGTTTTATGTACATAATTTATGTCTAGTTTAAGTTTTATGTACTTTATTTATGTCTAGTTTATGTTTTATGTACTTTATTTATGTCTTGTTTGTGTTTTATGTACTTTATTTATGTCTAGTTTATGTTTTATGTACTTTATTTATTCAATATTTATTTTTTACTTATTTTTTAACTATTCGTTTAAACAAATTCTATATCATGCATCTCTCTAGTACCTATTTTATTCTTACCGTTATATTTTAAACTAGGAGGATTACTGTTCAACTCTTCAATACTTGGTATAAATCTATTATACCTTTCAGGTTATGATACTTTAAAATTCTCTATAGCAACTATTATTTGCTCACCATACTTTCCTTCAATTACCTCAAAATATTCGATTTTATACGTTTTATCCTCCTACTCTGACAATTTTCTAAATTGTGAATTACTACTATTTAGCATACTCGCTAATTCGTTTTTATTCTCCATTTATTAGGGAAAAAATTTGTCAATACTTTCAGGTTTGTCAATTACACTTTTTGTACATTTTACTAAAAATAGGGCAAAAGTACTCTTTTATGGGCATTTTCACGGTTTTTCTAGCGAAAAACGGGGTACGTTCAGGTTTTTCGTTAGAGAGAGTTAGAACGCTCAATTATACACTACTTATATATATATATATATATTTATATATAGAATAACACATGTTAGACTTGGTGACGCTACATATATATATATATATATATATATATATATATATATATATATATATATATATATATATATATATATATTTATATATAATATATATACATATATATATATATAAATATGTAGCGTCACCAAGTCTAACATGTGTTATTCTATATTAACCTAAAAACATTGACCACGTGCAAGCTGTAGCAAGCTCTCCTACCAATATTGTAAGGCCCTCCAGGTCTGTATTTGGTGTGGTTCCTGCTGTGCTAATTGTTGCAGAACTCGAAGGTTGTGAATGATGTTCACGTATCTCAGATAACCTCGGCTTAATCCGCTAGAGCTTCGTTTAGTGTACCTGGAATTTTCCGTGCTGTCTCCTCCGCTACCTGAGAATCAATTCCTAATAGAAACTGTTTTAATACCAAACTCTCACGTGTGATGTCGCTATGATCCGTGAACGCGACAACGCTCAAAAACCGTAGACCCGCCGCGAACATAGCCAGAGTTTCGCCAGGCTCCATATTACGCGCCCGAAATCGTATTTCCGCGTCATTTATTTCTTTGTTAAATGTCGGTTTTAAAGCAGCGCATGCAGTTATGCGCTCGTTGTTCGTTTGATTAACTACGATACACCTGACACGCGGATCCTTCCAAGTAGAAGGGCAACGCCGTAATCTATTTCCTATTGTCCCAGTCTTTAATTAAGGCGAAAGCATCGAATATTTTGACCCACTCTTACCAGTTGCCGCAACTAAACTCATCACACAAACACAATTCACAAATCACTCATCTTTAATATTTTTATTTCTTTGTTTGCGTGTAAGAAATTCGATCCCACCGCTGTCGCCATTTGTAGCGTAACCAAATCTAACATGTGTTATTCTATATTAACCTAAAAACATTGACCACGTGCAAGTTACAGATTCGTACATACACACACACTAACACTCGGTTCGGAACTGCCCGTCACTCCGATTCAGCATAGCACAAGTCCCGCACACCCCGCATCAAATTTACATAGCAAAGGCCAAGCGACAAAGACAGCGCACTCAGCATTCCTATATCGTCTGCAGGCGCGCTACACTACCTCCTCGTTACTTCACACTTCCTCCTGGAAGTGTATGTTTAGCAGGGCTCTCTTGCCCTTCGTGGCGATAATTCACGGAGACGCGTAGGTACTGGAACTGGCACTAAGAGAGTTATGGTCTGGTCAAGGGGAACCTCGTCTTCGCTTGATGTCTGCCTCTCATGAGATACTGGGTTTTGTGTTGGTGTCACATCTCCGACACTCCAATGGACCGGGTACTCCTCCGGTTGCCCAGATGTCTCTAATTTGCTCCTCTCAGGTTCCACCAGAGAAGTGTGGCACTGAGTATTCAATGACTCCGGTTGCCCAGGGGTCTCTAATCCGCTCCTCTTAGGTGCCACCATAGGAGTATGGTACCGAGTATTCCTCGACTCCGGTGAACTGGTTGGAGTCGCAAGGAACTCTTCAGGGTTCGGTTAATGCTGCGGGATGAATACCTCTGTGGTAGATGTCTCCTTCTAGGGGTTTCGGGTCTACGGTAGATTCGGATTTCTGTATCGGTTTCTTCATGCAACAAATCTATGACCCGATCTTCCTTAAATTCGTCCAACCCACATGCTAATATTGGTATAGCTAATTTGCCAATATTATCCTCAACTAATTTCCGCCGCAGAGAATTTAAAGCCGTGCGTAAGTTGGTGTATGTAGGTTTCTGATGACTTCTTTCCTTAGTGATTAAATAAAATATTGTTCGCCCCTCCCGCTTTAGCATCGCAGTCACCGCCACTGTAGATTCTTGTTTCCTCAATTCAGGTAGCCCTCCAAATCGCGATTTGAATTCTACAGCAATGCCTGCCCCCATATGCAAATCTCTTGCTACACAATGCGCTAACGCATATTGAGGGGGAGCATCATAAAGATCTCCGTTTACTTCCAACAAGGAGAATTTTACCGAAGCAGCACTTCGGCCGACATCTGATTCGTCCCGCTTGCTAGGTCGTCCGGGACGTCTGTTTGCCCTTTTTGCTATCCTGGCTTGCTCAGGACCCGGTTGATTATAGCACGGTTTCATTCGGTTTTGCGTGCAGCACCATGCGCTTGTGACAAAAAGCGCAATGTTGCACCCGGAAGGTATTCATACCCATGCTTTTTAGCACACGATATGGTCCGGTCCAGGGCTGGTATAACTTAAAACTCTCACCTAATTTCGGTGTCGGTTGATGAACCCATACCAAATCGCCCACTTGAAACGTTGGTATACGAGTATCCTTATCATAATTCTCCTTTCGTCTATGGTGTGAAGCTTCCAGCTGATTTCTCACGAGCGCTTGAGCGTAGTCCAAAGAAGAACGGAGTTTCTGAAGATATTTCTCTTCAGATTGGTATGAAGTTCCTGGAGAGAGGTCATACTGGATATCTGCTGGTAACCGGGATTCTCTACCAAACATCAAGGAGAAAGGAGTGTGTTTGGTACTGTCATGCTGGCTCGAACGATAAGCCATCATAACCTAGGGGAGCTCCTCATCCCACGTTCTCTGTCGTTCGCCTGCATAATGAGATAGCATGGCGATTAGTGTTCGGTTAAACCGCTCTACCATGCCGTCCGACTGCGAATGGAACGGTGTCGTGCGAGGCTTATTAATACCGAACAACCGGCACATTTCTTGAAATAACAAAGCCTCAAATTCTTTGCCCTGATCCGAGTGTAAAGTCTCAGGGGCACCGTATCTACACACAAACTCCTACACAAAAACACGCGCAACTGTCGTTGCCGATTTATCGGGCAACGGGTAACCTTTCGTCCATTACGTGAAGTAATCACCCACTACCGCGACATATTTATTCCCATTTTTAGTTGTTGGTAACGTGAGCAAATCGATCGCGACTCTTTCGAGTGGTCGGGTTACCAGTTGTGTTTGTAGTGGGGATTTTGGTCCTGGGGTAATAGCTTTTCGTCGATTACATGACTTACAATCGCGGCACCACTGTTCTACATCACGTTGCATGTTATTCCAATAATAAAGGTCCTTTAGTTTTGAAAGCGGTTTTGTTACTCCCAAATGTGCACCCGAGGCTGCATTGTCGTGATTCGCTTTCAACAAGTCACATACTTTACTACGCGGCACTACGACACGATATTTACCAAATTTATTGTCCCTAATACACAATCTATATTCGTCTGTCCACTCTGGTTTTAAATCAAACAGACATTTTGTTTCCTTTGGTAGATCAGTCGAATTAACAATTTCACCGCGTAAAAACCGAATCACTGGTTCGCACCGATCATCTTGTAGTTGCGCTTGCACCAGCGGTTTTACGCACTCTTTCGGTAGAGCATTGGGTACAGACCCTACCAAAACTGTATTAATGACATCCGCTTCATACGAGTTCCTAGTATCCGGTGGTACTGTCGAATTTTCTTTGACTGTCTCCATTCCGCATTGCCTGCATGGTTGTCGGGACAATCCGTCAGCGTTCAAATGTTTCTTCCTGGACGGTGACCAACTTCCATATCATATTCAGCGCGAATTTCTAACCACCGGGCCACCTGACCCTCTGGTTCCTTAAAGTTATTCAACCACCTTAAATAATTGTCGTCGGTTCTGGCTAGAAATCGTGTTCCAATTAGGTATCCCTTAAAATGTCTACAAGTTAATACAAGGGCCAGTAGTTCTCTTTTAGTCACGCAGTAACCACGCTCTTGCTTTGTTAATGCCCGACTGAAGTACGCAATCACTCGCTCATAACCATCTTGCACTTGACTGAGGACGCCTCCCAGTCCGACACCACTTGCGTCGACATCAAGAATGAATGGCGGATCAAATCTCGGTTTCGCCAAGATTGGGGCACTGATGAGACACTGCTTCAATTTCCTATAATTTACCCCCTTATTTAATAGACGATGCAGAGGTTCGGCTTCTTTGGCGAAGCCACTAATGAAGCGTCTGTAGTACGAGGCCAATCCCAAGAAAGAACGCAGTTCTGTAAGGTTCTTAGGAGTAGGCCAGTCGCGTACCATTTGTATCTTTGCCGGATCTGTTGCCACTCCATGGCGACTCACGACATGGCCAAGAAGCTCTACTTTTTCTTGAAAGAGTCTGCATTTGTTCGGGTTGACTTTTAAGCCCGCTTGTCGCAGGCGACTCATGACTGCTTGTAGCCGTTGAAGATGCTCTTTGAAATTGCGTCCCCATACAATTACGTCATCCAGATAAACTAACGCGCTTTCCCAGTTCAGACCATCCAAGACAACGTCCATTATCCTCTGGAAAGTGGCTTTCTTGGCCTCTCATCGTCTTGTTGTTTCCTCTCTAATTCGCGAGTGGATGTAGTCAACTTGCTAACAGCTGTAGCAAGCTCTCGTACCAACATTGTAAGGCCCTACAGGTCTGTATTTGGTGTGGTTTCTGCTGTGCTAATTGTTGCAGAACTCGAAGGTTGAGAATGATGTTCACGTATCTCAGATAACCTCAGCTTAATCCTTAATACCATCTGAGCCTCCGCTAGAGCTTCGTTTAGTGTTCCTGGATTTTTGCGTGCTGTCTCCTCCGCTACCTGAGAATCAATTCCTAATAGAAACTGTTTTAATACTAAACTCTCACGTATGATGACGCTATGATCCGTGAATGCGACACCGCTCAAAAACCGTAAGCCCGCCGCGAACATAGCCAGAGTTTCGCCCGGCTCTAGCTTACGCGCCCGAAATCGTATTTCCGCATCATTTATTTCTTTGTTAAATGTCGGTTTTACCGCAGCGCATACAGTAGTCCAATCCGCTCGTTGTTCATTTGATTAACTGCGATACACCTGACACGCGGATCCTTCCAAGTAGAAGGGCAACCCCATAATTTTTTTCCTATGGTCCCAGTCTTTAATTAACGCGAAAGCATTGAATATTTCAATCCACTTTTCCCAGTTGCCGCAACTAAATTTTGGGCACTACACATCACTCATCTTTAATATTATTTTTTTCTTTGTTTGCGTGTAATAAGTTGGATCCCACCGCTGTCGCCAGTTGTAGTGTAACCAAATCTAACATGTGTTATTCTATATTAACCTAAAAACATTGACCACGTGCAAGTTACAGATTCGTACATATACACACACTAAAACTCGGATCGGAACTGCCCGTCCCTCCGATTCGGCATAGCACAAGTCTCGCACACCCGGCACCAAATTAACACAGCAACGGCCATGCGACAAAGACAGCGCACTCAGCATTCCTTTATCGTTTGCTGGCACGCTGCACTACCTCCTCGTTACTTCACACTTTCTCCTGGAAGTGTATTTTTAGCAGGGCGGTAATTCACGGAGACGAGTAGGTACTGGAACTGGCACTGTGGGAGTTATGGTCCGGTCAAGGAAAACCTCAACTCGCGCATTGTGTTGAAATCACGCCGTTTGATATATTGCCGGTATTCGGGTAGTAAGTTGTTGTATACGCGGAATAGTGTCTGTCCTTCAGACATGCCCCCATGTCGGCGAATCAGATATTCGTGCGCGGTTTCGTAGGTTTTCTGTTTTCGGTTGCCTATAGATTCCTCGAGACGTAGTATGTAGTCCGCGGGTAAATAGTAGGCCCGGAAGTCAATTAGAATATCTCCCCAACTAGTCCAGAGGTCCCGGTTGTTCCGGAACCAAAGAAGTGCTGATCCCTGCAATAATTCGGGTAGAGCGGCGATCAGTTGGTTTGCGTCCACCCCGTAGCTGTCTTTCAGCTCTGCCAGCATTTCGAGGAAGGTGACGCCATCGGTTTTGCCGTCGAAAAAAGTGTTCCATTTGCGGACCATCTCGCAGATGTTGCGAGGTCGGCCAAGAACTACCTCAGTAGGTGGTGCCATCCCGTGTGCGCCAGGTGCATAGCTGGTGGCTGCGTCCACATTTGATGGACCAGCTCGTGTTGGTTGCCAATAGCAGTGGTTTGGCCCGCAGGTGATGTGCCATCCGTCGCCTAGGCTCGTTCGCTCGGCCGTTGTGTTCAACCCACGGTTGGAAAGTTCTTTGATGAGCGCGGTCTTGCGTAGATTGTAGATCTAGGAGGTAGCAGAATCCTTTGGTGGATCGATCTCGGGTTCGGTGTTAGATACTTCGAAGTCAGACATGTTGCTTTCTTGAAAATATTAGTCCCTGCTCGGTCGCCAATATTTAACGTCGTTTCGCAAGCGTTACTGGCTTTCCGCATGCTGCGGTAATTTTTGCTCGGGCGCCAATCAGAAGGAGGGGGGAAACTTTGATACGGTATTTGGGGGAGGAGTAAGGGAAGGCGCGGAGGTGCGTGCGGGTCCGGGATAGCTCGGTGGAGGTTATGTCCAGGTTCCGTGTAATCAGTGAATAACTTCAGTTTTTAAACGGTATTTATTTTCGGTAAAAACACAGGGTACAACTAAATATACCCTATCGGAGACGGTGTTGCGGATGCTAAAACGTTGGTGACACCTAGAGGGAGGTAACATAAGTTCTACCTTCGGTGGCTACACCTGCGGTATTATAGCAAGAAACTACGAGGTAATCTCTTGGCGGAAACGCCGGCAAGACACCTGGAAAACAGTTAAATAGTGTTTACCCTCGGAGGACACACCTGCAGGTACTATAATAAGAAACTACTAGGTAATTCCTTGGCGGACAAGCCAGCAAGATACCTGGAGAACAGTTACACCGTGGTTACCCTCGGTGGACACACCTGCAGGTACTATAACAAGAAACTACTAGGTGATCTCTTGGCGGACACGCCGGCGAGATACCTTGAGACAGTTACACAGTGGTTACCCGTGGTGGACACACCTGCAGGTACTATAATAAGAAACTACTAGGTAAGCCCTTGGCGGACACGCCGGCAGGATACCTGGAGAACAGATATACAGAGTCTTACCCTAGGTGGACACACCTGCAGGTACTATAATAATAAACTACTAGGTAATCCCTTGGCGTACACGCCGGCAGGATACCTGGAGAACAGATGGACAGAATTTTACCCTCGGTGGACACACCTGCAGGTACTATAATAGAAACTACTTGGTAATCTCTTGGCGGACACGCCTTTTAGATACCTGGAGAACAGTTGGACAGAGATTTACCCTCGGTGGACACACCTGCAGGAACTACAGTAAGACTACTAGGTGATCTCTTGGCGGACACGGCGGCGAGATACCTTAAGAACAGTTAAACCCTGTAATGCAAATAAATACGGTAGTTAGTTTGTCTCACCAAGTGTTTGGCGGCATCGATATGGCTTTCAATATCAACGGAGAATTATAAGCGGAAGATACGGTGTGTTGATAAACGATGCGGTCCTTTGCGTTATGCATACGGTGATCGACTGTGTTTTGATAAGAGATGTAGGCCCTTTTTATATCAATCGAAGTATAGGTGAATACATGAGTATAACAAAGATAAAAATACTATCCAAACCGATTTTTGGTTCTGACTAGATAACGGACAGAAAATATCGGCAGAGACTAGTATTTTTGGTCGAAGACCTGACTTTAACAATTCTTAAAACGGGCTCGAACCATAGACCCACAGAGCCGTAGTCGACTGCGCTGTCACGCCGCTACGACTTACTTATAATATAACATACATCTTAAGATATATTAAACGAGGGTTTTTAACATAGGAAAAACATACTTCGTTACATACAATATGTTGTGAATTACAATAATAGGAAAATACAATCAAGATAATTGCGGAACTCGCTTGACACTATTATATATTAAAAACAAAAGTCTACCAACTACTTACACAAAAATAGAGAGACATGGCGATCTGAGATCACCCAATTGTATTTCACAACACCTATTCTTAATGATGGTATTATTGGAAGAGATTTTCTCCTCAAACATAAAGCGAACATCGTTTATAGTAAAAACGCATTGTCTTTTGAAATGCATAATTATGAACTAGTTTGGAAGTTAATACCAACCTTAAAAACAAAAATTCACTTATTTATAATTTACAAAACTTTATTTATATAATAAACATAAGAATAAAAATATATAAAATTTAAAAAAAAAAGTAAAGATTTCATATACAAATTTTGATGAGAAATGAGAAATTTGGCACTGTATTTTCGATACCAGCTGATCAATATCAGCCGGAATTGATGAAGTAGCTACACGTACGCAGCTTTCTAATCAAGCATCACTGGGTATTGAACGGTGGTCATTTTTGAATAATTTCATGGATGAAAATAATTGTTCGCAAACATGCGTACTTCCGAACAGAGATATCATTTGCTTTGCATTTTTCGTCAAAAGCGGTAATTTTTCAGGGTTCGCATAAGATTTATAAAAATATTCGATGTTTCCTGAGACAAATACATTTTTTAAATCGGTATTATTCGTTCCACATTAAGATCATTGAGATGCTGGGTCATGTCGACAAGAAACCCAAAATCGCACATCCCTTCTTTATTACCAAAATGAGGAAAGGCATATTCTTTCATATCCACGAACAATTGTATTTCGCTTTTTAAGTTGTATACCCTTTTTAGCATTGCACCTCTACTAAGTCAACCTACTTCGGTATTAAAAACCACGTCACCATATTCAGCTTCTAATTCTTTCAGAAATTCTTTAAATTCACGGCGATTTAACGCGCGCGATTTTATAAAATTGATAAGTTTAATTATTGGTACTGTGACATTTGGCAAACTCAATCTTTTCGCACACAATTTTTCCTGGTGAATTATGCAGTGGTTACCGAATAATTCCCTTCCTGTGACCTATATATTGTCTTTAAATAGCCTTCTCGATACTCCTACCTCCATGCTTGACATTGCTCGTGCTCCATCTGTCGATATACCAATAATCTCTTCTAAAAAAATTGAAAAATTTTCCAACACAGATTTTAGTTCATCGCACAGGTCTTTGCCGGGTGTAGTCTCTTGCATTGGAATCAGTGAACAACATTCTTCGGTAATATTAAATTTGGTGTCAATATCATGTAAAAATACAGCCAGTTGTGCTGTATCGCTAATAGCGCAACTCTCAACAAGTGCCAAAGAACAGTATTCGAATTTTGCAATGCGTTCACGAAGCGTTGTTGCTATGTTCTCGGACAAGTCTTCAATTCTTCTTGCAATGGTGAATCTTGATAAACTAATGTTTGAAATAATATTTATTTTGTCAGAAAATGCTATGTCTGCACAAGCAGTCAGACATTATTTGATTATCTTTCCATCCGCAAAGAGTTTCAATTTTTGTTGCCAGTATTTGACTGGCAACAAAACTAGCCTTTACTGCCGTATTTGATAAAAAAGCTCGATTTTTGAAATTAGCCTGTTGTTTTCCCAAGTTCTTCACTATTTGATTAAACTTATCCATCCGGAGTTGTCCTGTTAAGTTTTTATATTGTTGTTCATGTTTTGTATCGTAATACCTTTTTATGTTATATTCATTTAATGCCGACACAGTCTCTGAGCATATTAAGCATACAGCTTTATCTTTGACGAAAGTGAAAAAATAATCAAATTCTCACTTTTCTTGGAAATGCCTGTGCTCATCCGCAACCTTCCGTTTTTTAATTTTGCTTTTCCTACATGCTATTATGGATTAAAAATTTGAAAGTTAAAAAATTGTGTGGGAAACCTTAATTTTGAATAAAAAAACTCTAATATTAACCTTTTGACAATAATATTGCACTCACGCCTTTCAAGAAACACAAGAATTGCTAAAATTACTAGTTAGTAGCTTACCAGTCTGACTATTGTGTGACTGAAGCAAACACAAGCAAGCACAGACGCAGCGCGTTCGTATTGCATATTTGAACAAGTCGCCGACAAGTGTGTAACACGTCACAAAAAATGATTTCGCTTTAGTATGTACCACCATTTTATTAAAATTAATTCTATAACAATATATTGATGGGAGTAAGTCGATAAAATAAATTCAATTTTAGAAATGCTTGGCGGGCCGCATAAACATGTTTGACGGGCCGCGTGTTACTCATCCCTGTTCTAGAGCATTGTCTTTAATAATATGTTGCCTAATACCACATTCATTAGATATAACAATGTTATCATCATTATTTCGACATCTTGAACAAACTTGCAACACTACATATAAGTTCACTTCGTGTTTAAGGTCATTACCGGTTTCATTCTCTCGGTGGGTTTTGAAGTCATAATACAAAAATAATTGAAATTTTTCATTTACAGGCACCTTGTCTTTCTTTATATAACAGCTGTGACCCTCTAATTTGAAGCATTGACATAAAACACAGTATGTTGCACCACATGTGTAATTTATATCGAACGTAGATTTTATATGTTTTTAAACATGTTTTACACGACGGAAATTTTTTGCAAGTCGACGCACTATGGTTATTGACCACTAAATCTTCTGTTACATTCAGAGCACAAAACATTTGCTAAATTTACATCACATGCGGGCAACTTATGACATAACGGGCATGTGTTGCCGCATCTATGTCTACCGACTTCATTAAACGGCCATGGTTCGCAAAAATTGCTGCATGAAAAATCTGCTGCTAATCTTTTTATGGTAGAAAAAAGATTTTGGCTGTGTAGTAGGGTTAAACGAGGTAAACTTGTTCCTTGACTACCTTCATCAACTACACTGCCGCGACCCCCAAATTCATACACAACGATGCTGTATTGCGTATAATTACGTTGAATACTCGCACCACCTAGTGGAATATTTACAGCGGCATTATACATTAATTCTCGTGCTTTATCCAGCTGAATATTATCACGATCCAGAGCAATAGCTTTAAAACATGTTTTTTTGTCTACCCATGCTAAGGCACATTAACCTCGCACTAAACAAAGAATATCTTCAATATCAATCTTCACAATTCCATACTTGCGTCTTACAAAATCAGACGACCGTATAGAGTTTATTATGTAGTCCACGAGAGCCGTCATGCAATCTTTAAACCATGCAATTGGATTCTTGTTAGCTGGAGGGTCTTTCATCTTAATAATCAATCATCGAACTGTGATGTTGAATCATTTAACAACATTTTCAACATCAAAAATTATAGCGAATCGCGGTTGACTGTTTCCCGTTTGCAAAACGGGTGTAATTTGAAGTTGCGTTGTAGTTTGTAAAATAGTATCACACATTTGAAGCCCGTCATCGTAACCTGTAAAATTTAATTCAGCGTTATCACTCAAAGTTTCTGTTTCGTTTATCAATGTTTCAAAATCAGGAATAGAATGTGGAGTCGCAGATTGGTTGGTTGTATAGGTACGTCGAATGATTGCATTATTTAAATACAGCATTATAATCGTTGTCATTAAATTCAATAATTTCATCGATTGAATGATTGGGAATTAATTCTGCTTCATTTATCTGTAATAAGTCATACGGCTGATAATAGTGTTATTATGTATAATATTATTGAATTTTTACTCTTATACGCAGAATAAGTAAGTATTGTAATAATGAAAAATTATGTTCTCGAGATTATAACAGAAATATATCTTTTGACCTTCCCTGAATTGAGTCTGACTATTCTTGATATGACGTCTGTCTGTGTACGTGTGTGAGTCTGTCTGTCTGTGTGTATGTGTGCGCTATACTGCCTACACGGTAAAAGACTAAGAAACTTCAAACTTAAGTTTTGTATGTACCTGGCAGGAAAACGTCCTATTTTTGAAAAGAATATGCCAACAGGAAGAGCATAATTACTCTAATAATTTTTTGCATTTTCTGCTATAACTCAAAAACGGTGATTTTTACAGCAAAATTTTAAGAATGAAAATAAAATATATTATTATTTGGCTTATCTTTTAATTGAAAATATTTTTAAAATATAGTAGTGGTTACAAAAAAAGAGTGTTTTTTATATTCTGCTTTAACTCAAAAACGGTAGAAGCAAAATTAGTAAGAATGAAAATAAAGATATTAATATTTCGCAAATCTTTTATTTGAAAAGTATTTTCAGAAAAGGGACACAACAAAACTTAAGTTATTTTCAATATAACATTCAATACTTCTCACGTCTAGTAGTGGAGGTTATGCCTATATAATTGTCCTCCGGCAGTAGTTGATCTACTCGCCAAGGCATGTCTGTCGCTGATCTACAGACTAACGTATAACGTAAAGCAGCGCTTAATATTGTAGTGCTACCTCCGCACTAAAGGTAGCTACTATAATGATGTCATACACTATTCCACGACTAACTAAAATTTCAGTTTCCATTTTATCTCGATAAGAAATCTGATCTTATATTGAATGGTTCGTGTATTGTTGCTGATGGTTTCATTTTTATACCTTAAAATTAATATAAGGTATCTGTGCATAAGAGTGTTAAGGCGAAGTTCCAATTTTTTGGTCAAATAAATGACTATTTTTAATAATTTTTCTCTCTCTTGTTTTAATAGATAGAAAATTAAATTTTTATTTAAAATATTAAATAACTCATGCAGTTTACAAAATAAATTTTTATATTTTTTTATATTTTATTCATTACTAATTATATAGGGGGTGAGAAAGTAGAGGCCGCGGAGATGAGGTGTTTTGCGGTATGCACGATAACGCCAGTCTAGGATGTCTAAAACAAAAAAAAAACTAACGGAGTTTTATTAAGAAAAAATTATCTTCGCCGTAAACCAATAAAAAGTTACAATAAAAAAAAAACCTAGAAAATAGAGTGAGTTTAAGAAAAGCCCTACGTTTTGTACACAAAATTGGACCTTTGGGATTGAATAAAAATTGAACAAATGTATATTTATGTCAAAATGTCGGTTTGTGTTCTGCATTATAAGTCAATTAATAAAATAAAAAAGGATTTGAGTCAATAGCTTAATTATGTTTTGAGCTAGAGTGCACACCGTTTTTAAAAATGTAGTTTCGAGAAAAACGAGTTTAAAGTTTAATTTTAGTGTATTTATTACCCGGTTACTACTTATGGAAATGGAGATATTTTGAAACCGGTTTAGAAATTTACCTTAAATTTTTTTTTACATATTTTTGGAATGTTATTGATTAAAATAATTGAACAAAAAAAATCGACTTCTTTTAAAAAAAATTGGAACATCGCCTAATATACTTTCGTATACGCTAATATTATGTCGTACACTCATTTTGGATAGCTAGTTAGAATATATAAAACATTTTAATTTTTCAAAAAATTTTTAATTCTAACGAATTAATTTAAATGCGTATAAGAAAGTTCAGTGACAGACACGTCAGCTGTTTTATTAATAACTGTACTCGTTATTATCTGCATAGAACGCGAGGCTGAATCAGTAGATTGAACCAAGTCTTCTATTTCTTTATTCAGAGCTTGCACTATATATCACAGCAAATTTTAATTAAACTGTCATAATTTTCTCTCTCTGAAATTTTAATGCATCATCAATATTCAACTACACAATATTATCTTCAATATTGAAAGCCATTTTCACAATAATGTAAATGCAAGGGGGACGAACTCAAGACATAAACTAAATAAAATTGAATTGTAAAACATTATCTAAACCAATATCCAAAACGTTAACTAATATACTAAATAACTTTTTTTATTCATTACTAAGCAACATTAGCAGCAAGGGCTATACAACAGTGGTATCAAAAAGGTGACAAGTTTTGTCAGACGACTTTTTATAGCATAATTGTATAATAAAAGTTTGGGATTCACTACCATGCCAAAAAACCATGAGTCTATACTGGTAACTGTTAAATGAATTAAAATCGTTTCTTGCATTAGTAAGTTTCTATACTTTAGGAAATTATTTAATTGCATTCTTACATTCAAACAAATTCTGTACGACGTATATACAGGTAATGAACTACCCGTTTTCGATTATAATCCGTAAGATCTTTCAAGACGATTACACACAAATATAAATACCATTATAAAATAAGACGTTTACACACAAATATAAATACCATAGTTAATTAATATTTCCAATGAATGTTTAGTTTCAATCACATTCTCTTACTCCGTTAGATAACAATGATAGCAGGTGACTTTCTTTTTACAGTCATGCACATAAGAATGTTGAAAAATTTCCAAATATATGACGTCAGAATTTTTGATGCTATGTTTTATGGGATCTCAAGGAGACGCTAATGACTGGCGCTAGGTCAGACTAATGACTATTATCTAATCTTGCTCCATTACTACTCGTGTCGTAGTACAAAACTCGGCTATCCAATGTATGCAGGTACTCGTCGAGACATAAACGAGCCTGTGCCGTCGTATACGCGTCGATGACCTCATTTACATTGTTAACTGCTCATCCTGATGTTCCCAGTGTACATAAACCGTTTTCTCACCAGCCGGAGTAATCTGATTACAGGTCTATTCTCTAACTTTTAACATAGCCGCTAAAGTGAAGATCAACTTTAAAATTTTAACGCATCTTTAATCGTGTTTTTTTATTCTGTAACGATCAAACCGCTAAAATTTTAACAAGTTGCGTCATCTGCCCCTTTATGGGCCTGGAATAGATGATTCATAGTAAGTTGATATCAATATTGATTAATTACATTTTAATGTAATATAAAACTTTAAACGCTTATATCTCGAAACTATGTTTTCAAATCGTATCTCCAAGATTTCTCAAGACTTACTCAACCAATTTGCTTTATTCTCTCTTTTTTCTGAAGCTTATTATATGTAAGAGTCTTGTCGAGAGTATTTTGTTTTATTTTGAAATATATAGTAATTTTTGACTTGTAAAGATGTATTTTTTACCCAAAAATTGAAGTTGAAAATGAAAAAGGCCGCCATTTTGTTAATAATCAAAATTTCAAAAATCGGGCTGTAAAAAACTAGTTTTGACCTTCAAAATTAATAAAAACGTACGTTTGTGTGTTTCAACTGATTAATTGCCGAGATATCCTGGGAATACGGAATCAGGACCTCCGCGCGATTCGCCATATTGCCGCAATTGGGTGTTTTTCTTTTTCTTGAAAAATTGTGAATTTTAATGTTGTTGTATACACCTTTGTTACGGTAAACAAATTAAACTCGCAAGTATAAGTTCAAGTATTAGTTCAATAAAGCAGAAAAAAATTAACAAAATAGTGCTATTTTTTTACTTTCAAAACCTATGTACTCCCTTAAAACAAAGGTTCTCCATATTGAAACTTATATTTTATTTACATAAATATTTATTGATAATATTATAAACCTTAGATTTATAGAGAAACATGGCTTGCGGGGAATTGTAGGTGCTATAGATTGTACACATATAGCATTTATCATCCCACCAGCAGAAGATGTAAACCATCCTGGACGAGTGTATTATAATCGAAAAGGATATACTAGCATAAACACTCAAATTGTAGGAAAATGCAAAGATAACTTTATAGAAATAAATATTTGTAGTATTTTGTTATGTTATATGTGTTGCTGATCTCAATATTATGAATATCAATGCCAGATTTCCAGGATCAGCTCATGACTCCACTATATGGATGATATAGGAAGACATCTTGAGCAACAATTTCTTGATGGTGATGAAGAAACACATTTGATATGTTTGTTAATCATCAATAAAACAAATTCAAATAAAAATAAATTTATTATCCACGGGTGATTCTGACTACTCACTTCAACCCTGGTTATCCACTGGCGAGTGGATAACGCCTTTGAAGGTAGCCCTGAAGAAATATATAATAATATTCACTGTCAAGCTCGAAACTGTATTGAGAGGTTGAATGGAATTCTAAGGAGCAGATTAAGATGTTTATTGCGTCACAGATCTCTTAATTATCATCCCATTTCAGCAGCATATATCATATATGCTTGTGCAGTGCTGCACAATCTTGCAATTAGATTCAGAATTGAACCAGTAGTAGACGATGATAATGATGAAAATAATAATCCAGTGCAACTCAACCCAAGTAAAATATTTTGATTTAACAATAATTTTTTATTGAACCTCTTTCAATAGATGTTGTATTTTTTAGTTATTCCGGTGGTAGCGGGATATATACATAAATTGTGATGCCCTTTTCGTCGTGGCTGTCACCTAGTTGGCTCTGAAATAAACCGGGCGCCAGTCGTCCGGATAGTTATAGTGGAGATTAACATACTCTCACAGAGTTCATTAGTTTACTTTCTTTATTTCTGATAATTTGGTACAGATGTCGCTGGACGACCAAACGACTTATTATTTACAGTTCTACGAAATTTCACCCTAGTGGTGATATACCTTATGCGCTCCCCTGACTTCTACAAGTTACGGCCTAACGAAACAAAGGTACGGTTATACTACAGGAAATAACTACGGTGTCAGGTCGGACAATAACCGTAGCTCTGACATCTGTAGTTCTACAATCCCGGCCGGACAAAGCCAAGGCACGGATGTACTACGAGAAATAACTACGGTGTCAGGCTAGAAATAACCGAAGCTCTGTCATCTATAGTTCTACAGAACCCGGCCGGATAAAGCCAAGGCACGGGTCTACTATGGAAAATAACTACGGTGTCAGGCTGGAAATAACCAAAGCTCTGACATCTACAAACCCGGCAGGACGAAACCAAGGCACAGCTCTACTACGGGGTCAGGCTGGACAATGACCGAACCTCTGACTTATATAACAGTTGTTTGCCTACCCAGCTGTTTCTGCATTCGGACTCAGACTGACTAGCTCTCTAGGGTTGATTGCTTTTATATGGTTTTCCCTACTATTTATCTGCGCGTGGCTGTGCCAGCACAGCGCGCCCCGTTTGCGCTCAGGTGCGCGCACAGCTGTTCGGTAACGTAGTGAGGAACGCATTCTCACGCTTCGTTACAATATATGTACATATATATATATATATATATATATATATATATATATATATATATATATATATATATATATATATATATATATATATATATATATATATATATATATATATATATATATATATATATATATATATATATATATATATATATATATATATATATATATATATATATATATATATATATATATATATATATATATATATATATATATATATATATATATATATATATATATATATATATATATATATATATATATATATATATATATATATATATATATATATATATATATATATATATATATATATATATATATATATATATATATATATATATATATATATATATATATATATATATATATATATATATATATATATATATATATATATATATATATATATTATATATATATATATATATATATATATATATATATATATATATATATATATATATATATATATATATATATATATATATATATATATATATATATATATATATATATATATATATATATATATATATATATATATATATATATATATATATATATATATATATATATATATATATATATATATATATATATATATATATATATATATATATATATATATATATATATATATATATATATATATATATAAATTATATAAGCCGACCACATATAAAAATGCTGAGTCTAGAGTTAGTTGTAAACTTTCCATGAGGCTAGAGTTAGTTGTAAACTTTCCACGAGACATAATCAGGATATGTAACACCTAGATAAAACAGTCTCTCTATGAGAACCAAGCTTGTAACATTGCAATTACGATTAATAAACGTTTTTAAAAAACGATATCTGAAAGTTGAAAAACATAATTGGCGCAGTCGGTAGGATTAGCCAACAATAGTTTGTGACAGTGAAAAACACAAAGTTACTCATCTAATTGTCGTATTTCTATACGAAAATTTGGCTATTCACTACAACAAAAAGTGTGCATACTAAACACACGTAAGGCTATATCAATAAGACCTTATACATCAACAACTTCATAACTGAGAAAGGGTTATCCCATCTCACGGCTAAACAGTGCCCATCAAGGACTATTCAAACGTCCCATCAGACCAGTACATTGCAACACGTCCCAAGTGACTCTTCTTGCTGTTCACTCGATCACGAGAATCCAGGACGACAAGCTTCAAGAACTTCACATCTCGTTTAATTCGTTCTACGAGAAGCAGTTCGAAAACCCCAATAGAAGACTCCTTACAATGAAAATCATAGTCATAATCCTATTCTTCTTGTAAGTAAAATTTTATATAATACATAGAGTACTCTCTAGCTATTACTAGTAATAAAGAATACGAGCCCCACACAAGGCAATTACACAAAATTAATGTCCAGTTCTGAAAGTGAAGAATTTGTAAGAACAACCCAGTGTAATATTGATAGAATTATATTAAGGCAAACAAGGTCTAACCTAAATAACGAAAGCAATATGACTTCTTTACAAGATATTAAAAATTACGTTGAGATGATCCCAACATATGAAGGGGACATAACAACACTTAACAATTTTATTCAAACCGTGGATGACGCATACGTCATCTTAAACACATTACAAATGTCAGCAGTACAAAAAGTATTTGCTTTCAATTTAATAAAAAATAGATTAATAAATGATTCAAAAAAAATTGTCTCACAAAATAGATTTGCAAATTGGGAAGAACTAAAATTATATTTAACCACCAACTTCTCAGACAAAACAACGGCTGAAACATTGCTAGGAGAATTATTTGAAACTAAATATAAGCAAAATACAGAAACTACGTTGAAAACAATGTTAGTTAAATTCGAAATATATAAATCAAAAATACTTGCAAAAAATTACAATTTAGAACAAAAAAATGCTATTCTACAAGAAAATCAAAAAGCTATTGTAAATAAATTTATATCATTACTACCACCCATAATAAAAGGATCTTTTATTGTGAAACAACCTTCTACGTTAGAACAATGCGATTTGTTATTAAAAAACGAATTTAGCTACGCAAACTCATTACACAACAGTCCAATGACACGAAACGATAAACAATACACAAACACATCCAAAGACTTAAACTTTACCTTTAATCCTTCACCCAAGCAATTTCCCGGACAATACTTCCCTTCAAAACCTGTTAATCTTTATGGACAACCAACCCCTGGACCTAACAAATTTAAAAGACAAAACCTAGTAAACAACTATGAAACCCGTAAATTCCAGCCTCAACCAATGTCAACACAGACACGAAACACCCAACCTATGACAACATCAACTATCAGACAAAACTATAACAACGAAATTCAAAATGAAGACATTGACTCGAACGAACAATATTTCGAAGAACACGAAATAGAGAATGATCACGAAAATAATACCGATACTTTTTTAGAGGAAAACCTAGAAGTAGAGCAAAATACGTAATGACCTCAACATTAAAATCTATCCCCTTAATAAAATTTAATGACTATCTTATCTTAATTGATTCAGGCTCCGATATAAATTTAATCTCTCCAGACATTGTTAGACAAAGAAATTTAAAAATCATCCAGAAACCAATCACCTTTAAAACAGCTCAAGGAAAAGTAAAATGCAAAAACTGTGTTGAAATAAAAATTCTAAATAACAGCTTTGAATTCTTTATACATGATTTTCATCGGGAAAGCAACATGTTGTTCGGCGTAAAAATATTAGAACACTGTAATGCTTTAATGGATTTTAAAAAATAAAACCATAACACTTGGAAACAAAAAATTTAAATTATTACCTTCACAAACAGTAAACAACTCTTTTACACAATTTAGACATGAACACCTCACCTACGAACAAAAAGAAAAGATACAAAATTTAATTAAGAAATATTCAAATTTATTTCCAAAACCAGACGACGAATTATCCGCCACAAATGTAACCACCCACAAAATCCGTACGACAGACGACACACCGGTTTTTCAAAAAAATTATAGACTCCCACAAGTATACGAAAATGATATCGAGGAACACGTTCAAAATTTATTAAAAACAAAAGTTATTCAAAAATCTAAAAGCCCGTATAACTCACCCATATGGATAGTGCCCAAAAAAATGGACGCGTCAGGGAAACGCAAAACGAGATTAGTAATAGATTTCAGAAAACTTAATCAGAAAACGATAGAAGATAAATTTCCCTTGCCTAATATCGATACACTATTAGATCATATCGGAAAACCAAAATTTTTTACGACGCTAGATTTACATTCCGGTTTCCACCAAATACTAATAGACAAAAACGACCGCGAAAAAACAGCCTTCTCTACACAATCCGGACATTACGAATTTGTCCGCATGCCCTTCGGACTAATTAATGCTCCAGCATCATTCCAAAGAATGATGAACGAAATACTCTCTGAATATATTAACAAAATCTGCCTAGTCTATATGGACGATATAATCATTTTCGGAAACACGTTAGAACACCATTTACAAAATATAGAAAACATTTTTCTTAAATTACAAAATGCAAATCTAAAAATCCAAATAGATAAGTCAGAGTTTTTAAAGACCGAAACAGAATATTTAGGATTTATAATATCACAAGAAGGACTTAAACCCAACAAAAATAAAATCGAAGCAATCGATAAAATAATGATTCCAAAAACAGTAAAAGAAATAAAGTCTTTCCTAGGTAAACTTTCATGGTATAGACGCTTTATTCCAAATCTTGCTAAAATCACAAAACCTTTCACAGAATGTTTAAAAAAAGGTAAAGAAATAGACATAACTAACAAAGAATATCAAAATTCATTCAAAACTGCTAAAGAATTAATAAGTAACCCTCCAATTCTAGAATTTCCCGATTTCTCAAAAAAATTCATTCTTACCACTGATGCATCAGATTTTGCCATGGGATCATTAATCTCTCAGATCATAAACGGACAAGAAAAACCCATAGCTTACGCATCAAAAACATTTAACTCTGCAGAACAAAATTACAGTACCATAGAGAAAGAATTAAAATCTATTATTTGGTCTATCGAAAACTTTAAACCATATTTATTCGGTAGAAAATTTACAATTCGCACTGATCATAAACCCCTCACGTGGTTATTTTCCATGAAGAACGCAAACCAAAAACTTATGCGTTGGAAGATCGAGTTAGGCGAATATAACTTTGACATTGAATATCTACCAGGTAAAACAAATAAAGTAGCAGATTTCTTATCAAGACAAAGAGATGAATTTAAAATAAATAAAAAATTAGGAGATGTAACGAATACCGATATTTTTGCACATTGCATTTCAAAAGATATAAAATTCTCAAAAGGTCTCGCCAGACAAATAGATTTAAAATTTAACAGTAAAGATTACTGCGAAAGAAACGTAACCAATAAAAATATCATAATTCAAAACATGCAAAATAAAACAATTTTCCATTTAATTACAAAGGACATCCATTTAGAAAACGTAAACAAAAAATTCCTAAAGAAAACCCTAATCGAATTACGGGACTATCTAATAAAAAAACGACATATATGAAATCAACATTCCTTATTTATCATGCGGATTAGACAAACTAGAAAAAATCGGAACTAATAAAAATTTTAGAACACATTTTCGACAACACTCAAATCCTGATAAATCTATACGAACTACCACAAAATTTTAGTTTAGAAACAGATGAACTAGACCAAATCATAAACGATACACTAACTACAATTTATGGCAACGACAATAACGAACACCAAAGTATAATCGCAAATAACTCAGAATCAGGAAATACAATTCATAGTTCAAGTGAGAATCCAATTAATGGACTAAAATTTGTCGACAATAGAATAAACATAGCAAAAAATCAAATTATTCTTCACTTCTCAAATAACCCATTAGAAATAAAAGTTAAAAAATTATTTAATCACCAAAAACAGAGATTCATAATAAATATTAATATAGACAAAAAAGAAGAACAATTATTGGAATTTTTAAAGGGATATATAGTACCAAAAATCAAATACTTAGTATTAATTCCTAAACAGCACGAACAAACATTGAACCACATTATCCAATGCAAATTCGATTCAAATACAATAAATCTGATAAAATGTAATAAACTTGTAGAAGATATTGAGAATGAAGAAAAACAAACTCAAATAATCTTTGATAACCACAACGGATATTTAAATCATAGAGGAATAATGGCGACTTACAGCGATCTTAAAGAAAAGTATTTCTGGCCTAACATGCTCAAAGATATTACAGAAATTATTAATCAATGCAGAATCTGTAAAGAAAATAAATATGACCGACACCCGATACAACTAAATGACAATTTAACCCCCACACCAAAAAAACCTTTTGAAATTATAAACATAGATCTTCTCACATTAAATAAAGAATACTTCATCACTATATTCGACGAATTCTCTAAATTCGGCTTCATTCACCCCACTTTTAATAAAACAGGAAAAGAAACGATGTTAATAATAGAGGAATTCGTTAAAACTTATAGAAAACCAAACCTGATCATAGCCGATCATGGACTAGAATTTAATAATGCCCTAGTAAAAAATTACTGTAACAATCATGACATAAAACTACATTTAATTAGCATATCAAACCCAAAATCAAACGCGGTAGAAAGATTCCATTCCACACTAATAGAACACCTCCGAATATTAAACTCAACAAGTAAAAACAAAGATCTACAAAGAAACATAAACAAAGCAATAACAGCATACAATAATACCAAACACTCCATAACAAAATTAACACCTTGCGAAATACTTTTCGGACAAAATGAACACAATAAATATTTCCAAGCACAAAAACTTGAAGAAGAAATCATAAACGACTACTTCATTAATAAATCAGAAACAAACAAAATAATTAGCAAAATGATTGACAATGAAAAAATAAAAAGAACAAAAGAAAATGAACTGCCCCTAAAAATACCGGAAAATGTTTATGTTAAACAAAACAGTAGACTAATACACAAATATAAAAAACCTATATTCAAAAGAGTCACAGTAGAAAATTATAACCCTATATTAGGAACAGTGGAAATAAAAAATAAAAGACACATACGAAAATTCAAACTAGACAAAATCAAACTTTAATTTCAGAGCCTACACTAACACCCAATTGATGAACATCTCTAACAATACCGGATTCCTCCTATTCGGAATCGGCGATTGTAAACTAAAAGAAGGAGAAATAATACATTATTTCAACTATAATATCACTCCAATCTATAAAGAATATTCAAAATTAAAAAATATCACAACCAAAGTCATAAAACAAATTCAGGATAACCCTCACCTCGAAGAACAGCATAAAGCACTGTCCTATTTTTTAAACGACCTAACACAACAAATTCAAAAACTTTTTAATAAAAGAACTAAACGCGGTTTAATAAACGGATTAGGGAACATAATCAAATCAATCACAGGTAACTTAGACCAAAATGATGCGGAAAAATATGATAATTTAATAGATCAATTAAAAGACAATCAAAAGATTCTCCAAAATCAAAACGGACAAATAATAAAAATTGAAAAACATCTATCAGATAAATTCAACTCCGAACTAGAACAGATAAAATTAAATGAAGATAAATTATCTAAAAGTCTTGACTATACAATACGTATTGTAAACGACCAACAAGATTGGGCAACTCTGATCGAAGCCGACGTAAAAATCAACAAATTATTGATAATCATTCAGAATTTAAAGGACTTTTGCAAACATGTAGAACTAATGATAGTAATTTGCTCACTAAACAAATTAGACACAACTATTATAAACTACGATGACCTAATTCAAATCACAGGAAAGACAGACATTTGGACACAAGTAAACGAAATAACAACATACTGCAAGCACGAAAACGAACAAATCCACATACTATTAACAGAACCAGAACTCTCACAAAATTCTTACCCTTTACGTCAACTTTACCCAATCCCATTTATCCATCATAACAGATTATACGAACTAACAGAACCACCTACATATTTTATAAACAGACATAACAAAAATATACAAATAGAAAGATTCAATAAAGAATCGAATAATGTAAATTACTGCCAAACAAAAGGCATAGAAGTAAGTAATTGTATCAATAGCATAGTAATTAACGAAAATAATGATGACTGTGAAATAAATGAAAAACGTATTAAAAATAACGTAATACATATTCCAAATACCAATAATATAATAATTATTTCTCCGATTAACCAAGAATTAATAATAAAATGCCAAAATAAAAATATAAAGAAAACCTTCCAAGGAATTTTTAAACTTATCAATGACGGAGATTGCAAAATTAACCAATGGACATTTAATGGAATATCAAAAGCTTACAAAGAATTAGAACTTGGTAATGTTCAACTAAAAAAATTCGATACAAAGATAAATAAAATCCATCTAAAACCATTACAAGAATTAAATATTTCACTTTCTCAATTACAAAAAATACAAGAGATAAAGAATCACGAAAGTAACAATCATCATTATTATATAATTTATACCATACTTATTGTAATAATACTTATAGCAATTATAAAAATTTCAATTAGATATTATAAGAATTATAAACTTAAACGTTCAAAAACAATTATAGAATTAAGAAACTTAGGAAAAATGACAGAAAATATGTAAGTTTTGTGGAAAGTTCAAACTTGTTGGGGAGGAATTATATAAGCCGACCACATATAAAAATGCTGAGTCTAGAGTTAGTTGTAAACTTTCCACGAGACATAATCAGGATATGTAACACCTAGATAAAACAGTCTCTCTATGAGAACCAAGCTTGTAACATTGCAATTACGATTAATAAACGTTTTTAAAAAACGATATCTGAAAGTTGAAAAACATAATTTATATATATATATATATATATATATATATATATATATATATATATATATATATATATATATATATACATATATATATATATATATATATATATATATATATATATATATATATATATATATATATATATATATATATATATATATATATATATATATATATATATATATATATATATATATATATATATATATATATATATATATATATATATATATATATATATATATATTATATATATATATATATATATATATATATATATATATATATATATATATATATATATATATATATATATATATATATATATATATATAATATATCTATATATATATATATATATATATAAATATATATATATATATATATATATATATATATATATATATATATATATATATATATATATATATATATATATATATATATATATATATATATATATATATATATATATATATATATATATATATATTGTAACGACTTTCGCGAGCGAGAAGCCGACAGAACGAAATGCTCGACTAGCTCTCAGACCGGAGTCGGGAGTGGGGATAAGAGCTGCAGCAGCTAGGTGAATTAAACTCAAAAATTTGCAACAAGGACCGTTTATTACAGCAGAATAGATTGTACTTAACTGGGCTTTTGTCGCCAATACCCGCTAATGCTAAATATTTAAGTTACAAAGAAAATAGACAAAAGTAAATGGAGTGATGGCAAAGTTAGATGATCGTGGCTATACTCATCCACCGTCCACATGTGGGTCACGAGGCAGCGCCAGCTAGAAGCTCCAGGATATTTATTTAAGGCGCCAGACCGATATTCCCGGACGTCCTGGAGGCGGTAAAAAGATGTTGGTCGATGCGCTCGACTTTGGTGCTGTCTGGTGGTGGTTTCGGTTATAAAATCCTCTCCTAGGATTCCCGTACCCAGGTTATGACTTCACGCACGTTATGTAGGTAATAACGTTGGAATCAAATGCCTTAAAACAGGTGGAAGGTATTATGTACGGGGTAGAGATACGCAGGAGTTTATAGCCACGGTATTAACGGAATTTTAACGTTATTTAAACTAACGATAACAAGCAATTAAAGGGGCTTAAATACTGAACTGTGACGCTACAAAAAAAAGGAATTATAGAGACTACAATTACAAAAGGGTGAAGTGATAAACAGGGTTACGTTTAGTCTTAAATTGCAAAAATTGAAGAACCGGTGAATAAACACATAAATTAATAAAGCTGAATTACAGATGAAAAACTAAGAAAATTGATGGGCACGTGTGCCAGAAGAAATAACTCCGGAACCACATGGTAGGTTGGGTTCCGGCTGACCAAAAAAATCAATATATATGAGTAAGTAACCAATTATACTTATCTCAGATAGTTGCTTCTGTCGGAGCTACGGAAATAAAGTACTCACTGCAAAAATTGCACGTGACGAGAAAAATGATGTAGAACGATACGGGAACGGCAACACATCCGCCTTACTAGCTGGTTAGCCGTCAAGAGAGCGATATTCCGTACCATTTAGTGAAACGACAAGTTATTCCCGCATTTGCCGGATTAATTAATTCCGCTCGAGGTGCGCGCAATGACGAGCGGCGAGGCACACCAAGCGTTTTGCGGTAAAACCGCTAGATGACACTATTACCTCGAAATTGTGCCAACTAGGCTCCTAAAATAGCGACAGCGTTACAATATATATATATATATATATATATATATATATATATATATATATATATATATATATATATATATATATATATATATATATATATAGTATATATATATATATATATATATATATATATATATATATATATATATATATATATATATATATATATATATATATATATATATATATATATATATATATATATATATATATATATATATATATATATATATATTATATATAAATATATATATATATATATATTATATATAAATATATATATATATATATATATATATATATATATAAATATATATATATATATATATATATATATATATATATATATATATATATATATGTATGTATATATAAATAAATAAGTAGTAGTCTTACCATAAAAAAAAAAGTGACTAATCGCATATTATATGGCCATATATTCTTAATTAATATAATAAATGTTTCAGTACAAAAACACATCTCCAGTGTCTTGCACTGAACTTTCTTATACGCATATGGGTTAAACCACATCGTAGTTGCAATATTTTTCTAATTTATAATATTTGTTCTGACCTTTGGAACACTTTTACGCTAAATATATTTCTTTGAATAAATATAAAATGTCAAACTTCAAATTTTTTAAGTCTGTTTTGTTTATTTTGATAAACAATTGACAGGCGGAGATGATACGATTTATGTAAAATAAAATGTAATATGAAGAAATTTCTAGACCCATTTCTTGTTTCCGGAACCGTTTGAGAAAAAAAATTCAAATAAAAGTTGTACAAAATGCTGATATCTATAATTTTAACTGTAACATTTTTTCTGTAACTGCAACTGCTTCTGAGTAATTGCAGAAACTGCAAAAAATGACTAGAGTAAACATGCACTACCGGTCGGAATATTGTTTTTAAAAATAAAAGGTTTTCTTTTCAGGTATATCTTAAGTTTAAAATTTCATAATTTTCCCTTAAGCCGTTTGGGCTGTAGCGCACTCACATACACACACACACAGACGGACGTCATTCCAAAAATAGTCGGAATCAATTCAGGGAAGGTCAAAACGTATATTTCCGTTAAAATCTCGAGATCGAAATTTTTCATGATTACAATACTTACTTATACTGCGTATAAGAAAGTAAAAAACGCAACAAATCGCATATTACACGCACATAAATTTAAATAGACAGAGAAGAAAGAAATCTATTTAACGGCGATCTGCCATTATTTCCGCAATTTCTTCTATTGCATGTGCCATAACAGCTACAGAATTACTAAATGCTCTATTGAATTTGCAAGATGTTCAATTGCAATAGTTTGACTGGCAATATCTTTACCCAGATCATTCATATTGCGCGATTTATTGGCATGCGGAGTGCGATGTTGCCTTTGTTGATGCTTTTGCCGTGTTGGTCACAATATTCTTAAACATATAAAATTTATTTGATCTCTAATATATTATGAATTGATATTTGTCAAGCACTGTATGTATACTAATGAAATTTTTAATTCAGTAACGGGACATAGTCACATACAGCATACCTTTTCGTGTTCGACGGTAATTTCTTTTTGATATAACCCATCAACATCTTCATTTAAGCCAGGTTCAACTATAGGAGCACCCTAGACTACAACTTTAGAAATCATGCCCAGAAATCTTTCTTCTACATCTGTTAGTTCCTTTACGGTTGAAGGACCGCCCCCTGTCGTCGTTTTTTATATGTGGACTTTACGGGCTTATACCTTTATATTTGTTTTTATTTCCCCAAATGCTTGATTAAGATCGATAATACAAGTTCCAATGCAATTTTCATATTACTAACCTCTTTCCATCCTGATATGGATTTAACGGCCCCTTGCCTAGAGTTGTTTAATAATTGGGATAACTCTATCCATTTCTTTTCCAAATTTGCAGCCATCCAATTTCCCCATTAACAAAATAGGATTTAATTCTATATAATTTAAAACTATTTCTATCTGTTTTTTGGTAGTTCGGGCAGCCCTTGCTTTCTTTCCATTGTCATTATCTAAATGAATAATATTTAATTTATATGAAAATATTCAAAGTATTTTTATTAGCAGCAATAATAGTTCTTATTTGAATATATTACTTACATTCTGCAGCCATTATTGAAAATTTTTAATGGAAATGAAGATACGACGTGCGTTATATTGACATTTTTTAACATTTATCACTCACTTCACCTTAGTCATTAACGGAACCGTTAAATTTTAACATATACGTTAATAATGGACCACAGAGAATACCGAAAAGATGGTAAATTTTAGCGGCCCACTATATCTAATGTTTTAACATGTGTTTTTAACGTGTTAACACTTAATAAATTTTTTACAGAATAGACCCGTTACTGTCACAGCTGGATTAAACAGCAGCTCGTACAGTTCCTCTACATTTGAAACAATAGTAGCCCGGGGTCTGTTCTCCGTTTGAATGGATTTACCTATTTGTAAAACAATTTAATAATATTTCTGTTTTAAATAATTGTGTATGTGTTACTAACCCCAAAAAGAGTTACGTATCAGTATAACAAGCATTTTTCTCTTTCTTCGTACGGTCCATCATAACTTTTTTTTGGTGAGAGTACTCTGTTATGTTATTTCTTTGGTCGCGTAATCGACACATTCTTGAGGATAGCCGGAAGTTTCCTGCTTTTCTAATATCAAAACTTCGTACTGCCATTTCTCGTGTACATCTAAGATTTTGTACACTAGATATACGGCACGACATACTTCGTCAACCACTCATGTTTCAGTAATCTTTCTCTCCTCTATAGAATGTGTACATTTGTATTGTTCCAATACATCACAGCATGTGCGACACAATGCATACATTAATTTATCATGAATTTTACGTGGCAAAACAGGATGGAATAAATAGATAGGAGGAAGAACGTTGCATTTTATAAGGCCTTCGACCTTATCTATATTGTGTCCAGGTCCTAACACTTCATGGCAGTCCGGACCAACGAGTACTTTCGGATGACCTACAGGTAATTTTCCGTGTTTACAAACGTACGGGTATTGCGAGCACGCGTCGATTTACTTAATTTTTTCCTCCCTAACCGCTTGTTTGTAAAGAAAAGCATTGGTAAATTATTAACTAATGAGTGGTTTTTACAATTTTAAACAAATCCTTATCAGGTTTTGATTTTCAATTAAATTAACACCAAATAACAATGACATTAAAGCGTAGGGTACGCAGCTTAAGTACCATTTCAGTAGTTCTTCGGAATCGTGCATTTCATCTCTCTTTCATATTCATGTCTATGGACTTATCGCGGTTAGTATGATAACATAGTTCACACCGTGCCAAAAACAGCCAAAAAATTAAAAAACTAGTTTTTCTTAAGCATAATAACCATCGACCTTTAGACTGGGCCCCAGAATTACTCCTCTTTCACGTCCAACATGTTCAATTTGATCATCTCTTCGCTAAACAACCACTGCAATGCAACTTTAGAGTGGTTATCGTTAAGTCTATACCCGTTGCGTGGAATAATGCCAATTGTGTTAGGCTTTATATATCGGAACAAACGATTACACGCGGATGTTATGGTTACACCTGCTGTGAATCGACACACGTTGCAATCCGTTATAAAAGTCTTTCAAAACTTTTCGCTTGTCCTACGAAGAATATCTACGTCTGCAATACAATAAGCAACAATTTCTTTTGCCATACAAAATGCAACATTCTCCACCTTTTGCTTCTTATGCCATGACACAAAAGCTTCCCGTGCATCTACATTCATACTGTCTGCCCCGTAAAACTATATAGTAGGCAAAGGGCCTACATATGCTTCATTTTCAATTTTATTAAAAAAATGGGAAAAATAACCTATTTTAACGGAAGCTGGTAAATCAAGGGCTTTTGAAAGTGAAGCTAGAAGCATAAGTAAATAGTTAATTGAATCTATAAATTAAATTTTGTTATTTACTTCCATTAATAGAATTTAACTACCATTCATTACAAGATAGATCAGGGGTGTCATGTCCGTGGACTCCGTAATATATTTTAAAATGAAGTGGGCGTCAAAACTTTTTGCATTGTGAGCTACACACAGAACTTACGAAAATGAAATGCGAGGTAATAGCGCATACTCTATAAAACAGGAAAGAGCGTTCTTCTTACGGCGATGTTTCAATTTTTTGGTCAAATAAATGACTATTTTTAATAATTTTTTTCTCTATTATTTTATTAGATAGAAATTTAAATTTGTCTTCAATATTAAATAACTCATGGAGTTAACAAAACAAATTTTATATTTTATTTTTATGTATGGTACTTATATAGGTGACAAAGTAGAGGCCGCGGAGAGGAGGTCTTTCGCAGTGTACACGATAACTCCAGTCAAGGATGTCTGAAACAAAAAAATCTAACAAGGTTTTATTAAGAACAAAATAACCTGGACCGTAAACCAATAAAAAGTTAAAAATTAAAAAAACCTACAAGATAGTGTGAGTTTTAGAAAAGTCTTATTTTGTGTAAACAGAATTGAACCTTTCGGATTTAAATATCAAAATGTCAGTTTTAGGTCCGTGTATTAAGCTAATTAATAAAATTAAAAAGAATTTTAATCAATAGCTTAATTATTTTTTGATCTAGAGAGTTTTTAAAATTGTAAAATCGAGAAAAACGTGTTTAAAGTATATTTTTAGTGTCAAATAACATGTATTTATAATTCTGTTACTACTGATAGAAATGCAAATATCGCTGAAATGGTTTGAAAATACACCTTAAAATTGGTATCACATATTTTTAAGATGTCTTTCAACAAAATTATTGAAAAAAAAAATCTATTTTTCTTAAAATTGAAAGAGCACCTTAAACACGTGTTGTCGAACGCCACATGAGTTACACATAACATTAATATTTTCAGTATCGGGACATGATGAGCATACCTGTTGTACCACACAAAGATTCACTGCATGATCAAAGTCCTTGCCTAACGCTTTATCTTGGCGCGTTTCGAAATCATAATAAATAAATAAACTTTTCTCTTCACCTAATCCTTGTTTGTCGTTTTTAATGTAGCATAAATGTCCGGCTATTTTATAGCACTGACAAAGAGCACAAAATGTTTCACCGCACGTATGCACTCGCTTATCTGCACCAATATAAGTTTTAAGACACTTTTTACAAGTGCAATTGTTTTTGCAAATAGACACATTGTGATAACAATGTTGTCCGCCAAATTTTTGATTGCACTCTACACAGAAAACACTAACCGCAGTCATGTCACATGATGGCGTTCAGCAGCAGTACGGTTTCCACATAGATGGTTTCCGAGCTGATTTTACGGCTTATGGCACGGTGCGCAGAAATAACTGCAATAGAATACAGCCGTTAATCTTTTCACCGTTGAAAAATGGTTTTGACTGTGTATAAGATTAAGACGAGGCATATGTGGTCTACGTCTACCATCGTAAATAACCCTGCCTCGTCCATTAAATTAATATACAACGATGCTATAATTATTGTAGAAACGTTGGAACTCTTCCATTTCAGCATTATCATCATTTCCTAACGGTATGTTGACTCCAGCGTTCTTCTCCATTCACGAGATTTTGTACGCCGTATATTATTGCGGTCCTTAGCAATCGCCTTGAAGCACGAATCTTTATCTACCCAGGCTTGCGCAACCACTAAAGCTCGTGCTAAGCATAAATATCTGTGTTTCCATCGCCATAGCTCAGCATACTGCATACCGTGGCCCATCCGGGAATTTCACCGATTGAAAATATCTCCGCGTTGCTCTGCAGGATGTTATCAATCATGAGAGATCTCACCGTACATTGAAAGGCATGCTTTCGCATTACATAAATGATGACCACAGGGATTGGGATGAATGGCTTCCCATTGCTGTGTCAGCATATTGTGGAATGACGCACTCAGCACTAGGAGATGGTCCATTCTACTTGATGTATGGTCGGGATATCGATTTAGCATTTGATGAAATAGTGAGACCTTTGAAAACACGATACGACACCGATCAGAATTATGCTACCGAATGCATGCGAAGGTTAAAAATTGCACATCATAAATCGCGCGAACATTTAGAGCGGGCAACGGATCGGTTTAATAAAATTTTTAACAAGAAATCGGGTCAGGTGACATTAGAGTCAGGAGATCGGGTCTATTTGCACACGCCAGTTATAAAAGTAGGTACGAGTGCAAAGTTAGCGAAAAAATGGTCAGGACCGTATAGAATCTACGAAATAGGGGACACAGCGAAAATAATAGACATTTTTGGGCGAAAGGAACCGAAAGTCCATGTAAACCGGTTAAAACTTTGTTTATTGTCAATGGACGAGTTGGAACGTTTGGCCGTGACTCCGATAGCGGACAACGTACGGGAACCTGATACTTTCGCTGGCGCCAGTCCATTTATTCCGTTACTTACCTCACACCATACTCGAGTGAAACCGACACCAACGGCTCCGCCATGTAATATAGATATGCACAACAGTTCCTTAGTTACGTCAGAACGTTTAAGTAGAAATAGTCTCCCGACCCCTCCGTTAGACGAAAGCAACAGAACTGTACTAGGGTCTCAACCCGAACCTGAAACACCTAGTAGACAAACCCGAAGTCGGGGCCCAGTATCCGACATGCCCTGGATTCGAGATTGTCGTATTTAAAATATAAGTTATATAATACCTAATGTACTGTTATATATTCCAAGATGGTTTGCACTATAACCCAGGCAATTTAGTTATGTTTAATCTTAAGGGTTAAGACAGAACTTATTGCGTACGACTGTGCCGATCCGGATACCGAACTGTCACGGATATCTCATGCGCGGATCCACGGAGTCACTCAGAGACAATGGATAAACGGATCCAGCTACTTCAAGAGAGGCAATATGCGGAAGTACACGTGTATACTTGCATGGTCACCATCCAGCAGCTGATTGAACATTGTGGGATGCACTCTCACACGAGCACTGTTCGGGGGGGTATGACTCACTATGTTCACTACGTGAAGATCGAGGCGTGTCTAGAAGCCCACCGCTTCCAACTGCTCGATTTAACAGGCATCGGGCAGGCATCGTATCTGGACTAAATCTAAACGGGACAACTGAGATTTCTACCACTACAGCTGGCCACCTGGAAACCCGTGGGAAATGCCAGGGGGTGCGTTATGCCGATAATGAAATCACGTATGAGGACGTCATAGTCAGTGCGGCTATCACCATCCGAATACAAGACTAAACGGCTTTAGCAAATATTAAGGAGGACAGACTAAACTTGCGAACAGGAACTAGCTGCCCATCATGGCAGGCGAGGTCATCTGGGAAGTTGGGCTGTCGGATCGATGCCAAAGTCGGGGAATTGACATCCTATATGAAGAAAAAGCTACCATTCTCACTTTGAACGCTACCAGGGGGAAACCGGTCACGCAATACGTCATTGTAGAGACTCACGATACAGTTTTCACTCTACAACTGACAAAGCCGGAAGTCCTGTGCTACCAACCAGCCTAGCGCACCGAGCAGAGCCGGATGTTGGTAATCGTGGAGACGTCGTTAGGGTTCTATTACCAAAAATCGACATTAGTCAATCAGAACACGGATCTCATGGCTCAAGTATTGACGAAATTACTGTTTCTAGAGATTGCTGTGCAACGCCAGATGAGCGATCTCATTTATGACTCCATCTTGAAACGGTGTCGGCTACGAGAGATGATATTGCGCAACCGGTTAGCCTTGGCATTAGAATCACCGGATGTAGTCAGCGATCTGGTGAATGAGGCAGTGGGGCATGTTGGCCGGGTACTCGGTGAAGTACTATATATAGCTCGCTGTCCTGCGAAATTCGTGGAATATCGCCGAGCAGAGGCATGTTTCCAAGAACTGCCAATTGTATATCGGAATCAGTCAAAGTTTATGACCCCCATTACCCATATTATCCAAGAGCACGGTACACAGGTGGACTGTGATGCTCGTTTACCAGTTATGTTTCATCTGGAGAATAAATGGGTGGAGATATTCCCCGAGGTACGTCAAGCGCACCCTGCAGCCATCAGACTGGACACCAACGAAGAAAATGAGGCTATTCCCACGATGGAGATATAACCCATCAGCTATCACGGAATATAATCGCGGGAACATATGGAAGCGTTCCAGCATACGCTTATGTTCCCCACTGAGCGGAAGGCTGTACTGAACGTGGTGACGCGACGAGTCACAAACGCGGAAGTGGACACCCAGTCCTTTCACCTATCCAATGTATTCAGCAAGGGTGAGTTCGCTAAGATGGCGGTCATGCTGCAGCGGAGGTCTGGGGTGTCCTTTCCAGATTGGGGAATGTTTTCTCTATATTGATGTTGTTGTACTCCGTCGCATCGTTCTTAAGCTATAATGCCGGGGTGGTGATGAACTTCTTCACCCTGAAGGAAGTAGCGGGCGACCAGCCCAATAGACGCAGAGTATTGTGCGCGAGTCTATGGAATGCTCTGGCCAATAGGTATTTACTCACCACATTACAAGCGAGAATGACGACACCAGACGTAGAAGCAGCAGTGACTACCGCCAGCATTTACCCCCAGATACCAGCCGTCTCGAGCCCCTATAGCAAACATAGTGCAGAGAACATAGCCCCAACCCCCACCCCACAACATTATAGTAGTATGATCACCCCGGGCCCTGCCCACTTTCTAAGGCAACCCCTGACCTAAGACAGTATTGTGGTAATTAGGGTTACAATTTTATTAAATTGTTAGTTGATAAGTTTAGCAATAAGATATTAGGTAAGTTTCGAACTTTTAACTTAATTATAATTTATTTGAATATAGATAAGTTTTAAGGGGGTGGAAATGTAACAATCGGGATTGTTAAATTTGACTATTCCGCTGATCTATCATATTGCGGGGTCAACGACTACCAATGTGTCAAATCGCCGATATCGGCGCCGATTCGAATTACTTTCTTTTGCATGATCATGAATAGTCAAATGTTGCGATATTGCTTACCTAGGCGAAACTTACCGAAAAACCGAGCCAAACAGAGAACGTCGGGTAACGGATTCCGCCATTCCCGGTTAGACAGTTTAGACCTTCAGTCGTTTATATCTTTTACTGATTACTTATATTCTTATATTTCGTTCATCTTTCTGATGTTATTTTTATTATTTGTACACTTATTTCTTTAATTTAAATATATTAAATTAGTACCAAGTGTTGTTTAATTAATTCGCGAGACCACGGAGTGCCAGATTATCTAGAAGATAGCAGCCAGCAACATCATCCAGGTAAGTATAATAACCCTTACCCCACCCCGACTATACTTGAGACGTAAGACGCGACGGCACAAGTTGCTTAAAGTCGCGTATGTTACATAATATTAAAAGTTTTATAACAACTCTTCCTTAGTTAGAAAAAATTGAATTCATTTTAATAAGGGAATCACAGAATAAATAAATGACATGTTTCAGACGACACAAATTCATTGGTTTTTTGTTTTAATATTATAGTACTGTAGAAATATTTTCTTTATTTATATTATTAAAACCAGGTTATTCCGGATTAATTGTTCTTTTTATTGATTGTTACAACAATACAGGGCAACAATATAACAACTATTATTGGTAATCAACGATACAACAATACATGATCGGATTTATGTTTAAAGTGTAAGTGTTACTGAGATGTGGTGACTGTCCAGAGGCGCAGTCACGATCTCTTTCAAACTTCTTTATTCAACTCCTCCAATATAGGGTTCCAAGTAGGATGCGCTAGTAGGTGCAGAGCTGACCAAAGAGTGTCTGGGCCTCGAAGTGGGGCCGCTTATATAGTGGTTGTGTAAAACAAAAGCTAGAGGTTTAAACATAATTGATGTACCGCGTTGTAATTGTGTGCTATGTAAACAAGTGATGTGTAAATAATGTATTGCGGGTTGTGTATATTCTGGGGTATAACAGGTCTTGGTTGCAATAATAACCCCCTATGGATCGGATGACGACTCGGCGAAGAGACAGATGTAGTAGCAGGCATGATTTGTTACATTTTCTTCTTGGGTCACCCTCTTTTTCTTATTGGCAGGATTGGAGTTTGAGTTTCTTCAAGAATGCCCGTATAAGATGATAGGGCTGAAGAGTGATAAGTTCCCATTATTACTTCTGGATGTTCTTGTGAGGCGACTTCATAACTAGTGGGACCTCATTGTTGCAATATTATCTAGGGACCATCTCGTCGCGGTGCTAGTTTGTAGGTGAAACATCTAGAAGCATTACTCAATGGATGATTGAACAGCCATACTAAATCTACAGGTTTGTCTTGTGGTCTACATCGTCGTTTGGAGTCAGCGTAGTCTTTTCGGAGATCTTGTTCATTTTCATGTGTTTCTCTGGCAGATTTAAGGTGATCCGCTAGTTTTACTAGAAGCGGCGTAACTTCAGGTATTAAGTTTTCTGTTTGGATAATTCCATTGAAATATCGAGTGACATCATCTGGTGTTCAAAGTTCTCTGCCAAATGTCAGATATGCGGGAGTAAATCCAATGCTCTGACAACGAGCTGTGTTCATCGCAAATCAAATTGCTTGTAATTTTTTCGGCCATATCTCATAGTGTTTTTGGACCTGTATCGCTAATTGTGGTTTAAGGTCTCGGTTTCTTCTTTCTACAGGATTTGCTGAAGGATGATAAAAAGGAACAAAGCTTTGAGATATATCAATGCAAAATGTGATTTGTTGCATAATGGCGCTAACAAACTGAGTTCCGTTGTCGCTTATAAGACGCCTTGGTACGCCGGACCGAAGGCAGATTTCATTGAAGAAAGTCCATGCGCAGGATTTGGCTGTAGCTTTTTCGAGTGAAAACCCATCGACTAGCAGTATCTACTACTATAAGTATCCACTTTAATCCTAGATCCGCTGGTGGTAATGGACCAAATAGATCGATTGCAACGACCTCAAATATTTGTTTAAATGGTGGTGTTTGAAGAAATCACGCTGGTTTTAGATTTGTGGTCTTGTAACGCTGACATTGTACATAGTTTTTTACGTAGTCTGCAATATATCGTCGCATTCCAGTCCAATAATATCGGGAAGCTATGCGATTAATAGTGCGATCTATGCCATGGTGTCCGGCAGTGGGAGCGTAGTGATACTGTTCGAGAATTTTTGATCGTTCTTGTTCGGGTCCTACAAGCTGTGCGTCTTCGAAATCTTCATCGGGCGTATAGCGGTATAGAATTCCGCTAGTTCAGAAGTATCCCCTATGTCCATTTACGAAAATTATCATCTTTCTCATGATTTTCAAGGCCTTCGATGATTTTCTTTATGTCTTGATATTTTAATTGTTCTTTTCTGACATCTTCGGTACTCCTTGATGGCAAGTCAACTGTTATGGTACAAACATCGCACTGTTGCTGTGTTTCTATAGAATATGTTGGTCTAGATAGTGTGTCAGCAACGATGTTAGTTCTACCAGGAAAGTATTTAATTTGTAAATTATATGGCTGTTGCTATAGAGCCCACCTTGCTAATCGACCCGTTGGTGATTTAATTGTCATAAGCCATTTTAGCGGTTGGTGATCGGTGATTATGATAGCAGAAGAACTTTCATTATATCCTCGACACTTTGCGACAGCCCATACTTGGGCTAATGCTTTCCGTTCTGTAGTTGAATAATTCTTCTCTGCGATTGTTAGAAGTCTACTTGCGTATTCTATTGGTGTTCGTTGGGGTCCTCCTCCTGGAGTAGAACCGCCCCAATAGCATAACTACTTGCATTTGTGCGAAGTATAGATGGTTTAGATTCGTTTGCCTGACGCAGAATAAGAGCGCTGATCAGTAAATGTTTCATTGTTTCGAATGAAACTTGTTGTGGTTCTTGCCACTCCCAGGCCGAAGTCGCGATTTTTGCCGAATACTATTTGTATTTCTCTAATGTGATCTTCGAACGTGGAAGATAGAAGATTTAGATCATCTAAATACGCTAGTAATATCAGGTTGTCTAATCCCGTTTTTAGTTTATCCACCAACCGTTGGACGGTAGCTTGTGCATTCCGTAATCCGAATGGCATTCTTAGAAAACGATATGTACCACATGGTATTATAAAGGCAGTTTTATCTTTTTCGAAAACATTTATTTGCCATTAATCGGCTTGAAGATCCATTGTTGACATGAATGGAGTAGGTGTAGCTTCTTGCCATAAATCTTCCATTCTGGGTAGCGGATAGGTGTCAGGTGTAGTAATTGCATTAAATTGCTTATAATAAATACATACTCTGATACTTGAATCCGGTTTAGCAACTAAAACTACAGGTGCAGCCCTGGGCGACTCACATTCTTCAATAATATTCATGTCAATCATATTTGAAATTTTGTGCTCGTAGTATTTCTTTATTTTTTGAGTTGACATACGATATGGTGGTACTGCCGTTGGCTCCTGATTACCGGTCTTAATGTAATGTTCAATCTTTGTGGTTGGACTTGAAAGTTCTCCAAATAGATCCTGGTTTGCATCCAAGATGTTGTTGAAATTTTGTTTTTCTCCATTTGAAAATTGAGTTGCTTCATCGTCTCGTAGTTTTAAAGGGTGGTTATCTACGGATGCTATATCTGCTCGTGGTATAATTCGTTGGTAATATAAATCTGCTTCCATTATTGCATCTTTAAACATTTGATCCGCTAGTCAGGGAGAATAGGCTACTAATGGATCGGATGTGGAAGTAGTTGGTGTCTTTGGAGTTTTTGGAAGTGGACTGATAAAAATCGGAGGCCCACGATTCCGTAGAGCATCATTACGAACGTATCTTCTGGAGTATGAGTGTCCATTGTTGTTTCAATTATATTCAAGGTACAAAGATTAGTTTTGCTTCGTTTGTCGTGGACTTCTTTGTGGATAAAAGGATATTGTACTGTAGGTCTCTCATCAAAATACCATAGTGGTTTTGCAGGATGTAGAACAATATTTGCGTCTTCCATGAAATCGATACCTAGTAAAGAACAATTGTCGTGTGATTTTGAAAGAACCATGAATGTAGTTACAATTGTTCGGCAGCGTAGAGCTACTGGGATCGTAAATGTTAGTACATCTTGTACTTGAGTAATTCCATCGGCTAAAATTACCTCTTTTTGGAACTAATGACCCTTTCTCTGGAGGAGTTTGTATAACTCTTGGCTGGCAACACTCATTCTGGCTCCGGTGTCTAGAAAAGCTGTTCCAGTGACTTAATCTATTTTAATGTTGATTGCGGGACGATTACGTGGAACTATTTTGGATTGTATTACTTGTACATTTGAAGCACAGAATGTAACAAGTTTGTCGTCAGTTTTAGTGTAGTATGGACATTTACTTCTTATTACACCAAGGCGTTTGCATCCATAACAGATAATTTTATTTGCGAAATGATCTTGGCTTGATTCAGATTCATCCTTAATATGTGCTTCTACTTCTTTCGGCATTCATAAGCAGTATGTCCAATGTGTCTGCAGAATTCACAGCGAATGCGCTTACCTCGGTTGTTGCTCTTTTGTACATTCAAGTTATCATTTCTTTTTACAGGTTATGATTCTGTTACTTCTGCTATACTTTCATCAATGATACGGGCTTTCTCTAAGAGATCAGTAAATGTTGTCACTGATTTTATAATTTAATAGGCCAAACACTATGTCAATTTATGTGGTTTCTGTGTGAGCTAAAGGAGTTCTGCAAGTAACGTCTTTTTTTTGACATATGAAGAGGTCTGTCGGGGTATCACCGCTTTGTTTCGTATCAAAAAGCTGCATATAAATGCGATACGCTTGTTTTCTTGGAGCGAAAGCATTCCGAATAAGTGCCATAGCGTGTTTCCAAGAAAATCCTTCAGTTTTGACACCTTTCCACCAAGTACATGCATTGTCTTCCAGTAGTAATGGTAGACCTTGCAGAGCATTTTCCTCAGATACGCCTACACAATCTTTATAAATGCTGACTGTAATTATACATTCATCAACATTACTGATGTCACGTTCCCCTTTGAACCGAGCAGTACAATGAGTAAATATTTTATTGTTTGTTGGTGTTCGAACCCTTAATTATGTTAAAAGTCTTTGAAACTGTTCATTAGATAGTTGTACCGCCGCCATGTTCTTTTTGCTGCGTGTATTAGCCTCGAAGTGGGGCTGCTTATATAGTGGTTGTGTTAAACAAATGCTTGCGGTTTAAACATACTTGATGTACTGCGTTGTAATTGTGTGCTTTGTAAAAAATTGATGTGTATATAATGTAATGCGGGTTGTGTGTATTTTAGGGTATAAATAGTCTTTGTTGCCACAGTATTATTTAATTGTACTTTTGAACATTTTCAAATCTAATCTCTGCAATTATTAAAGCATGCAAAATTTATTTTGTTTACTGATATGAGTGCAGAATATTAAGCTCTACAAACTTTATTTGAGTCATTTTTGCCTAAAATAATTAGTGGGGCAATTCGCAATAAAAATTTATTTTACATGTTGAATCCTCTAAACGAAACAAAAATAATTATGATATAAAATAAAGTACTCAGAAGTTAATTTATGTTTGGACCATTTAACAATTTTCTTTTCTTTCTTATATTATATGAAGTGAGACAAATTCTAGAGCGTCAATTAATAATATGAAATAGTTTTGAGCCATTTTAAACGGAATAAATATAATAATCATGTCTACATTCAATACAATACTCCGTTACAACAGCTAAGGAGGTGTTGTTCAGTATGCAATATTGAAAGTGAATATCACATTGTATTCATATCTAAATTTTTTCACAAGAATAGCAAATATTGGAATTTCTTGTTTCATACACAATATTGTAACTCATACAAGACTTGTTCCGTAAACGATTGTCACAAGAATACCATTTTTAAAATTTCTTATACACTATTTAATAATCGTATCGTATACAATATTGTTTCACAAACAAAAGACACGAGTCTGATTAAGTTATAAATTATATTAAGAAATTACAATATTTACAATTATTTAATGTGCAAAGGAAGATTTGTGATAATAGTTTTAGGTCAATTAACATTATAAGAATAAAACGCTAGCAATTTTTTTCTGTTCTGATATGTCAAGCCTTATATAAGATTGTTATCTTCTGTTGATGTTTTATAAAAGTAATTTTGTTATTCGGAACCATGTTAAGTTATTTATTTAATGACATATTTTATCTGTTTTATACCCAATTTGTATCAGATATTTATAATTGAGCATCAATGGTCCGTTGTATATATTTTCAAAATAAACATAGCCAATATCTAAATACTACAATAAAATTCTTAAGGCGATTAAAATTTTTGAATGCCAACTATTGAACAACTAATGCATAAAGACAATAAAGTTTATGCTTACCTCACATACGCAAATGTATTTACGTAGCAATAATATAGTGAATATAAATAAAAATTAAAGAAAATAAAAAAATTTTATTTAGTAAATATAAATATTACATTTTAATTAGTACCTATGTTTTTTAACGAATATTCTGTGACAAAAATACATTAGTATTGGAGGATACTCGCTGACATATGATTCCGAGACAGGAAATGGCAGGCCAGTGGACGCGCGCTCTGTACTTGAAATTTATTGTATATGAAAGTAGCGAGTCGTATGTGTGAATGTATGCGTGTGCGTAGTAGTAGACAGAGAGAGCGAGACCCACTGCAGATAGTTACATGGTATATTCGTAGTGAATAGTAACTAATTGTCAATATAATGTATTGAAATATTTATGCTAGATTTCTCATAAGATATTCCTTTTGGAAATTTTATCTAGAATTTCTGTCTCATTATAATTGTAGTCTGACGCGAACATTTGTACGGGCTAGACGTGCGGTTCCTCGCTCATGCGAGTAGTATTGCTTACATTGCAAATAGCTAATTACACATACCTCAATTTGTGTATTACTTAGTTATGCAAACGCAGCAAATTTAAATCGCGAGAGTAATAGTTTTATTTTATATACGTAACTGGGTCACCATGAACGGTGACCCAAAAACAGTTGCTAAAATTATACAAAGAACCGACGGAAAATATTCAATAATTCCACCATCAGGGAAGAAAGCTATACCAGCTGAATTAAAGAACTTGGGATTTATCCCACCAACGCCTCCTTTGCCATCCACCGAGCACGCACGAGCGAAGTCGGCCACTCAACTCTACGCACAGGCTTCAACATCTCACGCACTCCAACAAACGACCAGCATAATGGATACCGAAGGATCGCCCGCCTTCTCAAAAATCGCAAAAATAGTAAGATCTCCCATTTTTACTAGGAAACTATCAAACTTCGAATCTAACATAGTACCACCAACACCCCCACCACGAGAGCAAATAGCAACCCCTACAGGAAGTCTAAATGAACAAGAAATCGCTTCGACCTTAAACACCCAGTCGATCTCGGAACCTGCAGTACAAGATAAAACTGAAGACAGCTGGACAGTTATCAATTCCAGAAAGAGCAAAAGATCCAGCCCGGAAGAAAATAGAAACGTAAGACAGAAAACCCTAATAGACTACTGGCTCAATGGACCAGAAACCTCAAATAAATTCGAAAAACTAAATGTAGAAGAATTAATTGAAGAAGATATTAGTCCTGAAATTATTAAACCTCCACCAATTTTCGTACACGGCATAGGAAACATAAAGCCTCTGACTGACCTCTTGAACCTCCACGCAAAAGACAATTACGTAATTAAGCTTATTGGAAGTTCGCAAGCAAAAATCCAACTGACCGAGCCTAGATTTTATCGCGTCATAACGAAAGAACTAGAAGAAAAGAAAACAGAATTCCATTCATTTCAATCAAAATCGGAAAGAAAATTCAAAGTTGTACTACGTGATCTGCACCACACTGTTGACATCGAAGAATTAAAGAGAGAAATACACTCATATGGACATAATGCATTAAATATATGGAACATTAAGCATAAAATAACAAAAGCCCCTCTACCTATGTTCTTTATTGAGTTGCAACAAAAGGACAATAATAAAGAAATTTACGACACTAAATACCTTATGCACTCGAAAATCAAATTTGAACCTCCACGCCAAAAAAGAGAAATACCTCAATGTACAAGATGCCAAATATTTAATCATACAAAAAATTTCTGCAACCTTTCACCACGTTGCGTGAAGTGCACTGGTGATCATCTGACTAGGGACTGCCCCAAACAAGATAAAAGTACAGCCGCAACCTGCACCAACTGTGGAGGAAACCACCCAGCGAACTACAAAGGCTGTAGTGCCTTTAAAGAAATACAGTCACGTAAGTTCCCACCCCTTAGACAAAAACAGAATACAGTCAACCATAACATAACCGGAAATCCAACACAACCAGGCGTATCATACGCCCAAAAGGCAAGAGCCAATGTCCAACAGACACAAGAAGAACATGACATACAGCAAAATTTAAATCATATTTCCGACAAACAGCAAAATAGTAAACTAGAAGCTATGATGATCAAACTGATGGAGCGCATGGACACCATGCTAATTCTCCTCACTACCCTTGTGGCTAAAATGAAATAATGCCCCAGCTTCTAAAAATCACTCTCTGGAACGCCAATGGTCTTGGACAACACAGCCAAGAAGTAAAAATATTTATAGCAGAACACAACATAGATGTGATGCTCATTTCCGAAACTCACTTTACAAATAAGACGTATCTGATGATACCAGGATACTCAATATACAATACTAAACACCCAGATGGTACTGCCCATGGAGGCACTGCCGTAATCATCCGACAGCAAATTAAACACCATAAACTAAATAAATACCAGCACGAACACCTCCAAGCTACTAGCATTGTAAATAACGAAGAGACAACAGGACCTCTAACTATCGCAGCTGTCTACTGTCCACCTAAACACAAAATTAACAAAACACAATTTAAAGACTTTTATAACACTCTGGGGTCTAGATTTATAGCTGGAGGTGACTACAATGCGAAACATCCCTACTGGGGTTCACGACTGACCACCCCTAAAGGTAGACAACTCTACCAAGCAATGCAAGAGAATAATCTACATCATTTATCTACTGGCCAACCTACATACTGGCCTAGCGACAGAAGAAAAGTTCCGGATCTCATAGACTTTTGTGTAGTAAAAGGCGTGTCATCACATTATCTAAATGCCGAAAGTTGCTTAGATCTATCATCGGACCACTCTCCAGTCATAATCACTGTAAATAGGCAAATAACAATAAAATAAAAACCTCCATCGCTCATTAGTACAAAAACAGACTGGCACACATTCAGAAATCTGCTGGACAACAAGCTTTCGCTCGAAATTTCACTCAAAACCGAACACGAAATAGACGAAGCCATAGAATTCCTAAATGACGCAATACAAGAATCAGCATGGGGCGCAACACCGGTACAAAACGCCAATCAAAAACGAGAAATTTGTCCAAAAATCGTTAGAGACATCGTCGCTGAAAAACGGAAGCTACGCAAACAATGGCAAATAACAAGATCACCACAGGACAAAACAAAACTCAACCAGGCAATAAAAGCAGTCAAAAAGTTACTAAGCAACCTGTGAAATAAATCTGTCGAAGAATACTTAGAAAATCTCACTCCGTCAGCATCCACAGACTATTCCCTCTGGCGAGCAACAAAAAAGCTCAAACAACCGGAACAGTCGAATCCACCCTTACTCCTAGCAAATGGTAGCTGGGCCAGAACCGATCAGTCAAAAGCGAACACATTTGCGCAACATCTATCATCAGTATTCCAACCCTTTCCTAGTGAAATTTCGGTAGAAGAAGAACAAGAAATCCTGCAGTACCTAGAGACCCCCCTACAACTCTGCTTGCATACAGTCAAATTAAAAACTAGTGAAATAAAAAACGCTATAACAAATCTTGACCCCAAAAAAGCTTCAGGATATGACCTAATAACAGGAAGGATTCTGCAAGAACTTTCTTCTAAAGGAATCAAGCTGATAACAATGATCTGTAACTCAGTTCTTAGATTAGAATACTTTCCTTCTCAGTGGAAAGTAGCCCAAATTATCCTTATACCCAAGCCAGGAAAACCACCACAAGAAGTAAGCTCCTACAGACCCATCAGTCTCCTTCGTATAATCTCCAAACTTTTAGAAAAGTTATTGCTTAAGCGCCTAAAGCCAGTTCTAGAAGAAAAAGACCTAATTCCAAACCACCAATTCGGATTTCGCACGCAACACGCAACGATTGAACAAATCCACAGAGTCGTGAACGAAATACGCATAAATCTAGAGGAGAAAAAATACTGCTCGGCTGCCTTCTTAGATATAAGTCAAGCTTTCGATAAAGTCTGGCACACCGGGCTATTGTTTAAAATTAAAAGAATCCTACCACATAATTACTACAAAATCCTCAAATCATACCTTTCCAACAGATATTTCTATATTAAATATAAAGATGAACAAACCAGACTCTACCCAATGGAATCCAGTGTCCCACAAGGTAGTGTACTAGGACCCATACTATATCTCCTATACACAGCCGACCTGCCTACATCTGAAACAACATTCATCGCAACATTCGCCGATGATACAGCAATACTTGCCTCTCACGAAGATCACAACGTGGCCACACACAAGATATCTTCAGGCACATCTGAACAAAGTTCAACCATGGTTAACAAAATTGAGAATTAGGGCAAATGAAACCAAATCTACCCATGTCACATTTACGATGAGAAAAGAAACCTGTCCTCCTGTGACACTGTATGGCAAGCCCCTCCCACAGACAGAAGAAGCGAAATATCTAGGCATGCACTTAGATCGTCGTTTAACATGGAAAAAACACATTTGGACAAAAAGAAAACAACTTGGCCTGAAATTCAGTCGCATGTACTGGCTAATAGGCCGCAAATCTCAACTCTCAACAGAAAACAAAATTCTTCTTTACAAGACTATCCTCAAACCAGTCTGGACGTACGGAATCCAACTATGGGGTACCGCCAGTAACTCTAACATTGAAATCCTGCAGAGATTTCAGTCCAAAGTGCTCCGCTCTGTCCTTAATGCACCATGGTTCGTCACCAACGCCATAATTCACCGCGATCTCTCCGTAGTGACAGTGAAAGAAGAAATTAAAAACTTCAGTGAGAAATATCATAGCAGATTACGTGCGCATCCAAATACTTTAGCAAGTAATTTGCTGACAGTGAAGAAAAAAAACCGCTTAAAACGTGATAACATACTTGACCTACCTAACAAATAACTAACAATTTCAATGTTTTTAGTGTCATCATACCTGTTATGCAGAGTCAACAGAGAAAAAAAAGCCACCTGGCAAATTCCGGACCTGTCATGCAGAGTCGACAGAAAAGAAGCCAGTTAGCAAATTCCCGACAAGGTGACTAGAAATAGTCACCAACATTGACACAATTAGCACTTAATCTAGAATAAGAAGAGGACTATCACAGGATAGCACCCTCTACATGCCAATGTATTTTTTGTACATCTTACTATAAGTTTTACTGAATGTCAGTTATTAAGACAGATTGTAAATAAAAATGGGTTATAAAAAAAAAAATTATAATTGTCGGTATCATTATACAATATTTAAGCGAATTGCCTGAATTACATTATTTGGGTACGCAGAGTTTTTCCTCAAAATACAATCAGTTTATTGTTTTATTAAGCCTATTAGCCGCATCTGTACTGCAACAACAATCCCCGAAGATTTAACTCGAGTATGGGAGGGGGTTTCCAAAATTCAAACTTGGGGATAGGAAGTCAACAGTACGCAGATCATTTATAATTTGGTTTTGCATTATCAACTGTTTGTTACATGCGTTTATAAGTAAAGCATATTTAGGTTTTTCATTTGAACGAGTTTACAATTTGTGATATTGTGTGTGCTTAAATTTATTTATTTTATTATTTTGATCTTTAAAATATGGGTTATAAAAAGAATGTGTACAGACATGGATGATCAGTAAGCTCAGCAGAGCAGATGGGCAAATATGTGAGTATTATTAGAAATATTTATATAATTAGGATGTGTTGTGCACATTTAAAGTACATAATATTGCAGGAAAAAAGAAAATGCAGGTTCTGCTGGACCTTCTTTAATAAATCCGCCGATATTTTATTCCAATTTACTCCTTGAAACTACTAATGCTACGTAAGAATTTCATTATAAATGCAGATAAAAGTATAGCAAGTAACAAGAACTAACAAGAACTAACAAGAACTCCCGTTACATAAACAATTCAATAATACATGCTTTTGGATATATGCAATATAAATATAAGTAATGTATGTCTACAAGATCATGTTTTCGCCGAATTCATGATTAAACAGGCGGAGGTAAGGATTCATAACAATTATGTGGCCTGAGGACAGGAATTAGACTGACATGGCCTTAGTGTGAGTCTTCCAAATAGCTTACATAGACTTTACTATTTTGTAAATCAAGAATTAATAAAGATATAATCAACACGGGAAGTTCATGTTAGAATTTATTAACAGACTTAGCACTACTGTGTTTTGTTAAAAACAAGTTATTTAACCTATTTGACATGGCTTATGTTTCAATGTTCTCGAATTCAACATTTTAAATGTAGTGCTGACGTCAGCATATACATAACTATTTAATAAAATGCAAATAAGTTTGTAATGTAAAAATGCATTACAATTTAGCCAAATAAATGGGCGCACAGTGGTCGTTGAAGTATTACTAGCAAATACAAGAACAGTATACATTTTATACACAGCGCTCTACTTATCTCCAAGCTTGTATTATGGAGACTACCGTACGTCCCATCTATATTCATAGTCATTGGATCGCGTATCACACGTCCAATTTTAATGTATATATATTTCACATTAAGGAGGTACCCTGGTGTTACACCTATTTATTATATGTGCAGTTTAAGTATTTTGTTATAAAATTTAAAAAAAATTACAATATTGTGGCCGGGACAGCCGGTTGATAATGCGCACTTGGCAGAATCTCTTCATCTGCACGGCACAGTGCAGGGATCGCAACTTTGTTCTGAAATATAAAAACAAACATCCGTCTGTTAGTGGGTAATATCATTGACGGTAATGTGTTGAGTTTTATTCAAAATAGTTACATCTAATTACTTTAAAAGAGTATTTTATATTGAGAAATCAAAACGAAATCGTGTTCACATCTTGAACAATCCAAAAACATGGTAAAAATCAGATTTTTATTGAAATCTCAACATATTACTGCCCATTAACAGAAAAATGTTTGTTCTTTTTGCAGATCAAAGTTGTGATACATGAACTGTGTCGCGCAGATGCAGATATTCTGCCGAATGCGCGTTATCAACCGGCCGTGCTGACCAATTTTATGAATTTTTTTAAAATTTTTTAACATAATACGTAAATTGCGCATATAATAAATCTATGTACCAAAAAGCATGCCCCTATCTTTATTCCTCTTCATCTATTATCGATATTAAAAAAAGGTTTTCTTTTTACGGTTTTAACATTAAGGAAACCCCTTAAAGTTAATCGAACAACCTGCGGTGACACATCTATTAAACATTTATAATTATTATGCGAAATGTATCTTATTTGAACTTGGCCTTGAAATATTAAAATATTTTTCATCTCATAAAATGTTTACAGCTATTTAAATAAGTAATTCAAAAGAAACCAGCATACGGCGTACGACCTATTGAATGTTTATTTATTTATGAACCGAAACAACAACATATTGCAATATTTATTATTTATTTTAAAATTAATTATCATGTCAATAAAATTTGTATCTGTGGTATGTTTGTCTAGAACAATCAATAATTTTATATCAATCAAACAAATTTTTATTGTTTTGCTATGTTAAAAATATTTGATATTAATTTCTAAATAAAGCATACATCCGATGCAATGTTTTGCCTAAGATAACTCATCAAGACAACAATGAAATGATTACCACGGCAAAAATTTTTATTTAACCAGCCGTCTGGCGCAGGGTCTGCAATAACGTGAACGCGCGCGTTGAATCAGAATGATCACGCTACTAATTTAACTAATTTTAATCTTAGAAAGGCAATTAATCAACATGGGAAATACATGTTCGAAGTTATTAACAGATTCAGAACTATTATGTTTTGTTCAAAAAAGTTATTTAACCTACCTCACAATGCAAATTTTTTTAATGTTCTTGAATTCAACCTTTTAAATGGGCAACAACTAACATTTAATAAAATTCCAATATAGTTGCAACGTGAAAATGTATTACAATTTAGCCAAATAAATGCACGCACAGTGGTCGTTGATGTATAACTAGCAAACACAAGAACAGCATACATTTTATTCACAGCGCTCCACTTATCGCGAAGCGTTTATTATGGAGTCACAGGACCGCGGATAACACGTCCATTTTTAATAAATTTCCTACATTAAAGATAATCGAACTTCTTGCGGTAACACATCTGTTAAACATTTACAAACATTATGCAAAATGTGTTTTATATGAACTTGGCCTTGAAATATTAGAATTTTTTTCATTTGATAAATTGTTTACATCTATTTAAATATGTATATCAAAACAAACCGGCATACCGCGTACGACTTATTAGATATTTATTTATTTATGAACTGAAAGAACAATATATCGCAATATTTATAGTTAATTTTAAAATTAATTATCATGTCATTAAAATTTGTATTTACGGTATGTTTGTCAAAAATAACTAAAGATTTGATATCAATCAAACAAATTTTTATAGTTTTGCTACGTTAAAAATATTTGATATTAATCTCTAAATGAAGCTTTCTTCCGATGTAATGTTTTGCCTAAGATGAGTCATAAAGGCAACAAAATAATTATTACTACGGTTAAGTAAAAACATATAAAAGACTTTCGCAATTTTTATTTAACCAGGGCGAAGGGTCTGCAGTAACGTGAACGGGCGCGTTGTATCCGAATGAAGATGTACTACGAAAACTAAAGTCGCTCACTTTTATGGAAATAAGATTTAATTGCGCGTTTTAATTAACATTTAAATATTAGCAAGATATTAAAATATGACGTAATTTGTGTATACTTATTTATGTTTCAAGAACGTTTGTAGATATTTACCTAGATAACATTGTCCGTAAGCGACATTATGTCAATAAAATGTCCAAAGGGAAGCAAAATAATTATTTCATTCTATGTAAATATCTTCGCTTTACTTGTTGATAGATGGATTACTATATCATAGTATTTATCTCCTATAAATTGGGAAATAATCTGGATATCCTGCTGACTAAAAATGCCATTATTTTGGTTAAGATTGAAAAAACTACAACGAAAATTTCGCATAATATGTCTACTTCCATCAGTAAAACATGGTGGTGAATCTGCCCTTGTCTGTGTACCAATGATGGTACTACAATTTTCTGTCCCATTCACGGTTACCAGTTCACGGGAGTAACGAGCTCAGACGACAAGGACCGAAGGGGTTGTTTAAAAAGACTCAACTTAATTAAATATTATTTATTACAATTCTGGGATAGGGTCACTCAACCAGATACACGTAGATGTAAAGGTTAATACAAACACAAATAAAATGATGTAAAACCAAATGGTGAAATACAAATTAGACACAAGCAAAAAATGATGAAATTATAAACGGCTAGTACCAGTTGTACGGCTAAATAAAAATATAGCTAGCGAGACATAGAAATTATACTTACAAAACATGTTTCTTGTAATTATCCTTTTAGTGTGGAACAATTCATTCGACCACTAACACTTTTAAACTTTTACAATTAATATACTATAAAGTTCAATTCGCCGGCTCTAAGTCCCAAAACTCACTGTCTTTTCGCCCCCAAGAACACATCTTTTTACTACGAGGCTACTTATCCCTACCCCAGATTCTTACATAAAATCAATCCTTAACTATTGGCTTAACTATGATTTTGGCCTTCGCATCTGACGACCCTATTGGTGGAGACCCTCAGTCTTAGCGGGGTAACACTTAAGTTAGAACGGGGCGTAGACTGAACGCTCTTATAATAACTTTTGTAAAAAGGAAATAACTTTAAGATTAATAATGAATTTAACAACAATTGGAATATTACTAACTAACTTGAATTTAATCCTACGTGAGCGGTCAAAGTCGAAAGCCAGCTTAACACTAACTACAAAAAAAAATACTTAAATTCCTAATATTCGTAACCGCTAATGTCCTTAACTACAAATGTACTTAAATTACGAATATACTTAAATTACGAATGCACTTAAATTACGAATGCACTTGCCCTGTTGTTAAGCATCATATTTCCTGGTGTCGCTTGGGTGTTCTGCGTTGTTTTTTTAGATCGTCGATAAATGTGTCGTCGTTCCGATACATGAGGGAATGCAGTTAACTTTGTTCCCACGTTGGATAGTATACCTTCCCTCATCTGGATACTATTTAGATAGTGGCGAACTGCGACTTCGCCTAAATATATCCCGCTGCGACGACCCGTAAGAAAAAGATCCCACGATTTTTGACACTGTTAATCACCACAAATCAACCCTCTAATGTCCACACATGTGTAATTTTTAAACATTTTCCCACGCACGACTCACACTGTTCTTGGAAGTACAGCTTCTCAGAATTAGCACTGTCACATCTGGAGATGTATGATTGTTGCTTGTGTTGGAAAACTACACTGTTATGATGAAGTGGAATAGTGCGCTATTCAGCTGTTCGATGTTTCTAATTCATTTATATATTATATTTCTATAGATATAAATATGTAAACATATTTTACAAATTTTCCACATGCTATATATGTATAAACAAGTTGAATGTTTTAATATTTAAACTTTATCAATTTCAATATATTTACTTAAATTTATTTCTTTGGCTTTCAGAAAATTTACTGATTTAATGCAGGTACAAATACAAGTAAATACAAGTCCGATATTCAGGGCTTATTAGGCTTATTTTAACGTTTTTTTTTACGTTCTTAAACGAAGTAATATGTAAGTTTTTTAATCATGACAAATTTCGATCTTCAGATTTCAACGGAAATATACGTTTTGACCTTCCCTGAATCGATTCCAACTATTTTTGTGATGACATCTGTGTGTGTGTGAGTATTTGTGTGTGTGTGTGTGTGTGTGTTTGTGTGTGTGAATGTATTTGCTCTACAGCCCAACGACTAAAGGTACATTTATGAAACTTTATACTTATGATTTGTACATGCTGGTCAAGAAAACTTCCCATTTTTGAAAAAATTCAAAATGTAGGTGTCTTTTTACTAATGTCTTATTTTTCGTTTTCTGCAATTACGCGAAAATGGTTGCACTTAAAGGAAAATTGTTTGAATAAAAAATAAAGATATTAATATTTCGCTTAACTTTAGTTTGAAATTTTTATTAAAAACTGGTTTCCAAATTTCTTCTAATTACGTTAATCGTATAGTCGATTGGCATTTAATATATATTCGAAGATATGTATTTAAGTGAAGAAGGGCCTCAAATGTTAATATAATATAATTAATTAGAAATCTTGAAAATAAATGACATGATCTAAACAAAATGCGTTTAAGAACGTTCAGTGCGAAAAAAATTGTAAAATAATAGATATTCGGCATGGCTGTTGCCGAACTTTTTTATACGCATTCCACCCATATACCAAAATTTGGTATAAGAGAGTAGAGCGACAGACATGCCGCATATTTATTATCTCACAAATTCTCTTAGATACTTATATGCTAGGTTTTTTTGTGTAAGATGTAATAATATAAAATAATTCAAATGCATTGCATTTCAAGTACTGAAGAAAACGAAATATTATGCACTTTAATTGTATCAGTACTTAAAACTAAATAGATATACATTTTGTTAAAGAAATGTGAAAACCAGGATTCAGTACCGAAATGTAGGTCCATCCGAAACGAAGGGGACTAACAAATTTACATAAATATATAGACTCAATCTTGCATGCGTAGTATATTTTACAGTATATACATTGGTTAGCGTATCTATTGAAGTAGATTTGTAACAAGTGACCTGTTACAAATCTTGATATTTAGATACGCATGCGTGTTTGTAATGATTGCAGTACAATTAAACCTTTTAGTGTTAGTAGACAACGCAAGGGCTTGTTATAAATTTGTGCCTTCAAGCGCTGAATTTTATTAACTTGGCACTGAATTTGACGACGTGTTTTCCATAAATCATAAATATCTTATAATGAATATAAACTCGCATTTATTTGGATATCAGAATACAATGATCTGTTTCGAGGGTAGTGTCAAAATTGATAATTAATCTAATTAATTGAGTAAATGTGGCAAAAGAATTCGCCTGTATAAAATTATTCCTTTATAAAATATTCCTGCGGTCTGCAACTGATTGTGAGTTAAAATTAAAATAAGGTAGGACAGGACATATGCAGTACAACGTTGCCAATAAAATGGACGCATGGTGGTCGTGGCAGTATTTCTTGTATATAATATTCCAGTATATTAATTTCGATCATAGCGCTCCCTCTGGAAGAGTCAGGAACTACAACCTTTTTATTTGTTTCAATATGATATTAATATTGCGTCTATACGATATTTCGTTATAAGACACAACGAAACCCCCTGAGTCCAAATAACTAACTTATTTAAATTGTAATCCTGCGTCCATATAACGACGCAGCATTACACGTGGACGGCAGATTAAATGTTAACATACAATGCGGGGTCGCATCAACGGTAGTAATATATATATATATATACATATATAGATATACATATACATATATAGATATACATATATATATATATATATATATATATATATATAGATATACATATATATATATAGATATACATATATATATATAGATATATATATATATATATAGATATACATATATAGATATATATATATATATATATATATATATATATATATATATATATATATATATATATATATATATATATATATATAAATATAAATATATACATATATATATATATATATATATATATATATATATATATATATATATATACATATATATATATACATATATATATATATATATATATATATATATATATATATATATATATATATATATATATATACATATATATATATACATATATATATATATATATATATATATATATATATATATATATATATATATATATATATATATATATATATATATATATATGTATATATGCCAATTGCAAAGAATTTAAATATTTTAAATGCGAGTTATAGTATAAGGTTCATGGAATAAAAACAGGTTATAGTTATTTATTTATAAAATTTGTTTATACAAATATTTATCAATATTTTGTACACCCGCCTTTTACTTTAATTGCAATTTTTATACTACGGGCACTTACTTTTGGCTTCTTGTGATATCGTTTTGCACTCATTACTTATCCTAGCTTTTAATATTTCTTTCGAGGAACACTTATACCGAGCTACTCTTGTCTTAAGAATTCCCCATAGATGCTCTATTGGTGACAAATCAGGGAAATGAGGCGGCCAATGCCAAATTCGAATCCCATAAATTTTAAACCATTTTAATACTTGTCTGGATTTATGACAGGGAGCATTATCTTGCCGAAAATGTTAATTAAGCCTCATTACGTCGCGTTTTAAAATTGAAACTCATAATAACTCCTCGAGAATTTCAATATAAAGATCGCTGTTCATTTTTCCGGTACAAACAAATATTTATTCAACACAAGTTGCTGCCATACTGCCCAAAAACATTATACTATCTCCTCCGAATTTAACTGCAGGTATACCGCATTCCGGATTGTAAACCTCTCCGAGCCGGCGACGCACAAATTGAGCACCAATATTTCCAAAAAGCTGGAATATATGACACATACATATTATAAATGCTCCCTTCGTTTATCGAAGTAAAGTTTTAGGATATGTTATTTACATGATCTCTAATAATCACCTCTATATATGATTCATCCGTCCACATCACTCTAGCCCAGTTTTCACTTGTCCAAATATTGTAATTTATAGCCCACAGTAATCGATGTTTTTATGTGCTGGTGTCAAAAATGGCTTACGTCTTGTTTTGCAACCCTTTGGTCTTACATCCGAAAGACGTTCTAGGTGTAATTTTTAAAATATGCTGCTGCCTTAGCTGAGAAGATATTTCTTTAGATGTCAGCCTGCGGTCTTGAAGAGACATACGTTCTAAAAGTCTGTCTTGTATTACGGTTGTAGTCTAATTTCTACCGCTTCTTGGTTTATTGTTGAAGCATCCAATTTTTCGAATCGAAGTAGAGTATTTCGTACAGCACAGCTTGACTATTCGATGTAATGAAATTCCTTGTTTTTTCAAACGCACCATTTGGCATTTCTCTACTTCACTTAATTCGCGTGTTTTTGGCATTATTATCTAGTACACTAAATTATAATAATATAAAAAATAAAAGAACTTCGCCACCACAAACACATAGGTCAAAAGGAAATGCTGACACGAATAAGGGATAAAACTGATTCTATAATCTATATCCCGACTATTCATACCTCAGTTCTAGGAACATATCACGTATTTTGACTTGGTTATTTCGATTCTAAGGGCCAATAATTAAAAAAACTTAATACTACTAATACTACAAAATCTCATATATGGAAGCTTTTGTAGGGGCTCTAATACTTTCTGTCAAGGCTGTATATATATATATATATATATATATATATATATATATATATATATAAATATATAAATTTATATATATGTATATGTATATATATATATATATATATATATATATATATATATATATATATATATATATATATATATATATATATAAATATATAAATTTATATATATGTATATATATATATATATATATATATATATATATATATATATATAAATATATAAATTTATATATGTATATATATGTATATATATATATATATATATATATATATATATATATATATATATATATATATATATATTTATAAACATATATATATATATATATATATATATATATATATATATATATATATATATATATATATATATATTTAAATATATATTAGTCGTGTACTAGATGCCAGAGCTCTGTGCGAATACATTCAAATTGTAAACAAACAAATTTCGTGTTTAACCTTAGGTTTTTTCTCGTTCGTTTGTGTTTATTTTGTTTTGTATGGTGTTGTTTTGGTCGTTTATCGACTGTTCGGGTTTTTATTCATTTTGAATAAATACTGTTTCTTTTTCGTAGTTTTGGCTACTTTCTCTAAATGCCAGGTGAATTTTTTGATTTTCGTTCTTTTTTAACTGTCCGCGTTGATGGACGGGGTGTTCGACGGAGGGAGCGACCCCTCTGTTCATTTTAACTATGCTTAAAAATAGAAAATGATGAGCCAGTTGACGGTGGGTCAAACACCCCGGTTTCTGGTCATCAAGAAAAAGGACGGATCTGATTTTTTCAAAGTCAGCCCCTTTGTAATTAGTAAACAGTTGTATAGTCTGGTTGGTGAGGTAAAATCTGTAAAAAAAATTAAAGACGGTTTGTTGGTCGAGACGAAGTCGGCGAAACAAGCATCTCGGTTGCTACAAGTAACAGTTTTTTGTGATTTTTCTGTGGACGTTACGTCTCACACAACTCTAAATACCGTCAAGGGTGTAATAACTTGTCGGGATTTCCTAAACTGCACTACCGACGAGCTATGCTCTGAACTCAGTTCGCAAGGTGTCTCTGAGGTCAGGCGGATTACCCGGAAGGCCCATGGCGTAGTGGAAGACACTGCGTCCATAATTGTTTCTTTTTCACTCCACAAGTTGCCAGAAAAGATTCGTGTTGCAATGTACAGTTTGCCTGTTAGGCCATACATTCCAAATCCAATGCGTTGTTTTAACCGTCAAAAGTTTGGGCACTCCTCTAAAACATGTAAGGATACAAAAATTTGCATTTGCGGTAAAGCGCCACATGAGGGAGACAGATGCACTGATCCTGTTAAATGTGTGAATTGCGGAGAAGGTCATCTCGCTCTGTCGAGAAACTGCTCCAAGTTCAAAGAAGAGTACGCTATTGTAAAACATAAAACTTTAAATAACTGCAGTTATCCTGAGGCCAGAGCTTTTATGCGTCAGAACTCTCAACTTTCGACGTTGAGCTTCGTTAAAGTTGCTGCAGCCAAGCCTACACCGCCTACGCCAACTGTGAACGATATTGCTGGTATTCTTATTCCAGAAATTAAAAAAATTATTACTGAAGCTATTACCATTAATCTTGGCGCCATTATGAGCGCTGTATTGTCATCCGCAACTTTACCCACATGTGCATCGGTAAAACCGTCACAACCTTCTGTACCATTGCCTGTTCTGTCAGGCACATCCCAACCAACGAAAAATCCTCTCAACATAAATGTTATGCCACCTCCTGCTCCTGTTCTGGACAGGCTACAAATGTTTCTCCCTCCGACTCAGGGTCAAGCGCTATGTCGATAAACAATGAGGCGGTACAAAATGCTCGTAAACCCAAAGATAGGCGTGGGTGGCCTAAGGGCAAACCGAGGAACCCAAAAACGTAACACGTTTCTGGTTTCGCTCTAAAGTCAGCCTTTTCTGACTTTTCTTTATTTTTATTTTATATTTTTTATTTTATTTTTCTCATACTTTTCATTTCTTATGTCACATCCATTCATTATTCAATGGAACTGTAATGGAATCGTCAACCACCTAGCAGAGCTTAAACTTTTAATGGCTGAACATAACCCCAGAGTAGTCTGCATCCAAGAGAGTCATTTAAAACCTCTTGATTCTTTTAACTTGCGGGGATATAACATCTCCCGCAAAGACGTTGATCCTGTTGGTCGTGCCAATGGCGGCGTTGCAATTGTTTTTGAGTCTTCTGTCCCTTTTAAAGATTGCACTATCAGAACAAGGTTACAGGCAGTAGCATGTCAGGTATTTTCATCCCGGAAAATTACAATATGCAACGTCTACCTTCCGGATGGCAACTGGAGTTTAAATGACCTCGAGGATTTATCACGCCAACTACCGTCTCCTTTCATTCTTGTCGGTGACTTTAATGCGCACAATATACTCTGGGGTTCTGTAAGCACAGATGCCCGTGGTCGAATTATCGAATGCTTCTTGGACAACAATGATGTCACCCTTCTCAATACTGGATCAGCCACGCACATTAACATGAGATCAAGAAGTTTTTCGGCAATCGATTTTTCTTTCTCTACATCTTCTTTAGCTGCATATCTTAAGTGGCAGGTAGTTGACGATGCCCATTTCAGTGACCATTTTCCCATTCTTGTGTCGTTTCTTTCTCATGCTGTTTCTGATGCTCAAACATCAACAAGAAGATGGTTGTTTGATCTGGCGGATTGGAATGCATTTAGGAACAACCTAAAGCTACTTGATCCGTCATCAGATTTAGTTGTAGAACTACAACATCTTTCTGATTGCATTCTGTTTTCCGCTTCGGTTTCTATACCGAAATCTTCTGGTCGAGCCAGGAAGAGGTCAGTTCCCTGGTGGAATGCTCAAGTTGCTGCCGATATTCGTGCAAAAATGCGAGCGCTAAAAGTTTATCGGAGAAATCCGACACTTGCACACCAAATCACGTTCAAGAAAGCACGTGCGCAAGCCAGACGCACAATTCTTATGTCTAAAACCGAGTCTTGGCGCGGTTTTGTTTCTTCAATCGGTACTGATGCCGACCAAACTACACTTTGGAAGAAAATCAGATATATGAACGGCTACCAAAAATGTTCCCATATTCCAAAGCTCCAGGTCAATGACCAAGTACACACTACTAGAGATGAGATTTGTGAGATTTCAGCAGACAAGTTTGAGGCTGTTAGCAATTCGGACAAATATTCGCTTCATTTTTTGCGCGAAAAAGCGGCTGAGGAGGTTCCACTGGACTTCGACTCGGATAACACTGAGTTTTACAATTCTAGTTTTTCTTTCGACGAATTTGAGTTTGCACTCAGTCGTACTGCAAACACTTCTGTCGGGCATGACGACATCGCTTACGCAATGCTTCGACATCTACCCGACCATTTCAAGCAAAGAATAGTGGAATTTATTAACCATCTGTGGGTTGAAAATATCTATCCAGACGTCTGGCGTGAAGCAATAATTGTACCGATTCTCAAAAAAGGAAAAGAAGTGTCTCATTCTCCTAGTTATCGTCCTATATCTTTGACGTGCCATCTATCAAAGATATATGAACGTATGATCAATTCCCGGCTCAGCTAGTTTCTAGAATCTCGCAATCCCATCAACAAATATCAATGTGGATCTCGTCAGCAGCATTCTACCACTGATCTTCATGTGTATTTGACAAACGCCATTCAGTCTAGTATCTTAAAACGCAACCATCTGGTTGCTGTGTTTTTTGATCTAGAAAAAGCGTTCGACATGACCTGGAGATATGGAATACTACGAAAATTACACAACTGGGGTCTACGGGGCCATCTGCCTCAATTTATAGAAAACTTTCTTTGTCGCCGTTCATTTATGGTCCGAGTTGGAGAAACTCTCTCTTCTACACGACCGTTGCAAAACGGTATTCCTCAAGGCTCTTCCATAAGTGTAACTTTATTCCTGATTGCAATCAATGACATCGTTTCTACCATCCCCAATACCGTTGATTATTGTCTCTATGTCGAAGACCAAACCCTCTTCACTTCGTCTCAATCTCTCGCTATCTGTCAGGAGAGATTACAGCAGGCTGTAGACATTGTTACTCTGGCCGCATCCGACCGTGGTTTCCGTTTCTCTACGGAAAAGACATGTGCTATCGATTTTTGTCGACTACGCAAAGCACACAACTGTCCTGTTGTGACGCTTTACAACAGACCGGTGTGGATTGTAGATGTGGTGGAGTTTCTGGGATTTAATTTTCGACAAACGTTTCTTACAGTTGAAACACATCAACACTGTTTCTGCGCAGTGCAGAATGACATTGAATGCAATCATGTGTATTGCCTCCACAAAATGTGGAGCCGAAAGAGACTCTTTGCTACGCCTGTACACCAGTCTGGTTCTGTCCAGAATAGACTACGGTGCCATCATTGTGTATACAGCTAGTTCCCATCACTTGAAGAAGCTAAACAGTGTACACAATGCTGGTATTCGAACTGTCACCGGTGCGTTTAGGACTACGCCAATTCCAAGCATTCACTGTGAAGCTGGTGTTCCGCCACTTCACATAAGGTACATGAAACTTGGTATGAGGTACGTGTGCAAAGTTCAAACGCTCACGCAGCACCTGAACTATGCCATCTTTTTCCGCAATGCAGAGTTAGACCGTTTGTATAGAAATAGTGCGACTTCCCTATACCCACTCGCATTGAAACTCCCAAGACTGTTGAATACCATCCTCAACAACCAAGGGCATGTATTACCACGGATATATTCCGCAGTACCTCCATGGGCATCTAGAGGCTTATCAACAAATCTTGCGCTGACCAGTAAGCCAAAAGCTTCCACTCCTCATGCCATATACCTAGTCGAATTTTTTATTCAGCTGCAACAGTACACAGATTTTCAACACACATATACCGTTGGCTCCAAGACAGACTCTGGAACTGGCTGTGCTTTCGTGACTGACGGCGTATCCCACTTGTTCACACTGTCACCCATATGCTCGGTGTATACCGCAGAGTTATAGGGGATCCTCTACTCTCTTCGACACTCCCGTCGATCTATCGATGAGCGACGTCACCTGCTCGTCTGCACTGATTTGCTGAGTGTCATCTTGGGTATCAGTAGCAGATTTTCATCTGATCCTACTGTAGTGAACATTCGCAGGGAAATCGATAGATTGCAAGAGCTAGAGACAGATGTCGTACTTATGTGGATACCCGGTCATGTAGGGATACCCGGCAATCACTGTGCCGATCAGGCTGCTCTTGGTGCAGCCAACAGCGACTAGCTAGTTCGTCATCCCTTGCGCGCCGATGATGTGTTGATATCTGTGTATGTTCATTGTCTTAAGACATGGCAAGAGGAGTGGAATATTTCCACTAGCAAATTGCGACGTGTAAAGGTGTCAGTGGAGCGGTGGTTACCACCGCTCCGCCTAACAAGGTGCGAGCAAGTAGCTGTCTCATGTCTGAGACTAGGGCACACTTGTCTCACACACTTGTTCCTGTTACTTGGAGAACAACCACCGCTCTGATCCTCTTGTAACACTAGGCTCACTCTCGATAATATCTTCGAGCAGTGTCCTAGTTACAATTTGCATCGTCGCAATGCTGGTATTGAGGGTCCCTTGGAGAGATATTTAAGCAATGATGCGATGCACATAAGTAAACTGCTAACGTTTCTACGTGCAATTGATACCTAGTCCACCGTGGTATCCACGCTAGGGTAACACCTAGGTCATCCACGTGTTCGATTACACATCTAGCTGGTCCACCGGGCTCGACAAGCATTTCGTAAACCTAATCAATAATAACGATTGCCCAAGACTATCTAACGACGACACGACGGACCACCATCGGAGACAAGTACCCAATAGGCCTAACGAATAGTATCCATTACCCAATACTATCATACAACGACATTCCAAAACGTCATGATTATACTTATGTCATAAATCCAAGTGCAAGGCCAAGGTTACCTCCACATACCACAAAACCCACACCCGGGATAATCCAATCTTATATAAAGGACCAGGAAGAGACAAGCTGGACAGTCTCACAGAGTCTTTCATAGTCACTACCAGATTTCGATAGTCGCTACAATAAACTTTATATCAAAACCTAACGCTAGAATCAGTGTAACATGTGTACATTAAACGCAATGCTGTAAGTAACTTTATTTAAATAAACACCAAACTAAAACGTATAAATGTATAATTGTGTTATGACTTTGCAAACACCCTTCAAATCCTCTCGTGCTTGACTCCTGATATGATATAAACCCTGCAGGAGTTACAGTTTTGGCTGGTACCTCAATTCAGTTAATAGAATCACGTCACAGCCAACCCCCAGCTCGTGACAATTGGTGGAGTGCCGGGTATTCTCAAAAAACCGTAAAAATTTTTTTCTCTTAAAAATAAAATGCAATAAAATTTTAACTCAATTTGAACGAGTAGGGAAATAGAAGTAGAGAGAATACCTTGTGGGAAATAAAATAAAAGCAAGAACAATACTGCCCACTGTTTGGTTCACAGGCCGGTGTAATTCTATTGGAACGCGAAATAAAATCAGAAAATTTTATAAAACAAAATAATTGTTTTATAATTTGAATAAAAGAATTTTGAAATTTTTTGACCAAGACCAAGCACAGGAGATAGAGGGTTTATGCATGTATGTTGAGAGACTGTCACTAAAATACTCATGCAACTAACTAATAATGAATTATATAAGTTATGAACAAAAACGAATATAATTTACGACCGCGAGAAAACAATTCAAACACAGCGCGATTAGTATTAACGGGAAAAACAACAGCTAGCAACGAAACACAAATAATTAATCAATTCACACCCCCAGATACAAGCCCGTTAGGCGCGTTAGAATCTAGTAATTCAGAAGTTGAATTAAGTATAGCAAGCGCAAACACTAGAGACCCTACACTATTGCATTCGGGATTTGAAAACCTAGACATATCAAACGCAGAAAACATAAATAACATTAGCGTAAATATGGCGCAAGGACATAACAATATGCTAATTGACGAAGCGGAAGATGTAAGTTCGAAACCAAAAGAACTGAGATGCATAATTCCGGATAGCTTTGACTGGAAGGCAAAGCAGGACGTAACAAGGTTTATTAAACAATTTAATACAGCGGCAGAAACAAACCATTGGAACGACGCGCTCAAGAGACAATATTTTAAATTATACCTAGTTGGTGCGGCAGAAACATGGTATAACATTAATGTTAACGGACGCGATTACTCGTGGAGATAGATTTTAGACGAATTCAGAAACGCATTTCTACCGCGCGGACACATGGAAAATTTGCATGAAAAATTTAGAAACTTGAAACAGGGCCAAGACGAGGACCCTCGCGATTATTATTTTACAATGATGGATATATGTAATCAATTTGAAATCCCGCTGTCGGATGCGGAGATAACGAATCAAATAATAATAAATTTAGACCCAGATGTACAAACAAAGTACAAAGCTTAAAAGAACTCAAAGAATGTATAGATAAACTATGCATAATACAAGAACGCAAACGGGCGTTGAGAAAAGCGAGAGAGACAAAACGTAGCGCAGTATCAATGCAAGAGCAAGCATTGCGGTTTGAAAAATTAGCGGATAGATTAGAAAGTCAAGAACTCGGTCGCGAAGATAGGCAAAGAACAAATAATTTAAATATGAGAAATAACGCGAGATATAGTAATACACGCTACAATCAGCCTTATGTTGGGCGCGGTTACGGAAATAACAATTACGGGAATAACAATTACGGAAATAATGGCTACGGACAGAATAGATATAAGGCAGGCCAAAGTAATTATGCGAACCCAGGTAGTTATCAAACGCAAAGAAACTATCCGACCTACCCATCAGGTAGAAACGAATCGGGACAAATGAGGGGTGGTTTTTCAAACCAACCACAGAACAGAGCTCCCATTAATAATTTTTCGGGGCGTGGAAGAGAAACGACAGGTAACAGACCACCGCAAGATACGCGGGGCTTTCAACAACGTCTAACACGTACCCATGACGGAAGACCAATATGCTTTAAATGCAGTAAACCAGGTCACGTAGGGCGTATGTGCCAAAGGCCACAAAGGCCACAACAGACCGATGTTCGTCAAAACATGGCGACAAATTCGGGAAACGCCAATGCACGACGCTAATGGCCGATAGTGTTGTGTATAGCCAAAACCAGGGCCCAAAGACAACTTGCAAAATATTAACGGTACAAGGTCTTGTAAATTCAAAACCCATAGAGATAATAATTGACACAGGAGCTACGTGCAATATAGTCAAAATCTGCCACATTGAAGACTACGAAGAAAATAGAATTCATGTCCTCAAATCCGCGGGAGGGCATGTAATCGATGTTTTGGGTAGCACGGTAGTTAATGTCATAATTGGGGGATGGACTATAAACCTAGCCTGTTTAGTAGTGAAAGACCTTCCCCGTGATATTTTAATAGGGACTCAATTCCTTTGGGAAAATAGAGCTTGTATAGATTTTGAAAACCAAAAGATAATTTTTAATGCAAAATTAGGAGATAAAGAATACGAAATAAATTTCGCGCGTGCCGTGGTAGAGTTAAAAGATAAGGATAAAAAAATTGAAGCAGAGGAAGTCGAGGTTTTAGAAAGATTAGACGACATGCCACAGGACGGATGCATGACAGAAACGCGGTTTT
>OX122905.1:8529807-8597307 GCA_944738965.1 Nebria brevicollis
TTTTTAGCATAATTATTTAGTCAATATATGTATCTACCACCCCTATTTTTATGGTAGTGTCACAAACGTCTAGAGATACTAAAATAGGTTAATTTGTGCAGAATTCACACATAAGTTGGTGACAATACTGAATTTTCACCCCCTAATCCCCTGGATAGAATATTCTTTTTAGCATAATTATTTAGCCAATATATGTATCTACCACCCCTATTTTTATGGTAGTGTCACAAACGTCTAGAGATACTAAAATAGGTTCATTTGTGCAGAATTCACACATAAGTTGGTGACAATACTGAATTTTCACCCCCTAATCCCCTGGATAGAATATTCTTTTTGCCATTATTATTTAGCAAATATATGTATCTACCAGCCCTTTTTTTATGGTATTGTCACAAACGTCTAGAGATACTAAAATAGGTTCATTTGTGCAGAATTCACACATAAGTTGGTGACAATACTGAATTTTCACCCCCTAATCCCCTGGATAGAATATTCGTTTTAGCATAATTATTTAGCCAATATATGTGTCTACCACCCCTATTTTTATGGTAGTGTCACAAACGTCTAGAGATACTAAAATAGGTTCATTTGTGCAGAATTCACACATAAGTTGGTGACAATACTGAATTTTCACCCCTTAATCCCCTGGATAGAATATTCGTTTTAGCATAATTATTTAGCCAATATATGTGTCTACCACCCCTATTTTTATGGTAGTGTCACAAACGTCTAGAGATACTAAAATAGGTTCATTTGTGCAGAATTCACACATAAGTTGGTGACAATACTAAATTTTCACCCCCTAATCCCCTGGATAGAATATTCGTTTTAGCATAATTATTTAGCCAATATATGTGTCTACCACCCCTATTTTTATGGTAGTGTCACAAACGTCTAGAGATACTAAACTAGGTTTATTTCTGCCTGCATACACACATAAAAAAGTGACAATACTGAATTTTCACCCCCTAATCCCCTGGATAGAATATTCTTTTTAGCATAATTATTTAGCCAATATATGTATCTACCACCCCTATTTTTATGGTAGTGTCACAAACGTCTAGAGATACTAAAATAGGTTCATTTGTGCAGAATTCACACATAAGTTGGTGACAATACTGAATTTTCACCCCCTAAACCCCTGGATAGAATATTCGTTTTAGCATAATTATTTAGCCAATATATGTGTCTACCACCCCTATTTTTATGGTAGTGTCACAAACGTCTAGAGATACTAAAATAGGTTAATTTGTGCAGAATTCACACATAAGTTGGTGACAATACTGAATTTTCACCCCTTAATCCCCTGGATAGAATATTCGTTTTAGCATAATTATTTAGCCAATATATGTGTCTACCACCCCTATTTTTATGGTAGTGTCACAAACGTCTAGAGATACTAAACTAGGTTTATTTCTGCCTGCATACACACATAAAAAAGTGACAATACTGAATTTTCACCCCCTAATCCCCTGGATAGAATATTCTTTTTAGCATAATTATTTAGCCAATATATGTATCTACCACCCCTATTTTTATGGTAGTGTCACAAACGTCTAGAGATACTAAAATAGGTTCATTTGTGCAGAATTCACACATAAGTTGGTGACAATACTGAATTTTCACCCCCTAATCCCCTGGATAGAATATTCTTTTTAGCATAATTATTTAGCCAATATATGTATCTACCACCCCTATTTTTATGGTAGTGTCACAAACGTCTAGAGATACTAAAATAGGTTCATTTGTGCAGAATTCACACATAAGTTGGTGACAATACTGAATTTTCACCCCCTAATCCCCTGGATAGAATATTCTTTTTAGCATAATTATTTAGCCAATATATGTATCTACCACCCCTATTTTTATGGTAGTGTCACAAACGTCTAGAGATACTAAACTAGGTTTATTTCTGCCTGCATACACACATAAAAAAGTGACAATACTGAATTTTCACCCCATAATCCCCTGGATGGAATATTCTTTTTAGCATAATTATTTAGCCAATATATGTATCTACCACCCCTATTTTTATGGTAGTGTCACAAACGTCTAGAGATACTAAAATAGGTTCATTTGTGCAGAATTCACACATAAGTTGGTGACAATACTGAATTTTCACCCCCTAATCCCCTGGATAGAATATTCTTTTTGCCATAATTATTTAGCAAATATATGTATCTACCACCCCTATTTTTATGGTATTGTCACAAACGTCTAGAGATACTAAAATAGGTTCATTTGTGCAGAATTCACACATAAGTTGGTGACAATACTGAATTTTCACCCCCTAATCCCCTGGATAGAATATTCGTTTTAGCATAATTATTTAGCCAATATATGTGTCTACCACCCCTATTTTTATGGTAGTGTCACAAACGTCTAGAGATACTAAAATAGGTTCATTTGTGCAGAATTCACACATAAGTTGGTGACAATACTGAATTTTCACCCCCTAATCCCCTGGATAGAATATTCGTTTTAGCATAATTATTTAGCCAATATATGTGTCTACCACCCCTATTTTTATGGTAGTGTCACAAACGTCTAGATATACTAAACTAGGTTTATTTCTGCCTGCATACACACATAAAAAAGTGACAATACTGAATTTTCACCCCCTAATCCCCTGGATACAATATTCTTTTTAGCATAATTATTTAGCCAATATATGTATCTACCACCCCTATTTTTATGGTAGTGTCACAAACGTCTAGAGATACTAAAATAGGTTCATTTGTGCAGAATTCACACATAAGTTGGTGACAATACTGAATTTTCACCCCCTAATCCCCTGGATAGAATATTCGTTTTAGCATAATTATTTAGCCAATATATGTGTCTACCACCCCTATTTTTATGGTAGTGTCACAAACGTCTAGAGATACTAAACTAGGTTTATTTCTGCCTGCATACACACATAAAAAAGTGACAATACTGAATTTTCACCCCCTAATCCCCTGGATAGAATATTCTTTTTAGCATAATTATTTAGCCAATATATGTATCTACCACCCCTATTTTTATGGTAGTGTCACAAACGTCTAGAGATACTAAAATAGGTTCATTTGTGCAGAATTCACACATAAGTTGGTGACAATACTGAATTTTCACCCCTTAATCCCCTGGATAGAATATTCGTTTTAGCATAATTATTTAGCCAATATATGTGTCTACCACCCCTATTTTTATGGTAGTGTCACAAACGTCTAGAGATACTAAAATAGGTTCATTTGTGCAGAATTCACACATAAGTTGGTGACAATACTGAATTTTCACCCCCTAATCCCCTGGATAGAATATTCGTTTTAGCATAATTATTTAGCCAATATATGTGTCTACCACCCCTATTTTTATGGTAGTGTCACAAACGTCTAGAGATACTAAACTAGGTTTATTTCTGCCTGCATACACACATAAAAAAGTGACAATACTGAATTTTCACCCCCTAATCCCCTGGATAGAATATTCGTTTTAGCATAATTATTTAACCAATATATGTGTCTACCACCCCTATTTTTATGGTAGTGTCACAAACGTCTAGAGATACTAAAATAGGTTCATTTGTGCAGAATTCACACATAAGTTGGTGACAATACTGAATTTTCACCCCCTAATCCCCTGGATAGAGTATTCGTTTTAGCATAATTATTTAGCCAATATATGTGTCTACCACCCCTATTTTTATGGTAGTGTCACAAACGTCTAGAGATACTAAACTAGGTTTATTTCTGCCTGCATACACACATAAAAAAGTGACAATACTGAATTTTCACCCCCTAATCCCCTGGATAGAATATTCTTTTTAGCATAATTATTTAGCCAATATATGTATCTACCACCCCTATTTTTATGGTAGTGTCACAAACGTCTAGAGATACTAAACTAGGTTTATTTCTGCCTGCATACACACATAAAAAAGTGACAATACTGAATTTTCACCCCCTAATCCCCTGGATAGAATATTCTTTTTAGCATAATTATTTAGCCAATATATGTATCTACCACCCCTATTTTTATGGTAGTGTCACAAACGTCTAGAGATACTAAAATAGGTTAATTTGTGCAGAATTCACACATAAGTTGGTGACAATACTGAATTTTCACCCCCTAATCCCCTGGATAGAATATTCTTTTTAGCATAATTATTTAGCCAATATATGTGTCTACCACCCCTATTTTTATGGTAGTGTCACAAACGTCTAGAGATACTAAAATAGGTTAATTTGTGCAGAATTCACACATAAGTTGGTGACAATACTGAATTTTCACCCCTTAATCCCCTGGATAGAATATTCGTTTTAGCATAATTATTTAGCCAATATATGTGTCTACCACCCCTATTTTTATGGTAGTGTCACAAACGTCTAGAGATACTAAACTAGGTTTATTTCTGCCTGCATACACACATAAAAAAGTGACAATACTGAATTTTCACCCCCTAATCCCCTGGATAGAATATTCTTTTTAGCATAATTATTTAGCCAATATATGTATCTACCACCCCTATTTTTATGGTAGTGTCACAAACGTCTAGAGATACTAAAATAGGTTAATTTGTGCAGAATTCACACATAAGTTGGTGACAATACTGAATTTTCACCCCCTAATCCCCTGGATAGAATATTATTTTTAGCATAATTATTTAGCCAATATATGTGTCTACCACCCCTATTTTTATGGTAGTGTCACAAACGTCTAGAGATACTAAAATAGGTTAATTTGTGCAGAATTCACACATAAGTTGGTGACAATACTGAATTTTCACCCCTTAATCCCCTGGATAGAATATTCGTTTTAGCATAATTATTTAGCCAATATATGTGTCTACCACCCGTATTTTTATGGTAGTGTCACAAACGTCTAGAGATACTAAACTAGGTTTATTTCTGCCTGCATACACACATAAAAAAGTGACAATACTGAATTTTCACCCCCTAATCCCCTGTATAGAATATTCTTTTTAGCATAATTATTTAGCCAATATATGTATCTACCACCCCTATTTTTATGGTAGTGTCACAAACGTCTAGAGATACTAAAATAGGTTCATTTGTGCAGAATTCACACATAAGTTGGTGACAATACTGAATTTTCACCCCCTAATCCCCTGGATAGAATATTCTTTTTAGCATAATTATTTAGCCAATATATGTATCTACCACCCCTATTTTTATGGTAGTGTCACAAACGTCTAGAGATACTAAACTAGGTTTATTTCTGCCTGCATACACACATAAAAAAGTGACAATACTGAATTTTCACCCCATAATCCCCTGGATGGAATATTCTTTTTATCATAATCATTTAGCCAATATATGTATCTACCACCCCTATTTTTATGGTAGTGTCACAAACGTCAAGAGATACTAAACTAGGTTTATTTCTGCCTGCATACACACATAAAAAAGTGACAATACTGAATTTTCACCCCCTAATCCCCTGGATAGAATATTCTTTTTAGCATAATTTTTTAGCCAATATATGTATCTGCCACCCCTATTTTTATGGTAGTGTCACAAACGTCTAGAGATACTAAAATAGGTTAATTTGTGCAGAATTCACACATAAGTTGGTGACAATACTGAATTTTCACCCCCTAATCCCCTGGATAGAATATTCGTTTTAGCATAATTATTTAGCCAATATATGTGTCTACCACCCCTATTTTTATGGTAGTGTCACAAACGTCTAGAGATACTAAACTTGGTTTATTTCTGCCTGCATACACACATAAAAAAGTGACAATACTGAATTTTCACCCCATGATCCCCTGGATAGAATATTCTTTTTAGCATAATTATTTAGCCAATATATGTATCTACCACCCCTATTTTTATGGTAGTGTCACAAACGTCTAGAGATACTAAAATAGGTTCATTTGTGCAGAATTCACACATAAGTTGGTGACAATACTGAATTTTCACCCCCTAATCCCCTGGATAGAATATTCTTTTTAGCATAATTATTTAGCCAATATATGTATCTACCACCCCTATTTTTATGGTAGTGTCACAAACGTCTAGAGATACTAAACTAGGTTTATTTCTGCCTGCATACACACATAAAAAAGTGACAATACTGAATTTTCACCCCATAATCCCCTGGATGGAATATTCTTTTTAGCATAATTATTTAGCCAATATATGTATCTACCACCCCTATTTTTATGGTAGTGTCACAAACGTCTAGAGATACTAAAATAGGTTCATTTGTGCAGAATTCACACATAAGTTGGTGACAATACTGAATTTTCACCCCCTAATCCCCTGGATAGAATATTCTTTTTGCCATTATTATTTAGCAAATATATGTATCTACCAGCCCTTTTTTTATGGTATTGTCACAAACGTCTAGAGATACTAAAATAGGTTCATTTGTGCAGAATTCACACATAAGTTGGTGACAATACTGAATTTTCACCCCCTAATCCCCTGGATAGAATATTCGTTTTAGCATAATTATTTAGCCAATATATGTGTCTACCACCCTTATTTTTATGGTAGTGTCACAAACGTTTAGAGATACTAAACTAGGTTTATTTCTGCCTGCATACACACATAAAAAAGTGACAATACTGAATTTTCACCCCATAATCCCCTGGATGGAATATTCTTTTTAGCATAATTATTTAGCCAATATATGTATCTACCACCCCTATTTTTATGGTAGTGTCACAAACGTCTAGAGATACTAAAATAGGTTCATTTGTGCAGAATTCACACATAAGTTGGTGACAATACTGCATTTTCACCCCCTAATCCCCTGGATAGAATATTCTTTTTGCCATTATTATTTAGCAAATATATGTATCTACCACCCCTATTTTTATGGTATTGTCACAAACGTCTAGAGATACTAAAATAGGTTCATTTGTGCAGAATTCACACATAAGTTGGTGACAATACTGAATTTTCACCCCCTAATCCCCTGGATAGAATATTCGTTTTAGCATAATTATTTAGCCAATATATGTGTCTACCACCCCTATTTTTATGGTAGTGTCACAAACGTCTAGAGATACTAAAATAGGTTCATTTGTGCAGAATTCACACATAAGTTGGTGACAATACTGAATTTTCACCCCCTAATCCCCTGGATAGAATATTCGTTTTAGCATAATTATTTAGCCAATATATGTGTCTACCACCCCTATTTTTATGGTAGTGTCACAAACGTCTAGAGATACTAAACTAGGTATATTTCTGCCTGCATACACACATAAAAAAGTGACAATACTGAATTTTCACCCCCTAATCCCCTGGATAGAATATTCTTTTTAGCATAATTATTTAGCCAATATATGTATCTACCACCCCTATTTTTATGGTAGTGTCACAAACGTCTAGAGATACTAAACTAGGTTTATTTCTGCCTGCATACACACATAAAAAAGTGACAATACTGAATTTTCACCCCCTAATCCCCTGGATAGAGAATTCTTTTTAGCATAATTATTTAGCCAATATATGTATCTACCACCCCTATTTTTATGGTAGTGTCACAAACGTCTAGAGATACTAAAATAGGTTAATTTGTGCAGAATTCACACATAAGTTGGTGACAATACTGAATTTTCACCCCCTAATCCCCTGGATAGAATATTCTTTTTAGCATAATTATTTAGCCAATATATGTATCTACCACCCCTATTTTTATGGTAGTGTCACAAACGTCTAGAGATACTAAACTAGGTTTATTTCTGCCTGCATACACACATAAAAAAGTGACAATACTGAATTTTCACCCCCTAATCCCCTGGATAGAATATTCGTTTTAGCATAATTATTTAGCCAATATATGTGTCTACCACCCCTATTTTTATGGTAGTGTCACAAACGTCTAGAGATACTAAACTAGGTTTATTTCTGCCTGCATACACACATAAAAAAGTGACAATACTGAATTTTCACCCCCTAATCCCCTGGATAGAATATTCTTTTTAGCATAATTATTTAGCCAATATATGTATCTACCACCCCTATTTTTATGGTAGTGTCACAAACGTCTAGAGATACTAAAATAGGTTCATTTGTGCAGAATTCACACATAAGTTGGTGACAATACTGAATTTTCACCCCTTAATCCCCTGGATAGAATATTCTTTTTAGCATAATTATTTAGCCAATATATGTATCTACCACCCCTATTTTTATGGTAGTGTCACAAACGTCTAGAGATACTAAAATAGGTTCATTTGTGCAGAATTCACACATAAGTTGGTTACAATACTGAATTTTCACCCCCTAATCCCCTGGATAGAATATTCTTTTTGCCATAATTATTTAGCTAATATATGTATCTACCAGCCCTATTTTTATGGTAGTGTCACAAACGTCTAGAGATACTTAACGAGATGCATCTCTAAATCATTCATACAACAATTGTGAATTATATATATTTATGCACCCAGTAATCCCCTGAATAATAATTTTATTTACCCCAATTAATTTATTATATCCCTTGAATAATTAAAGTTTTAACCCGACATTATTTACATTGAAATATTGTGTTCTGGAAAAATATCGTCGCCGACGAAAATGTGCCGCTCTGCTAAAATATAAAATCGTCGCTAGCTTTGCGTCGCCAAGTTCACACCGGTATATCTGTGTATGAGTGTATATTGCGTTGTGTGCTTAAAACATTGTGTTATTGTCTGTTACATTTTGGTTTACATTTTATTCGCGTTAGGATTGTGTTTTATGGGAAAAGGGGGAACAAAAACCCATTTGAATGCATGGCATTTTAAATAAAACTTATAAACTAATGTGACGCTATCTGGCCTGGTGTGGCCCACGTAACAATGTCCCCCTTTCGTGTGTGCTGGTTGCCTGGTGCTCGGGCGCCTTCAGCGGATACGGCTTTACGGTCGCACTTACTAGAGGGGTTGCCGGGGATAGCTGCAGTGGGAAGGTTCAGGGTTGTTGAAAGAAAACTTGCGATTTATTTATCTCGTGGCTTTTATTTATCCCTTGGTTTCACTCCAAAGAAAATACAGAGGACTCTGTCGGTGCCGGTGACGGGGTATGGTCGAAATTATGGCTAAAATCCCGACATGGCACGGGCCGGTAACATGTCCGCTAGTTGGGAGCGGTGTAGTATTTGCCCTAGAGACTAAATAGAACAAAACTCGCGAACCGGTAAAATTACCGGTTGGTGAAACGGCCGGTAATCGCGTCTAGTTACCGCTAGGAGAGCCACAGCTGCCGCTAGACAGGGGAACAGTAACGCGAAGCTACGGGAGCGAGAGTATCGCGAACCGGTAAAAAGAACGGTTGATAAAAACGGTCGGAAACTACACCTAGCTACTGCCAGGAGAACCACGGCTGCTGCTAGGCACGGTAAAAGTAACGCGGAGTTACGCGAACGAGAATGTCGCGAACCGGTAAAGAACGGTTAATAAAAACGGTCGGAAACTACACCTAGCTACTGCCAGGAGAACCACGGCTGCTGCTAGGCACGGTAAAAGTAACGCGGAGTTACGCGAACGAGAATGTCGCGAACCGGTAAAGAACGGTTAATAAAAACGGTCGGAAACTACACCTAGCTACTGCCAGGAGAACCACGGCTGCTGCTAGGCACGGTAAAAGTAACGCGAAGCCACGCGAATGAAAATATCGCGAACCGGTAAAAGAACGGTTGATAAAAACGGTCGGAAACTACACCTAGCTACTGCCAGGAGAACCACGGCTGCTGCTAGGCACGGTAAAAGTAACGCGGAGTTACGCGAACGAGAATATCGCGAACCGGTAAAGAACGGTTAATAAAAACGGTCGGAAACTACACCTAGCTACTGCCAGGAGAACCACGGCTGCCGCTAGGCGTGAAAAGAACGGAAAGAAACGGTGTGGATGACGTACGCAAACGTCTCGTACTCACCACGCGGTTTGTAAACCTCGGTGTCGACCAGGAAAACCACGGTCAAGACAATCTCGGCAAAATCTCGAAGCACTATGTATCGACCAGGAAAGCCACGGTACAGATACTCGGTGTAGAGTGAGTTTACGCTTCAACTAGGGCCTGTATATATACTAGGCTGCTAATTAAACGTTTCGAGGCTTGCAAAGAAACCTGCCTCGATCTAAAAATAAAATAAAAGTTGGATCGTTCGCAGCCAAGAATCGAACCCCGGACCTCTAGAACGGTAGTCAAGCACCTTAGCCCCGTAGCCATGGTGCTTGCTGTATAAATGACCATAACTTCGTCACATACCTCCCTAACTTAACTAAAGAAAGCGGCTGTGTAACCCCCAACACATACTTATTTATAATGAAAAAAAACCATAACAAAAAATAAAAATACAAAAAAACATAACAAAAATAAATGTATCCAAAACCTTAAATTATAACTATACTAGGGGGCGTTGCATGACGGGGACGCCTTCTTCTTCCTCCTGCGTCTCCTTGCGGTTCGGGGTGCGGTCGGGTTCATGACCGTGACGTACTTCAGGCCACCTCCTGGGGCTGGCATCAGTACGCGTCTTCGGCGGGTGGCAGACTGCGGGTTCGTTGCGGGGGGTTCGGTTGGCAGCAGAATCGGTCGCTGGGCCTCTGAAGGGGGTGCGCGGGTCGGAAGCGGGGTTATGCCACGTAGTGAGGCTAGGGGGGACGCGATGGGGGATGCGTCCAGCCGCAAATAGTCCGCCGGGTTTGATGGCGTTACCGCCACCAGCGGAGGTCTGTGGTGAGGCGGGGTGGCTGGTAGTGGCGAGATTGGTGCCGGCGCTGGGCTCCAATGGCAGAGCAGCACCGCCTTCTTGGTTGGCACTGGCTGCTGGGCGACCCTGCGCATCGGCGCCATTCGTTGAGGCGTCCTTGGCGGTGACCATGGAGGCCCCCAGGGTCTCGGTGGTGTTTTGGGATCGTCCAGCGGGCATTTCCACACCAGGCAGGCATTCAGGAGCACCCTCTCGCTTGGTTTTATGGGTGAAAGTAACTCCATCAGGGGTTGTGTCTGAAAATGCAGGTTTCAAGTCTTTAACATGTATGTTGCGGAGATTATAGGTCTGGTAGGACACGCGCTTGTGAATGGTCCACGGTCCGGAGTACTTGGGACAGAGTTTGGTGGCAACACCCTTGCTTGCGGATGAAAGCGGGTGTTCACGTCGCATGACTTTGTCGCCTTTATCGAACGTGAGAGTTCGGTGCCTCAAGTTATAGTGGGTGCTTTGCTTGGTGGCCGCATGAGCTATATTTATGCGCGCCAGCTCCTGTACGTCTTTGAGTGCTTGCAGGCGGTTGAGATGTTCCTCGGATAATTGCGGTTCGTCGGTACCCTCCGTCGTTGTGCTGCCAAGCACTCCCGTAGGTAGGGTTGGCTCTCGTCCGAAGTTTAAATAGGCGGCGGAGTATCCAGTGGAACTGTGTCGGCTGGTGTTGATTGCCAGCATGAATTCCGGGATCAGCGCATCCCATTGCCGTTGGTTGGTTTGGCAGAATTGTGCTAGCATCGACTTTAGAACCCGGTTCACCCTCTCAACCGGATTTGCTTGTGGCGTATATGGCGGGGTTCGGTGATGGTGGATATTGTATTCTTGTAATATATTGCGCACTGTTTTGTTGTCGTACTCCTTGCCGTTATCGGAGATCATGGTCTTCGGGCAGCCATACCGACATAGAATCAACTCGCGAAGTGCAAGGATGATCGCCGCGCCGTTGGCTTTCCTTAAGGGCCGACACTCAATCCACTTCGTTAGCCTGTCTTGGAATACGACGACGTATTCGAATCCACGGCTGGACCTGGGCAATGGTCCCATGATGTCCGTTGCGACCGTTTCCCAAGGCTGACTTACTTTCGGAGGTCCCATTTGACCAGCCAAGCCTTGTTGGTCGGTTTTGAACTCTTGGCAGCTCGGGCACTGGCGAACGTACTTGGTCGCCTCGCGGTACATGCCTGGCCAGTAGTAACGGAGCGCCAATCGTGCAATTGTCTTGGCAATGCCTAGGTGTCCAGCTTCTGGGCGGTCATGATTTTCCGTCAGAATTTGCTTCCTTTGCTCCGTAGCAACACACAGTTTCCACTCTCGCTGTGGTTCGGTTTCGGAAAGATCAGCGGGGTCCCAGAACCAACGGTGAAGTCTCCCCTCACGGATACTGTAATCTCGGTAGATTTTTGGATGCTCGGTGACACCTTGCATCATCCTCTTATACCAGAGGCATCTGGTTGGTTCGAGGGAGCTGATCTATGGTAGGGGTTTGCGGCTTAACATGTCGGCCATATAATTTTGACTACCCTTTCGATAGATTGTGTCGAAATCGTATTGCTGTAGCGTGACGGCCCATCGTGCCAACCGACCAGTGGGTTCTCTGAGTGAACCTAGGTATCGCAGGGCCTGGTGATCTGTCACCACTGTGAATCGGTAGCCTTCTAAATACCCGCGTAATTTTTTAATTGCCCACACTATGGCCAAACACTCTTTTTCAATCGTTGAATAATTTTTTTCGGCGGCGGAGAGTGTACGACTTATGTAGGCAATAGCACGCGGTTCGCTTAAGTCTCCCTGGACCAGCGACGCTCCAATGCCTTTGTCGGAAGCATCCGTCTGCAAGAAGAAGGGTTCCTCGAAGTTCGGGCATGTTAATATTGGGGCGGATGTAAGTGACCTCTTGAGTTGGTCATAGGCCTGAGTTTGTTCAGGCCCCCAATTCCATTTCTGTCCCTTCCGCAATAATGACGTTAAGGGCGTCACTTTATGTGAGAATTGATGTATGAAGCGGCGGTACCAGGATGCGGCTCCCAGTAATTGCCTGAGCTCTCGTACTGTCTCTGGTGGGGTCATCTTGACAATGGCGTCCACTTTGTCCGGATCGGTTTGGATTCCTTTTCCGGTGACTACGTGACCCAGGTATTTGATAGATTGTGCGCCAAACTGACATTTCTCCGGATTGATTTTTAGGTTGGCATCTCTCAGTCGTTGGAAGATTTCGCGCAGATGCTGAATGTGCTCTTCTAGACTGATACTGATGACGACAATATCATCCAAGTACGCAAATGCATGGGGTTCCATTTTAGCGCCGATGACGGTGTCCAAGAGCCTCTGGAACGTGGCAGGCGCCGCGTGGAGTCCGAAGGGCATTACTTTGAACTGGTACAAGCCCTTCCCTGGCACTGTAAATGCGGCTAGTGGTTTGCTACTTTCGGTGAGGGCTACTTGCCAGTAGCCGTCCTTTAGATCGATCGTCGAAAAATATTTGGCGGGTCGCAGTTTGTCAAGTATCGCTGATATATATGGCAGCGGGTACGCATCTTTTTCGGATACTTTATTTAGTTGGCGAAAATCGATGCAGAACCTTGGTCTGCCGTCCTTTTTGCGGACGATTACCGCGGGTGAGCTCCATGGACTACAGGATTTCTCGATGATGCCGTTTTTTAGCATTGTATCCACTTCTTCATTAATTATCTGCTGCATTCTGGGGTTCCGTGGTAAGTATCGTTGTTTAATTGGTGTTGGATTCGTCAATTTTATCTCATGCTTTACGACCGGTGTTACTCCTTTGAGATGTGCGAATTTTGGCAGTTCCTCCGCTAGAAAGTCGGACAGACTTGATGTGGGGTCTCTTGATGTCTGCATCGCACATAGGCTGGAATTGATTGAAGGGAGGTGTACAAAGACTTTGTTTTGCGTGATGTCTATCGTTACGTTGAATGCCCGTAGTGCATCCATCCCTAAGATTACTGGGTTTGTAAGGCCTGGCAAACTCTGAAACGGGAGAGGTTTCCAGATTCCTTCGATAATGCAACCTAGTGTCAACGTTCCTTTCGTTGGTACTGTTGTGCCATCTGCTAGTCTCACTTGTTGCGGGTCGGTTGGTTCCCAGGTTGTGTGGCGGTCTATTAATTTTGCAGCGAGGTTGTCGTTGACATAGGAGTAGCTAGCGCCGGTATCAAGTAGTGCCCTTAATTTTCTCCCCTTCAGAACGATGTCCAGGAAAAGACGGCTGTCTGATGATACGTTTTCCTCGATGACGGGTAGATCACTAGTCTCTTCCCCTCGGGTGTTAAAGGGCGGTGCGGTTAAAGTGAGTTGCCCTTGCCCCTTTGTTTGGCAACTCACTTCTCGTTTCCCGCCTTTGCTTTCTCGCACCCGCAGTCCCGGGTCAACACCCCCTGTCTCTGACAGCGCCAACAAAACATTTTTGGTTTGTTGCGGCAGGTGGTGCGAAAGTGACCGTGCTCTCCACATCTCCAGCAGAGTACCGATGCATCGGTGGTTGACGGTGTGCTTGGTTTTGGTGTGGTGGAGGCCATAACGTGGAGGTGTGTTGTTGGCCCTTGTGGCTTCAATTCTTTTTGAAGGCGTTCGAATTCCTCCATTTCTCGAATGAGGCCCCGGATATCGTTTATATCGCGGCGGCGGATGTATTGGCGGTATTCCGGCAGCAGATTGCCGTAAATACGGAACAACTCCTGCTCTGGATTCAGTGCCCCATACCGTCGTATCAGCGTCTGAATATCTGTCAGGTAATCGCGACCCCTTTCACCCGGCTTCTGTTTCCTGCGATTTATCTCTTCTTCTATTCGTAACAGCTGGTCTGTGCCGACATAGAACTCCTTGAATTCTTCGACGAAATCTTGCCAGTTTCTCCAATGACTGCGGTTATTTCTGATCCACTGTAGTGGCGTGCCTCGGAACAGTTCAGGCAGGGCAGTTAGGAGTAGGTTGTCACTAACGCTGTAGCTCGCCCTTAACTCTTCCACTCGCTCCAAGAAGGAGACGGGGTCTGTTTTTCCATGGAACTGTACGTTCCATTTGCGCACCCTTTCGCAAACGTGTACCGGGTTTTCAGTCCATGCCAACGGATACTGTCGCGGTGCCGTTTCCTGGTCATCCGCTTCTACTTTGTCGGCTTTGGTGGGCTCTTTAGTTGTTTGCGGCTCGGCCAGTTGTCGTATGAGTGCTACCATTCTCTTCCGTAGGTCGTCTACAGTTCCCGTCGCGTCTTGTCCTAGTTCCCGCAACCGGGTCTGCAGGTCTTCCTTTTTTAATGCGTAGATCCACGCCATGGAAGACGTTGTTGGTGGGGAGGGTTCCGAACGCTCAGTCATTTTGCAAGTGTTTTTTCCCTTTTCCTTTCAAGTCCCTGTTCGGGCGCCAATTTGTGACGCTATCTGACCTGGTGTGGCCCACGTAACAATGTCCCCCTTTCGTGTGTGCTGGTTGCCTGGTGCTCGGGCGCCTTCAGCGGATACGGCTTTACGGTCGCACTTACTAGAGGGGTTGCCGGGGATAGCTGCAGTGGGAAGGTTCAGGGTTGTTGAAAGAAAACTTGCGATTTATTTATCTCGTGGCTTTTATTTATCCCTTGGTTTCACTCCAAAGAAAATACAGAGGACTCTGTCGGTGCCGGTGACGGGGTATGGTCGAAGTTATGGCTAAAATCCCGACATGGCACGGGCCGGTAACATGTCCGCTAGTTGGGAGCGGTGTAGTATTTGCCCTAGAGACTAAATAGAACAAAACTCGCGAACCGGTAAAATTACCGGTTGGTGAAACGGCCGGTAATCGCGTCTAGTTACCGCTAGGAGAGCCACAGCTGCCGCTAGACAGGGGAACAGTAACGCGAAGCTACGGGAGCGAGAGTATCGCGAACCGGTAAAAAGAACGGTTGATAAAAACGGTCGAAAACTACACCTAGCTACTGCCAGGAGAACCACGGCTGCTGCTAGGCACGGTAAAAGTAACGCGGAGTTACGCGAACGAGAATGTCGCGAACCGGTAAAGAACGGGTAATAAAAACGGTCGGAAACTACACCTAGCTACTGCCAGGAGAACCACGGCTGCTGCTAGGCACGGTAAAAGTAACGCGAAGCCACGCGAATGAAAATATCGCGAACCGGTAAAAGAACGGTTGATAAAAACGGTCGGAAACTACACCTAGCTACTGCCAGGAGAACCACGGCTGCTGCTAGGCACGGTAAAAGTAACGCGGAGTTACGCGAACGAGAATATCGCGAACCGGTAAAGAACGGTTAATAAAAACGGTCGGAAACTACACCTAGCTACTGCCAGGAGAACCACGGCTGCTGCTAGGCACGGTAAAAGTAACGCGAAGCCACGCGAATGAAAATATCGCGAACCGGTAAAAGAACGGTTGATAAAAACGTTCGGAAACTACACCTAGCTACTGCCAGGAGAACCACGGCTGCTGCTAGGTACGGTAAAAGTAACGCGGAGTTACGCGAACGAGAATATCGCGAACCGGTAAAGAACGGTTAATAAAAACGGTCGGAAACTACACCTAGCTACTGCCCGGAGAACCACGGCTGCCGCTAGGCGTGAAAAGAACGGTGTGGATGACGTACGCAACGTCTCGTACTCACCACGCGGTTTGTAAACCTCGGTGTCGACCAGGAAAACCACGGTCAAGACAATCTCGGCAAAATCTCGAAGCACTATGTATCGACCAGGAAAGCCACGGTACAGATACTCGGTGTAGAGTGAGTTTACGCTTCAACTAGGGCCTGTATATATACTAGGCTGCTAATTAAACGTTTCGAGGCTTGCAAAGAAACCTGCCTCGATCTGAAAATAAAATAAAAGTTGGATCGTTCGCAGCCAAGAATCGAACCCCGGACCTCTAGAACGGTAGTCAAGCACCTTAGCCCCGTAGCCATGGTGCTTGCTGTATAAATGACCATAACTTCGTCATATCCCTCCCTAACTTAACTAAAGAAAGCGGCTGTGTAACCCCCAACACATACTTATTTATAATGAAAAAAAAACCATAACAAAAAATAAAAATACAAAAAAAACATAACAAAAATAAATGTATCCAAAACCTTAAATTATAACTATACTAGGGGGCGTTGCATGACGGGGACGCCTTCTTCTTCCTCCTGCGTCTCCTTGCGGTTCGGGGTGCGGTCGGGTCCATGACCGTGACGTACTTCAGGCCACCTCCTGGGGCTGGCATCAGTACGCGTCTCCGGCGGGTGGCAGACTGCGGGTTCGTTGCGGGGGGTTCGGTTGGCAGCAGAATCGGTGGCTGGGCCTCTGAAGGGAGTGCGCGGGTCGGAAGCGGGGTCATGCCACGTAGTGAGGCTAGGGGGGACGCGATGGGGTATGCGTCCAGCCGCAAATAGTCCTCCGGGTTTGATGGCATTACCGCCACTAGCGGAGGTCTGTGGTGAGGCGGGGTGGCTGGTAGTGGCGAGATTGGTGCCGGCGCTGGGCTCCAATGGCAGAGCAGCACCGCCTTCTTGGTTGGCACTGGCTGCTGGGCGACCCTGCGCATCGGCGCCATTCGTCGAGGCGTCCTTGGCGGTGACCATGGAGGCCCCCAGGGTCTCGGTGGTGTTTTGGGATCGTCCAGCGGGCATTTCCACACCAGGCAGGCATTCAGGAGCACCCTCTCGCTTGGTTTTATGGGTGAAAGTAACTCCATCAGGGGTTGTGTCTGAAAATGCAGATTTCAAGTCTTTAACATGTATGTTGGCTAAGTTTTTGCCATTTTTATTGCGGAGATTATAGGTCTGGTAGGACACGCGCTTGTGAATGGTCCACGGTCCGGAGTACTTGGGACAGAGTTTGGCGGCAACACCCTTGCTTGCGGATGAAAACGGGTGTTCACGTCGCATGACTTTGTCGCCTTTATCGAACGTGAGAGTTCGGTGCCTCAAGTTATAGTGGGTGCTTTGCTTGGTGGCCGCATGAGCTATATTTATGCGCGCCAGCTCCTGTACGTCTTTGAGTGCTTGCAGGCGGTTGAGATGTTCCTCGGATAATTGCGGTTCGTCGGTACCCTCCGTCGTTGTGCTGCCAAGCACTCCCGTAGGTAGGGTTGGCTCTCGTCCGAAGTTTAAATAGGCGGCGGAGTATCCAGTGGAACTGTGTCGGCTGGTGTTGATTGCCAGCATGAATTCCGGGATCAGCGCATCCCATTGCCGTTGGTTGGTTTGGCAGAATTGTGCTAGCATCGGCTTTAGAACCCGGTTCACCCTCTCAACCGGATTTGCTTGTGGCGTATATGGCGGGGTTCGGTGATGGTGGATATTGTATTCTTGTAATATATTGCGCACTGTTTTGTTGTCGTACTCCTTGCCGTTATCTGAGATCATGGTCTTCGGGCAGCCATACCGACATAGAATCAACTCGCGAAGTGCAAGGATGATCGCCGCGCCGTTGGCTTTCCTTAAGGGCCGACACTCAATCCACTTCGTTAGCCTGTCTTGGAATACGACGACGTATTCGAATCCACGGCTGGACCTGGGCAATGGTCCCATGATGTCCGTTGCGACCGTTTCCCAAGGCTGACTTACTTTCGGAGGTCCCATTTGACCAGCCAAGCCTTGTTGGTCGGTTTTGAACTCTTGGCAGCTCGGGCACTGGCGAACGTACTTGGTCGCCTCGCGGTACATGCCTGGCCAGTAGTAACGGAGCGCCAATCGTGCAATTGTCTTGGCAATGCCTAGGTGTCCAGCTTCTGGGCGGTCATGATTTTCCGTCAGAATTTGCTTCCTTTGCTCCGTAGCAACACACAGTTTCCACTCTCGCTGTGGTTCGGTTTCGGAAAGATCAGCGGGGTCCCAGAACCGACGGTGAAGTCTCCCCTCACGGATACTGTAATCTCGGTAGATTTTTGGATGCTCGGTGACACCTTGCATCATCCTCTTATACCAGAGGCATCTGGTTGGTTCGAGGGAGCTGATCTCTGGTAGGGGTTTGCGGCTTAACATGTCGGCCATATAATTTTGACTACCCTTTCGATAGATTGTGTCGAAATCGTATTGCTGTAGCGTGACGGCCCATCGTGCCAACCGACCAGTGGGTTCTCTGAGTGAACCTAGGTATCGCAGGGCCTGGTGATCTGTCACCACTGTGAATCGGTAGCCTTCTAAATACCCGCGTAATTTTTTAATTGCCCACACTATGGCCAAACACTCTTTTTCAATCGTTGAATAATTTTTTTCGGCGGCGGAGAGTGTACGACTTATGTAGGCAATAGCACGCGGTTCGCTTAAGTCTCCCTGGACCAGCGACGCTCCAATGCCTTTGTCGGAAGCATCCGTCTGCAAGAAGAAGGGTTCCTCGAAGTTCGGGCATGTTAATATTGGGGCGGATGTAAGTGACCTCTTGAGTTGGTCATAGGCCTGAGTTTGTTCAGGCCCCCAATTCCATTTCTGTCCCTTCCGCAATAATGACGTTAAGGGCGTCACTTTATGTGAGAATTGATGTATGAAGCGGCGGTACCAGGATGCGGCTCCCAGTAATTGCCTGAGCTCTCGTACTGTCTCTGGTGGGGTCATCTTGACAATGGCGTCCACTTTGTCCGGATCGGTTTGGATTCCTTTTCCGGTGACTACGTGACCCAGGTATTTGATAGATTGTGCGCCAAACTGACATTTCTCCGGATTGATTTTTAGGTTGGCATCTCTCAGTCGTTGGAAGATTTCGCGCAGATGCTGAATGTGCTCTTCTAGACTGATACTGATGACGACAATATCATCCAAGTACGCAAATGCATGGGGTTCCATTTTAGCGCCGATGACGGTGTCCAAGAGCCTCTGGAACGTGGCAGGCGCCGCGTGGAGTCCGAAGGGCATTACTTTGAACTGGTACAAGCCCTTCCCTGGCACTGTAAATGCGGCTAGTGGTTTGCTACTTTCGGTGAGGGCTACTTGCCAGTAGCCGTCCTTTAGATCGATCGTCGAAAAATATTTGGCGGGTCGCAGTTTGTCAAGTATCGCTGATATATATGGCAGCGGGTACGCATCTTTTTCGGATACTTTATTTAGTTGGCGAAAATCGATGCAGAACCTTGGTCTGCCGTCCTTTTTGCGGACGATTACCGCGGGTGAGCTCCATGGACTACAGGATTTCTCGATGATGCCGTTTTTTAGCATTGTATCCACTTCTTCATTAATTATCTGCTGCATTCTGGGGTTCCGTGGTAAGTATCGTTGTTTAATTGGTGTTGGATTCGTCAATTTTATCTCATGCTTTACGACCGGTGTTACTCCTTTGAGATGTGCGAATTTTGGCAGTTCCTCCGCTAGAAAGTCGGACAGACTTGATGTGGGGTCTCTTGATGTCTGCATCGCACATAGGCTGGAATTGATTGAAGGGAGGTGTACAAAGACTTTGTTTTGCGTGATGTCTATCGTTACGTTGAATGCCCGTAGTGCATCCATCCCTAAGATTACTGGGTTTGTAAGGCCTGGCAAACTCTGAAACGGGAGAGGTTTCCAGATTCCTTCGATAATGCAACCTAGTGTCAACGTTCCTTTCGTTGGTACTGTTGTGCCATCTGCTAGTCTCACTTGTTGCGGGTCGGTTGGTTCCCAGGTTGTGTGGCGGTCTATTAATTTTGCAGCGAGGTTGTCGTTGACATAGGAGTAGCTAGCGCCGGTATCAAGTAGTGCCCTTAATTTTCTCCCCTTCAGAACGATGTCCAGGAAAAGACGGCTGTCTGATGATACGTTTTCCTCGATGACGGGTAGATCACTAGTCTCTTCCCCTCGGGTGTTAAAGGGCGGTGCGGTTAAAGTGAGTTGCCCTTGCCCCTTTGTTTGGCAACTCACTTCTCGTTTCCCGCCTTTGCTTTCTCGCACCCGCAGTCCCGGGTCAACACCCCCTGTCTCTGACAGCGCCAACAAAACATTTTTGGTTTGTTGCGGCAGGTGGTGCGAAAGTGACCGTGCTCTCCACATCTCCAGCAGAGTACCGATGCATCGGTGGTTGACGGTGTGCTTGGTTTTGGTGTGGTGGAGGCCATAACGTGGAGGTGTGTTGTTGGCCCTTGTGGCTTCAATTCTTTTTGAAGGCGTTCGAATTCCTCCATTTCTCGAATGAGGCCCCGGATATCGTTTATATCGCGGCGGCGGATGTATTGGCGGTATTCCGGCAGCAGATTGCCGTAAATACGGAACAACTCCTGCTCTGGATTCAGTGCCCCATACCGTCGTATCAGCGTCTGAATATCTGTCAGGTAATCGCGACCCCTTTCACCCGGCTTCTGTTTCCTGCGATTTATCTCTTCTTCTATTCGTAACAGCTGGTCTGTGCCGACATAGAACTCCTTGAATTCTTCGACGAAATCTTGCCAGTTTCTCCAATGACTGCGGTTATTTCTGATCCACTGTAGTGGCGTGCCTCGGAACAGTTCAGGCAGGGCAGTTAGGAGTAGGTTGTCACTAACGCTGTAGCTCGCCCTTAACTCTTCCACTCGCTCCAAGAAGGAGACGGGGTCTGTTTTTCCATCGAACTGTACGTTCCATTTGCGCACCCTTTCGCAAACGTGTACCGGGTTTTCAGTCCATGCCAACGGATACTGTCGCGGTGCCGTTTCCTGGTCATCCGCTTCTACTTTGTCGGCTTTGGTGGGCTCTTTAGTTGTTTGCGGCTCGGCCAGTTGTCGTATGAGTGCTACCATTCTCTTCCGTAGGTCGTCTACAGTTCCCGTCGCGTCTTGTCCTAGTTCCCGCAACCGGGTCTGCAGGTCTTCCTTTTTTAATGCGTAGATCCACGCCATGGAAGACGTTGTTGGTGGGGAGGGTTCCGAACGCTCAGTCATTTTGCAAGTGTTTTTTCCCTTTTCCTTTCAAGTCCCTGTTCGGGCGCCAATTTGTGACGCTATCTGACCTGGTGTGGCCCACGTAACAATGTCCCCCTTTCGTGTGTGCTGGTTGCCTGGTGCTCGGGCGCCTTCAGCGGATACGGCTTTACGGTCGCACTTACTAGAGGGGTTGCCGGGGATAGCTGCAGTGGGAAGGTTCAGGGTTGTTGAAAGAAAACTTGCGATTTATTTATCTCGTGGCTTTTATTTATCCCTTGGTTTCACTCCAAAGAAAATACAGAGGACTCTGTCGGTGCCGGTGACGGGGTATGGTCGAAGTTATGGCTAAAATCCCGACATGGCACGGGCCGGTAACATGTCCGCTAGTTGGGAGCGGTGTAGTATTTGCCCTAGAGACTAAATAGAACAAAACTCGCGAACCGGTAAAATTACCGGTTGGTGAAACGGCCGGTAATCGCGTCTAGTTACCGCTAGGAGAGCCACAGCTGCCGCTAGACAGGGGAACAGTAACGCGAAGCTACGGGAGCGAGAGTATCGCGAACCGGTAAAAAGAACGGTTGATAAAAACGGTCGGAAACTACACCTAGCTACTGCCAGGAGAACCACGGCTGCTGCTAGGCACGGTAAAAGTAACGCGGAGTTACGCGAACGAGAATGTCGCGAACCGGTAAAGAACGGTTAATAAAAACGGTCGGAAACTACACCTAGCTACTGCCAGGAGAACCACGGCTGCTGCTAGGCACGGTAAAAGTAACGCGAAGCCACGCGAATGAAAATATCGCGAACCGGTAAAAGAACGGTTGATAAAAACGGTCGGAAACTACACCTAGCTACTGCCAGGAGAACCACGGCTGCTGCTAGGCACGGTAAAAGTAACGCGGAGTTACGCGAACGAGAATATCGCGAACCGGTAAAGAACGGTTAATAAAAACGGTCGGAAACTACACCTAGCTACTGCCAGGAGAACCACGGCTGCTGCTAGGCACGGTAAAAGTAACGCGAAGCCACGCGAATGAAAATATCGCGAACCGGTAAAAGAACGGTTGATAAAAACGTTCGGAAACTACACCTAGCTACTGCCAGGAGAACCACGGCTGCTGCTAGGTACGGTAAAAGTAACGCGGAGTTACGCGAACGAGAATATCGCGAACCGGTAAAGAACGGTTAATAAAAACGGTCGGAAACTACACCTAGCTACTGCCCGGAGAACCACGGCTGCCGCTAGGCGTGAAAAGAACGGTGTGGATGACGTACGCAACGTCTCGTACTCACCACGCGGTTTGTAAACCTCGGTGTCGACCAGGAAAACCACGGTCAAGACAATCTCGGCAAAATCTCGAAGCACTATGTATCGACCAGGAAAGCCACGGTACAGATACTCGGTGTAGAGTGAGTTTACGCTTCAACTAGGGCCTGTATATATACTAGGCTGCTAATTAAACGTTTCGAGGCTTGCAAAGAAACCTGCCTCGATCTGAAAATAAAATAAAAGTTGGATCGTTCGCAGCCAAGAATCGAACCCCGGACCTCTAGAACGGTAGTCAAGCACCTTAGCCCCGTAGCCATGGTGCTTGCTGTATAAATGACCATAACTTCGTCATATCCCTCCCTAACTTAACTAAAGAAAGCGGCTGTGTAACCCCCAACACATACTTATTTATAATGAAAAAAAAACCATAACAAAAAATAAAAATACAAAAAAAACATAACAAAAATAAATGTATCCAAAACCTTAAATTATAACTATACTAGGGGGCGTTGCATGACGGGGACGCCTTCTTCTTCCTCCTGCGTCTCCTTGCGGTTCGGGGTGCGGTCGGGTCCATGACCGTGACGTACTTCAGGCCACCTCCTGGGGCTGGCATCAGTACGCGTCTCCGGCGGGTGGCAGACTGCGGGTTCGTTGCGGGGGGTTCGGTTGGCAGCAGAATCGGTGGCTGGGCCTCTGAAGGGAGTGCGCGGGTCGGAAGCGGGGTCATGCCACGTAGTGAGGCTAGGGGGGACGCGATGGGGGATGCGTCCAGCCGCAAATAGTCCTCCGGGTTTGATGGCATTACCGCCACTAGCGGAGGTCTGTGGTGAGGCGGGGTGGCTGGTAGTGGCGAGATTGGTGCCGGCGCTGGGCTCCAATGGCAGAGCAGCACCGCCTTCTTGGTTGGCACTGGCTGCTGGGCGACCCTGCGCATCGGCGCCATTCGTCGAGGCGTCCTTGGCGGTGACCATGGAGGCCCCCAGGGTCTCGGTGGTGTTTTGGGATCGTCCAGCGGGCATTTCCACACCAGGCAGGCATTCAGGAGCACCCTCTCGCTTGGTTTTATGGGTGAAAGTAACTCCATCAGGGGTTGTGTCTGAAAATGCAGATTTCAAGTCTTTAACATGTATGTTGGCTAAGTTTTTGCCATTTTTATTGCGGAGATTATAGGTCTGGTAGGACACGCGCTTGTGAATGGTCCACGGTCCGGAGTACTTGGGACAGAGTTTGGCGGCAACACCCTTGCTTGCGGATGAAAGCGGGTGTTCACGTCGCATGACTTTGTCGCCTTTATCGAACGTGAGAGTTCGGTGCCTCAAGTTATAGTGGGTGCTTTGCTTGGTGGCCGCATGAGCTATATTTATGCGCGCCAGCTCCTGTACGTCTTTGAGTGCTTGCAGGCGGTTGAGATGTTCCTCGGATAATTGCGGTTCGTCGGTACCCTCCGTCGTTGTGCTGCCAAGCACTCCCGTAGGTAGGGTTGGCTCTCGTCCGAAGTTTAAATAGGCGGCGGAGTATCCAGTGGAACTGTGTCGGCTGGTGTTGATTGCCAGCATGAATTCCGGGATCAGCGCATCCCATTGCCGTTGGTTGGTTTGGCAGAATTGTGCTAGCATCGGCTTTAGAACCCGGTTCACCCTCTCAACCGGATTTGCTTGTGGCGTATATGGCGGGGTTCGGTGATGGTGGATATTGTATTCTTGTAATATATTGCGCACTGTTTTGTTGTCGTACTCCTTGCCGTTATCGGAGATCATGGTCTTCGGGCAGCCATACCGACATAGAATCAACTCGCGAAGTGCAAGGATGATCGCCGCGCCGTTGGCTTTCCTTAAGGGCCGACACTCAATCCACTTCGTTAGCCTGTCTTGGAATACGACGACGTATTCGAATCCACGGCTGGACCTGGGCAATGGTCCCATGATGTCCGTTGCGACCGTTTCCCAAGGCTGACTTACTTTCGGAGGTCCCATTTGACCAGCCAAGCCTTGTTGGTCGGTTTTGAACTCTTGGCAGCTCGGGCACTGGCGAACGTACTTGGTCGCCTCGCGGTACATGCCTGGCCAGTAGTAACGGAGCGCCAATCGTGCAATTGTCTTGGCAATGCCTAGGTGTCCAGCTTCTGGGCGGTCATGATTTTCCGTCAGAATTTGCTTCCTTTGCTCCGTAGCAACACACAGTTTCCACTCTCGCTGTGGTTCGGTTTCGGAAAGATCAGCGGGGTCCCAGAACCGACGGTGAAGTCTCCCCTCACGGATACTGTAATCTCGGTAGATTTTTGGATGCTCGGTGACACCTTGCATCATCCTCTTATACCAGAGGCATCTGGTTGGTTCGAGGGAGCTGATCTCTGGTAGGGGTTTGCGGCTTAACATGTCGGCCATATAATTTTGACTACCCTTTCGATAGATTGTGTCGAAATCGTATTGCTGTAGCGTGACGGCCCATCGTGCCAACCGACCAGTGGGTTCTCTGAGTGAACCTAGGTATCGCAGGGCCTGGTGATCTGTCACCACTGTGAATCGGTAGCCTTCTAAATACCCGCGTAATTTTTTAATTGCCCACACTATGGCCAAACACTCTTTTTCAATCGTTGAATAATTTTTTTCGGCGGCGGAGAGTGTACGACTTATGTAGGCAATAGCACGCGGTTCGCTTAAGTCTCCCTGGACCAGCGACGCTCCAATGCCTTTGTCGGAAGCATCCGTCTGCAAGAAGAAGGGTTCCTCGAAGTTCGGGCATGTTAATATTGGGGCGGATGTAAGTGACCTCTTGAGTTGGTCATAGGCCTGAGTTTGTTCAGGCCCCCAATTCCATTTCTGTCCCTTCCGCAATAATGACGTTAAGGGCGTCACTTTATGTGAGAATTGATGTATGAAGCGGCGGTACCAGGATGCGGCTCCCAGTAATTGCCTGAGCTCTCGTACTGTCTCTGGTGGGGTCATCTTGACAATGGCGTCCACTTTGTCCGGATCGGTTTGGATTCCTTTTCCGGTGACTACGTGACCCAGGTATTTGATAGATTGTGCGCCAAACTGACATTTCTCCGGATTGATTTTTAGGTTGGCATCTCTCAGTCGTTGGAAGATTTCGCGCAGATGCTGAATGTGCTCTTCTAGACTGATACTGATGACGACAATATCATCCAAGTACGCAAATGCATGGGGTTCCATTTTAGCGCCGATGACGGTGTCCAAGAGCCTCTGGAACGTGGCAGGCGCCGCGTGGAGTCCGAAGGGCATTACTTTGAACTGGTACAAGCCCTTCCCTGGCACTGTAAATGCGGCTAGTGGTTTGCTACTTTCGGTGAGGGCTACTTGCCAGTAGCCGTCCTTTAGATCGATCGTCGAAAAATATTTGGCGGGTCGCAGTTTGTCAAGTATCGCTGATATATATGGCAGCGGGTACGCATCTTTTTCGGATACTTTATTTAGTTGGCGAAAATCGATGCAGAACCTTGGTCTGCCGTCCTTTTTGCGGACGATTACCGCGGGTGAGCTCCATGGACTACAGGATTTCTCGATGATGCCGTTTTTTAGCATTGTATCCACTTCTTCATTAATTATCTGCTGCATTCTGGGGTTCCGTGGTAAGTATCGTTGTTTAATTGGTGTTGGATTCGTCAATTTTATCTCATGCTTTACGACCGGTGTTACTCCTTTGAGATGTGCGAATTTTGGCAGTTCCTCCGCTAGAAAGTCGGACAGACTTGATGTGGGGTCTCTTGATGTCTGCATCGCACATAGGCTGGAATTGATTGAAGGGAGGTGTACAAAGACTTTGTTTTGCGTGATGTCTATCGTTACGTTGAATGCCCGTAGTGCATCCATCCCTAAGATTACTGGGTTTGTAAGGCCTGGCAAACTCTGAAACGGGAGAGGTTTCCAGATTCCTTCGATAATGCAACCTAGTGTCAACGTTCCTTTCGTTGGTACGTGGCGGTCTATTAATTTTGCAGCGAGGTTGTCGTTGACATAGGAGTAGCTAGCGCCGGTATCAAGTAGTGCCCTTAATTTTCTCCCCTTCAGAACGATGTCCAGGAAAAGACGGCTGTCTGATGATACGTTTTCCTCGATGACGGGTAGATCACTAGTCTCTTCCCCTCGGGTGTTAAAGGGCGGTGCGGTTAAAGTGAGTTGCCCTTGCCCCTTTGTTTGGCAACTCACTTCTCGTTTCCCGCCTTTGCTTTCTCGCACCCGCAGTCCCGGGTCAACACCCCCTGTCTCTGACAGCGCCAACAAAACATTTTTGGTTTGTTGCGGCAGGTGGTGCGAAAGTGACCGTGCTCTCCACATCTCCAGCAGAGTACCGATGCATCGGTGGTTGACGGTGTGCTTGGTTTTGGTGTGGTGGAGGCCATAACGTGGAGGTGTGTTGTTGGCCCTTGTGGCTTCAATTCTTTTTGAAGGCGTTCGAATTCCTCCATTTCTCGAATGAGGCCCCGGATATCGTTTATATCGCGGCGGCGGATGTATTGGCGGTATTCCGGCAGCAGATTGCCGTAAATACGGAACAACTCCTGCTCTGGATTCAGTGCCCCCATACCGTCGTATCAGCGTCTGAATATCTGTCAGGTAATCGCGACCCCTTTCACCCGGCTTCTGTTTCCTGCGATTTATCTCTTCTTCTAATCGTAACAGCTGGTCTGTGCCGACATAGAACTCCTTGAATTCTTCGACGAAATCTTGCCAGTTTCTCCAATGACTGCGGTTATTTCTGATCCACTGTAGTGGCGTGCCTCGGAACAGTTCAGGCAGGGCAGTTAGGAGTAGGTTGTCACTAACGCTGTAGCTCGCCCTTAACTCTTCCACTCGCTCCAAGAAGGAGACGGGGTCTGTTTTTCCATCGAACTGTACGTTCCATTTGCGCACCCTTTCGCAAACGTGTACCGGGTTTTCAGTCCATGCCAACGGATACTGTCGCGGTGCCGTTTCCTGGTCATCCGCTTCTACTTTGTCGGCTTTGGTGGGCTCTTTAGTTGTTTGCGGCTCGGCCAGTTGTCATATGAGTGCTACCATTCTCTTCCGTAGGTCGTCTACAGTTCCCGTCGCGTCTTGTCCTAGTTCCCGCAACCGGGTCTGCAGGTCTTCCTTTTTTAATGCGTAGATCCACGCCATGGAAGACGTTGTTGGTGGGGAGGGTTCCGAACGCTCGGTCATTTTGCAAGTGTTTTTTCCCTTTTCCTTTCAAGTCCCTGCTCGGGCGCCAATTTGTGACGCTATCTGGCCTGGTGTGGCCCACGTAACAATGTCCCCCTTCCGTGTGTGCTGGTTGCCTGGTGCTCGGGCGCCTTCAGCGGATACGGCTTTACGGTCGCACTTACTAGAGGGGTTGCCGGGGATAGCTGCAGTGGGAAGGTTCAGGGTTGTTGAAAGAAAACTTGCGATTTATTTATCTCGTGGCTTTTATTTATCCCTTGGTTTCACTCCAAAGAAAATACAGAGGACTCTGTCGGTGCCGGTGACGGGGTATGGTCGAAGTTATGGCTAAAATCCCGACATGGCACGGGCCGGTAACATGTCCGCTAGTTGGGAGCGGTGTAGTATTTGCCCTAGAGACTAAATAGAACAAAACTCGCGAACCGGTAGAATTACCGGTTGGTGAAACGGCCGGTAATCGCGTCTAGTTACCGCTAGGAGAGCCACAGCTGCCGCTAGACAGGGGAACAGTAACGCGAAGCTACGGGAGCGAGAGTATCGCGAACCGGTAAAAAGAACGGTTGATAAAAACGGTCGGAAACTACACCTAGCTACTGCCAGGAGAACCACGGCTGCTTCTAGGCACGGTAAAAGTAACGCGGAGTTACGCGAACGAGAATGTCGCGAACCGGTAAAGAACGGTTAATAAAAACGGTCGGAAACTACACCTAGCTACTGCCAGGAGAACCACGGCTGCTGCTAGGCACGGTAAAAGTAACGCGAAGCCACGCGAATGAAAATATCGCGAACCGGTAAAAGAACGGTTGATAAAAACGGTCGGAAACTACACCTAGCTACTGCCAGGAGAACCACGGCTGCTGCTAGGCACGGTAAAAGTAACGCGGAGTTACGCGAACGAGAATATCGCGAACCGGTAAAGAACGGTTAATAAAAACGGTCGGAAACTACACCTAGCTACTGCCAGGAGAACCACGGCTGCTGCTAGGCACGGTAAAAGTAACGCGAAGCCACGCGAATGAAAATATCGCGAACCGGTAAAAGAACGGTTGATAAAAACGTTCGGAAACTACACCTAGCTACTGCCAGGAGAACCACGGCTGCTGCTAGGTACGGTAAAAGTAACGCGGAGTTACGCGAACGAGAATATCGCGAACCGGTAAAGAACGGTTAATAAAAACGGTCGGAAACTACACCTAGCTACTGCCCGGAGAACCACGGCTGCCGCTAGGCGTGAAAAGAACGGTGTGGATGACGTACGCAACGTCTCGTACTCACCACGCGGTTTGTAAACCTCGGTGTCGACCAGGAAAACCACGGTCAAGACAATCTCGGCAAAATCTCGAAGCACTATGTATCGACCAGGAAAGCCACGGTACAGATACTCGGTGTAGAGTGAGTTTACGCTTCAACTAGGGCCTGTATATATACTAGGCTGCTAATTAAACGTTTCGAGGCTTGCAAAGAAACCTGCCTCGATCTGAAAATAAAATAAAAGTTGGATCGTTCGCAGCCAAGAATCGAACCCCGGACCTCTAGAACGGTAGTCAAGCACCTTAGCCCCGTAGCCATGGTGCTTGCTGTATAAATGACCATAACTTCGTCATATCCCTCCCTAACTTAACTAAAGAAAGCGGCTGTGTAACCCCCAACACATACTTATTTATAATGAAAAAAAAACCATAACAAAAAATAAAAATACAAAAAAAACATAACAAAAATAAATGTATCCAAAACCTTAAATTATAACTATACTAGGGGGCGTTGCATGACGGGGACGCCTTCTTCTTCCTCCTGCGTCTCCTTGCGGTTCGGGGTGCGGTCGGGTCCATGACCGTGACGTACTTCAGGCCACCTCCTGGGGCTGGCATCAGTACGCGTCTCCGGCGGGTGGCAGACTGCGGGTTCGTGGCGGGGGGTTCGGTTGGCAGCAGAATCGGTGGCTGGGCCTCTGAAGGGAGTGCGCGGGTCGGAAGCGGGGTCATGCCACGTAGTGAGGCTAGGGGGGACGCGATGGGGGATGCGTCCAGCCGCAAATAGTCCTCCGGGTTTGATGGCATTACCGCCACTAGCGGAGGTCTGTGGTGAGGCGGGGTGGCTGGTAGTGGCGAGATTGGTGCCGGCGCTGGGCTCCAATGGCAGAGCAGCACCGCCTTCTTGGTTGGCACTGGCTGCTGGGCGACCCTGCGCATCGGCGCCATTCGTCGAGGCGTCCTTGGCGGTGACCATGGAGGCCCCCAGGGTCTCGGTGGTGTTTTGGGATCGTCCAGCGGGCATTTCCACACCAGGCAGGCATTCAGGAGCACCCTCTCGCTTGGTTTTATGGGTGAAAGTAACTCCATCAGGGGTTGTGTCTGAAAATGCAGATTTCAAGTCTTTAACATGTATGTTGGCTAAGTTTTTGCCATTTTTATTGCGGAGATTATAGGTCTGGTAGGACACGCGCTTGTGAATGGTCCACGGTCCGGAGTACTTGGGACAGAGTTTGGCGGCAACACCCTTGCTTGCGGATGAAAGCGGGTGTTCACGTCGCATGACTTTGTCGCCTTTATCGAACGTGAGAGTTCGGTGCCTCAAGTTATAGTGGGTGCTTTGCTTGGTGGCCGCATGAGCTATATTTATGCGCGCCAGCTCCTGTACGTCTTTGAGTGCTTGCAGGCGGTTGAGATGTTCCTCGGATAATTGCGGTTCGTCGGTACCCTCCGTCGTTGTGCTGCCAAGCACTCCCGTAGGTAGGGTTGGCTCTCGTCCGAAGTTTAAATAGGCGGCGGAGTATCCAGTGGAACTGTGTCGGCTGGTGTTGATTGCCAGCATGAATTCCGGGATCAGCGCATCCCATTGCCGTTGGTTGGTTTGGCAGAATTGTGCTAGCATCGGCTTTAGAACCCGGTTCACCCTCTCAACCGGATTTGCTTGTGGCGTATATGGCGGGGTTCGGTGATGGTGGATATTGTATTCTTGTAATATATTGCGCACTGTTTTGTTGTCGTACTCCTTGCCGTTATCGGAGATCATGGTCTTCGGGCAGCCATACCGACATAGAATCAACTCGCGAAGTGCAAGGATGATCGCCGCGCCGTTGGCTTTCCTTAAGGGCCGACACTCAATCCACTTCGTTAGCCTGTCTTGGAATACGACGACGTATTCGAATCCACGGCTGGACCTGGGCAATGGTCCCATGATGTCCGTTGCGACCGTTTCCCAAGGCTGACTTACTTTCGGAGGTCCCATTTGACCAGCCAAGCCTTGTTGGTCGGTTTTGAACTCTTGGCAGCTCGGGCACTGGCGAACGTACTTGGTCGCCTCGCGGTACATGCCTGGCCAGTAGTAACGGAGCGCCAATCGTGCAATTGTCTTGGCAATGCCTAGGTGTCCAGCTTCTGGGCGGTCATGATTTTCCGTCAGAATTTGCTTCCTTTGCTCCGTAGCAACACACAGTTTCCACTCTCGCTGTGGTTCGGTTTCGGAAAGATCAGCGGGGTCCCAGAACCGACGGTGAAGTCTCCCCTCACGGATACTGTAATCTCGGTAGATTTTTGGATGCTCGGTGACACCTTGCATCATCCTCTTATACCAGAGGCATCTGGTTGGTTCGAGGGAGCTGATCTCTGGTAGGGGTTTGCGGCTTAACATGTCGGCCATATAATTTTGACTACCCTTTCGATAGATTGTGTCGAAATCGTATTGCTGTAGCGTGACGGCCCATCGTGCCAACCGACCAGTGGGTTCTCTGAGTGAACCTAGGTATCGCAGGGCCTGGTGATCTGTCACCACTGTGAATCGGTAGCCTTCTAAATACCCGCGTAATTTTTTAATTGCCCACACTATGGCCAAACACTCTTTTTCAATCGTTGAATAATTTTTTTCGGCGGCGGAGAGTGTACGACTTATGTAGGCAATAGCACGCGGTTCGCTTAAGTCTCCCTGGACCAGCGACGCTCCAATGCCTTTGTCGGAAGCATCCGTCTGCAAGAAGAAGGGTTCCTCGAAGTTCGGGCATGTTAATATTGGGGCGGATGTAAGTGACCTCTTGAGTTGGTCATAGGCCTGAGTTTGTTCAGGCCCCCAATTCCATTTCTGTCCCTTCCGCAATAATGACGTTAAGGGCGTCACTTTATGTGAGAATTGATGTATGAAGCGGCGGTACCAGGATGCGGCTCCCAGTAATTGCCTGAGCTCTCGTACTGTCTCTGGTGGGGTCATCTTGACAATGGCGTCCACTTTGTCCGGATCGGTTTGGATTCCTTTTCCGGTGACTACGTGACCCAGGTATTTGATAGATTGTGCGCCAAACTGACATTTCTCCGGATTGATTTTTAGGTTGGCATCTCTCAGTCGTTGGAAGATTTCGCGCAGATGCTGAATGTGCTCTTCTAGACTGATACTGATGACGACAATATCATCCAAGTACGCAAATGCATGGGGTTCCATTTTAGCGCCGATGACGGTGTCCAAGAGCCTCTGGAACGTGGCAGGCGCCGCGTGGAGTCCGAAGGGCATTACTTTGAACTGGTACAAGCCCTTCCCTGGCACTGTAAATGCGGCTAGTGGTTTGCTACTTTCGGTGAGGGCTACTTGCCAGTAGCCGTCCTTTAGATCGATCGTCGAAAAATATTTGGCGGGTCGCAGTTTGTCAAGTATCGCTGATATATATGGCAGCGGGTACGCATCTTTTTCGGATACTTTATTTAGTTGGCGAAAATCGATGCAGAACCTTGGTCTGCCGTCCTTTTTGCGGACGATTACCGCGGGTGAGCTCCATGGACTACAGGATTTCTCGATGATGCCGTTTTTTAGCATTGTATCCACTTCTTCATTAATTATCTGCTGCATTCTGGGGTTCCGTGGTAAGTATCGTTGTTTAATTGGTGTTGGATTCGTCAATTTTATCTCATGCTTTACGACCGGTGTTACTCCTTTGAGATGTGCGAATTTTGGCAGTTCCTCCGCTAGAAAGTCGGACAGACTTGATGTGGGGTCTCTTGATGTCTGCATCGCACATAGGCTGGAATTGATTGAAGGGAGGTGTACAAAGACTTTGTTTTGCGTGATGTCTATCGTTACGTTGAATGCCCGTAGTGCATCCATCCCTAAGATTACTGGGTTTGTAAGGCCTGGCAAACTCTGAAACGGGAGAGGTTTCCAGATTCCTTCGATAATGCAACCTAGTGTCAACGTTCCTTTCGTTGGTACTGTTGTGCCATCTGCTAGTCTCACTTGTTGCGGGTCGGTTGGTTCCCAGGTTGTGTGGCGGTCTATTAATTTTGCAGCGAGGTTGTCGTTGACATAGGAGTAGCTAGCGCCGGTATCAAGTAGTGCCCTTAATTTTCTCCCCTTCAGAACGATGTCCAGGAAAAGACGGCTGTCTGATGATACGTTTTCCTCGATGACGGGTAGATCACTAGTCTCTTCCCCTCGGGTGTTAAAGGGCGGTGCGGTTAAAGTGAGTTGCCCTTGCCCCTTTGTTTGGCAACTCACTTCTCGTTTCCCGCCTTTGCTTTCTCGCACCCGCAGTCCCGGGTCAACACCCCCTGTCTCTGACAGCGCCAACAAAACATTTTTGGTTTGTTGCGGCAGGTGGTGCGAAAGTGACCGTGCTCTCCACATCTCCAGCAGAGTACCGATGCATCGGTGGTTGACGGTGTGCTTGGTTTTGGTGTGGTGGAGGCCATAACGTGGAGGTGTGTTGTTGGCCCTTGTGGCTTCAATTCTTTTTGAAGGCGTTCGAATTCCTCCATTTCTCGAATGAGGCCCCGGATATCGTTTATATCGCGGCGGCGGATGTATTGGCGGTATTCCGGCAGCAGATTGCCGTAAATACGGAACAACTCCTGCTCTGGATTCAGTGCCCCATACCGTCGTATCAGCGTCTGAATATCTGTCAGGTAATCGCGACCCCTTTCACCCGGCTTCTGTTTCCTGCGATTTATCTCTTCTTCTATTCGTAACAGCTGGTCTGTGCCGACATAGAACTCCTTGAATTCTTCGACGAAATCTTGCCAGTTTCTCCAATGACTGCGGTTATTTCTGATCCACTGTAGTGGCGTGCCTCGGAACAGTTCAGGCAGGGCAGTTAGGAGTAGGTTGTCACTAACGCTGTAGCTCGCCCTTAACTCTTCCACTCGCTCCAAGAAGGAGACGGGGTCTGTTTTTCCATCGAACTGTACGTTCCATTTGCGCACCCTTTCGCAAACGTGTACCGGGTTTTCAGTCCATGCCAACGGATACTGTCGCGGTGCCGTTTCCTGGTCATCCGCTTCTACTTTGTCGGCTTTGGTGGGCTCTTTAGTTGTTTGCGGCTCGGCCAGTTGTCGTATGAGTGCTACCATTCTCTTCCGTAGGTCGTCTACAGTTCCCGTCGCGTCTTGTCCTAGTTCCCGCAACCGGGTCTGCAGGTCTTCCTTTTTTAATGCGTAGATCCACGCCATGGAAGACGTTGTTGGTGGGGAGGGTTCCGAACGCTCAGTCATTTTGCAAGTGTTTTTTCCCTTTTCCTTTCAAGTCCCTGTTCGGGCGCCAATTTGTGACGCTATCTGACCTGGTGTGGCCCACGTAACAATGTCCCCCTTTCGTGTGTGCTGGTTGCCTGGTGCTCGGGCGCCTTCAGCGGATACGGCTTTACGGTCGCACTTACTAGAGGGGTTGCCGGGGATAGCTGCAGTGGGAAGGTTCAGGGTTGTTGAAAGAAAACTTGCGATTTATTTATCTCGTGGCTTTTATTTATCCCTTGGTTTCACTCCAAAGAAAATACAGAGGACTCTGTCGGTGCCGGTGACGGGGTATGGTCGAAGTTATGGCTAAAATCCCGACATGGCACGGGCCGGTAACATGTCCGCTAGTTGGGAGCGGTGTAGTATTTGCCCTAGAGACTAAATAGAACAAAACTCGCGAACCGGTAAAATTACCGGTTGGTGAAACGGCCGGTAATCGCGTCTAGTTACCGCTAGGAGAGCCACAGCTGCCGCTAGACAGGGGAACAGTAACGCGAAGCTACGGGAGCGAGAGTATCGCGAACCGGTAAAAAGAACGGTTGATAAAAACGGTCGGAAACTACACCTAGCTACCGCCAGGAGAACCACGGCTGCTGCTAGGCACGGTAAAAGTAACGAGGAGTTACGCGAACGAGAATGTCGCGAACCGGTAAAGAACGGTTAATAAAAACGGTCGGAAACTACACCTAGCTACTGCCAGGAGAACCACGGCTGCTGCTAGGCACGGTAAAAGTAACGCGGAGTTACGCGAACGAGAATGTCGCGAACCGGTAAAGAACGGTTAATAAAAACGGTCGGAAACTACACCTAGCTACTGCCAGGAGAACCACGGCTGCTGCTAGGCACGGTAAAAGTAACGCGAAGCCACGCGAATGAAAATATCGCGAACCGGTAAAAGAACGGTTGATAAAAACGGTCGGAAACTACACCTAGCTACTGCCAGGAGAACCACGGCTGCTGCTAGGCACGGTAAAAGTAACGCGGAGTTACGCGAACGAGAATATCGCGAACCGGTAAAGAACGGTTAATAAAAACGGTCGGAAACTACACCTAGCTACTGCCAGGAGAACCACGGCTGCCGCTAGGCGTGAAAAGAACGGAAAGAAACGGTGTGGATGACGTACGCAAACGTCTCGTACTCACCACGCGGTTTGTAAACCTCGGTGTCGACCAGGAAAACCACGGTCAAGACAATCTCGGCAAAATCTCGAAGCACTATGTATCGACCAGGAAAGCCACGGTACAGATACTCGGTGTAGAGTGAGTTTACGCTTCAACTAGGGCCTGTATATATACTAGGCTGCTAATTAAACGTTTCGAGGCTTGCAAAGAAACCTGCCTCGATCTGAAAATAAAATAAAAGTTGGATCGTTCGCAGCCAAGAATCGAACCCCGGACCTCTAGAACGGTAGTCAAGCACCTTAGCCCCGTAGCCATGGTGCTTGCTGTATAAATGACCATAACTTCGTCACACTAACTTAACTAATTTAAAATTTTAACAATACTGATGATTCTATGGACATTAAATTTATGCGAAATGTTCTGTATCTGTGGTTGACTCTATTGTTGTATAGTGATGCGTGTTGTGTGTTGCATTGTTGTTGTGTGTGTGTCTGTGTTACGTGTTCGGCTCATGGAGGCTTTCCGAAAATATGGGTAGTGTCTGGTAGGGGAGCTTATGCTTTAATCTATGTGTAGTGTTGTCCTGTCTTAATTTTGTGATGTGTTTTGTGAGTGTGTTTGAGTTTAACTGTGTTTTATAAAATTTTTGTGATATTTGCTTTATGTATTGTGTTATGTAGGGTAAGTTTGCGATTTCGTGTAGGTCTGTTAGTCGTGTGTATCGTCCAGAGCTGGTGGCCAGTCTTAAGCATTTATTCTGGAGACGTTGCAATGGGATTAGTGCGGTTGCCGAAGCGTTACACCAAACTGGGGCTGCGTATGTTTGTATGGGGCGAATGATTGCGGTGTACATGAGGAGTTTATTTTTTGTTGAGAGGGAACTATTTTGTACAAGGAGTGGATAGAGATTTCGGATTACGTGTTGGGCTTTTTTAATTGTGTGTGATATGTGTGGGCCATGGCTTAGTGTTTGGTATAGGTGTGTGCCTAGGTATTTTACCGTGTGTGTGGGCGTTATTTTTTGTTTGTGTATTTGTAGTGGTGTGATTACTTTGTTTAGTGTGAATTTGCGTGAAAAGACAATGGTTTCGGTTTTTGTGGCGTTGATTTTAATTTTCCACTTCTCCCAGTAGCGTTGTAGTATATCTATGTGTATTTGTAGTTGTTTGTTGGCCACCTGCGCACTAAATGAGTGCGCGTAGATGGCCGTGTCGTCTGCGTACAGAGCCGTATTAGTGTTGGAAAGTGGGGAAATCGCTTAGGTATAGGTTAAATAATTTGGGTCCAAGGACGCTGCCTTGGGGGACTCCTGCCATTATGGGTTTAGAGGTTGAGAGAGAGTTGTTTATTTTGGTTTGAAAGGATCTGTTGCTTAGATATGAATGGATAAGTTTTATTAGGATTGGTGGAAAATGGTTATTGATTAATTTGGCCATGAGCCCTGCTACCCAGAGCTTATCGAAAGCTTTTTCGATGTCTAGCAGGGCCATGACCGTCACTTTGTTGTGGTTAAATTGGGTAGCGATATCGGTTGCGATCCTGCATACTTGCTGTACAGTATTGTGCCTAGCCCTAAATCCAAATTGGATGTCGGGGGTAATTTTTCGTCCTGTATCAATATCGTCTACCCGGGATAGGATGACCTTTTCGGTCAGTTTGGAGAGGGTATTAAGGAGGCTAATTGGTCTATAATTGCCGGGGTGGTGAGGATCTTTATTTGGTTTTAGGATGGGGTGGATTATGGCATTCTTCCATGCAGCGGGGAAATGGTGAAGCTTTATGATGGAATTTATGATGTACGTTAATTGTACGATGGATTTTCGGGATAGGTTTTTTAGGATTAGGTTTTCTATGCGGTCTGGTCCGGGAGCTTTGCGATTAGGCAGGGTGCTCATTATTTTGGTGAGTTCTCATGGGTTTGTAAGGAGTTTTGCGAGGATTGTGTGTGTTGTTTGGTGTGTTGTGCTTAAAAATTGTTGTGTCTCTTGTAGGATTTGCTCATGCGTTTGTGTGTGCGGTGTGTCAATTACGTGTACGTTCGCTAGTTCATTAGCAATGGCTTCTGCCTTTTCTGGGTCAGAAGCCGCTGTGGTTGCGTTTGTAAGTGTGAGTGTGGGTATTGGGGTGAATTGTTTTTTGAGGTTTTTGGTGAGCTTCCAAAGGGAATTATCAAAGGGGTTTAGACTGGAGAGTTTTAGGGACCATGTTGTGTTCTGTTGTATTCTAATTTGGTTTTTAATAAGTGTGTTAAAGGCGTTGAGGTGTTGGCGGTGTTGGGGGAGGCGGGTCCTCTGCCATTGCCTTCTTGCATTGTTGCGTTGTGTTATTGTGTCTAAATTTTTTGTGGTAGGTTTAGTTTGTGTGTTTTTGTTTTTATGTTGCGTGAGTGTTTGTGTTTGGCTTTGTCGATTGCCTGTGTTAATTTGTGTATTTCTGTGTCAATGTCTTGTGTTGTGTTTATGTTGTTGTTTATTGTGATGTATTTGTCTAATGTGTGGCGGAAGTGTTGCCAGTCTGTGTGTTTGTATGATGTGATGATTTTTGTTGTGTTGTGTATTTGCCTACCGTGTAAGGTGAAGATGATTGGATTATGATCTGAACTGAGTTCAGCGAGGGATTCTGGGGGTGTAATGTTGGGGACATTTTTGTTTATAATGAGGTCGATTGTTGTAGGCGTGGATCCATTTTCAGGATAGTGTGTCGGTGTATGAGGGTGCATAATGATGGCGACGTGTGTGTTTGTGTATCTGTTGAGTGTGTGGCCACTTGTGTTGCTTCTGTTGCAGTCCCAGTTTGTGTGTTTCGCGTTCAGGTCCCCGACCACTAATGTTTTTGTTTTGTGTAATAGTGTTGCGAGATCCGCGTTTGTTATGTTGTTTGCTGGTCTGTTGTATGTTGCTGTGATTATGGTGTTGTCTGTAAGTTTTATGCTAAGTGTCTCTAGTGTAGTGTGTGCTAAATTTAAAAGTGTGTGTGGGACATTTTGTTTTATTAATATTGCAACGCCTCCAGCCGGAACCGGGCCTTGCTGTGGCCTATCAGCTCTGTACGTTGTGTATGTGTGTATTTTTAGTTTACGTGTGGGTGTAAGTTTTGTTTCATTAAGTGTCATGATGTGTATGTTGTGTGTGTTCATGTAGTGCGTAAGCTCCCCTACTTTACCCATGATTCCGTTAGCATTCCATGAGCTGATGTTCAGTGTTGTTTTGTCTCTAGATGTTGTATTCGTGTACATGTTGGGTGAAATTCATGAAAACAGAAAATTGTTCGTTTTTATTTTTAGCACTTTCGAGGGCGTTGTTGAGGTCTCTCAGGGCACGTATCATGTTTGTCAGGTTAATTAGTGAGTTAAGTCGATTCATTTCAGTAAATAGGTCCGTCACGTCGTCCAAGTTGTTTTCCTTTTGTTGTGTATTTGTTTGCGTAAGGGGTTGTGCGGGGCGTTTGGGTATTGGAAGCGAAGAGAAGTTTTGTTGTGTGTTTTGTAACTGTTTTGTCGGAGGGGTTGGAAGAAGGGGAGTTTTTTGTGTTCTGGCTTGCCAGTGGTTGTGACTTGGGGTTGGGGCGTCTACGTATTTGTTAGGTCTGTTTTGAATTGTTGGTTTTTTGTTTGTCTGTTGTTCTAGGGTTGCGATACGTGCCCTGTACACTGGGCATGTCACACTGTTAGCTGGGTGGACCCCAGCGCAGTTTGCACACGCGGCGGGTGTGTCCTTCGTTTTTGTGCACGTATTGGTCAGGTGGTTTTGTGCGCATTTTAGGCATTTTGGCGCAAGATGGCAATTAGTGGTGGCGTGCCCCCATTGTTGGCACCTGTGGCACTGGATGATCCTCTTTTGGTTTATGTGCCTTTCCCAAAGCACTTTGGTGTGAAAGAGGAACCTGACTTCGTTGTTAAGTTGTGCCACAGTGTGCGTGTTGTCTGTAGCAATTAAGTAAAGGGGGCGTCGTGTGTTGCGCATCTTGAATATTTTGTGCACGCCTATGTTAGAGTGTTTCAGTTCTAGTTCAAGGTCTGTAGTTGTCGGGTCATTGTCCAGTCCACGCAGTACAAACGCATGCGTTTAAATGTTCGGTCAGTATATGTGTAGTATTGTATTGTATTGTCGGCGTTCAGGTCCGTAATCAATTTTTGTCGCTCGTCTTCGTCGTGTATATATAGGTTTGTATTGTTATTTGTGTACTTGTAATGAAAACCTTTTGTTGCGTATGTCGTTATGTATTTTGTTACGTCTGTTGTGTTTTTTGGGATGCCGGGAATGATAATGGAGGGGGGGGAGGTCTGCGTCTGGTCTGTGTTTGCGGTTTTGTAAATACTGGAACGTCGGTGTCGGTTTCGTTGTCGTTGTCTTCTGTGTCAGTTAGTGGGTGAAATTTGTTTTTTATTTTTGTCGGGTTTTTAGTCATTGTTGGTCTGGGTCTGGCGGTCCGCTTAGGTAGTTTAAATGTCCTCGGATCTTCGTCGTCCGCGGACCGCTGCATTATTTTCGCTGGTGTAGTCGTGGTGTTAGTCTTTGTGTTTGTTGTCTGCCGCGTGGCAAACAGATCACTCACCTTCCTAGTGCCGCTGGTTGATGTTTCTGGTGTGCTTGAGGGTAGTTGGGGTTGGGGTGGGGCCGTGTCCATGGTTGTGGTTGCAATTTTGGTGTCGCCTGGTATAACTGCTGCTCCCGCAGCAGTTTGGTTGGAATGTGATGATGTTTCGGTGCTGGGTTTTGTCTGGTTGTCCTTGATGTACTGGATAAATTTAGGGGAGGTTTCGGCCTCACCCTGTGCTATCAGTAACAATTTGTCACTAAGACGTTTGGATCTTCTGATCACCTTCGCGTCCACCTTTTTTGTTTTTTCACTCATTCACTCGTATATTTGTTAATTGTTCTGTTTGGCACAGTAAAATAAAAAGTTGGTTGAGGTACTCGATGTGTGGCTTCTGTAAATAAGTCTGCTCACGACAAAGGTTGGACTCGGAATCCGACACACCTGCCGGCCAGTAGACTGGGGTTTCTGTGGTACAACTATGGTATTTGACTGCCGTCCCAACATTCCGACAAACACCTAATTCGCCACCGGTTAGAGGTTTTAGTCGACGACACAACTGCCGACTGTCCAGTCTAATTGATTCTTACCAGGACACAACTCTGGTTCGAATGCCGAGACGGAATTTCTACGTTGTTTACATATTCGCTTGCGGTGGTTTTGCGGAGCATACGTCTATCTTTTATAGAAACATTTATACAAAATTCCAAACATTTCGCGGGCTTTATTTATGCTATACACTTGCACGTTTATTTATTGTCACATTTTAAGATTCACTAAAAATAATCACATTTCACACACACACACACACACACACACACACACACACACACACACACACACACACACACACACACACACACACACACACACACACACACACACACACACACACACACACACACACACACACACACACACACACACACACACACACACACACACACACACACACACACACACACACACACACACACACACACACACAAGCACACACACACACACACACACACACACACACACACACACACACACACACACACACACACACACACACACACACACACACACACACACACACACACACACACACACACACACACACACACACACACACACACACACACACACACACACACACACACACACACACACACACACACACACACACACAAGCACACAAGCACACACACACACACACACACACACACACACACACACACACACACACACACACACACACACACACACACACACACACACACACACACACACACACACACACACACACACACACACACACACACACACACACACACACACACACACACACACACACACACACACACACACACACACACACACACACACACACACACACACACACACACACACACACACACACACACACACACACACACACACACACACACACACACACACACACACACACACACACACACACACACACACACACACACACACACACACACACACACACACACACACACACACACACACACACACACACACACACACACACACACACACACACACACACACACACACACACACACACACACACACACACACACACACACACACACACACACACACACACACACACACACACACACACACACACACACACACACACACACACACACACACACACACACACACACACACACACACACACACACACACACACACACACACACACACACACACACACACACACACACACACACACACACACACACACACACACACACACACACACACACACACACACACACACACACACACACACACACACACACACACACAGACGGACGTCATTCCAAATATAGTCGGAATCGGGAAGGTCAAAACGTATATTTCCGTTAAAATCTCGAGTTCGAAATTTTTCATGATTACAATACTTACTTATACTGCGTATAAGGAAGTAAAAAGGCAAAAGTATTCTACTGATGAACTGCCACATCGCTAGTTATTTCGATGCTATATATTATATGTATTAGATGTATTATCGCAATGTCTCATTTAATTATTATTATAAGTCTACGCAAAAGATCTAAATATAATAGTTCCAACTTATGAAACTGTAATAATATAAATCAGAATTTATAAATTAAATAACAATAAATATCCTTAAAAGTTAAGGTAATATTTGAATAAAAATTAGAAAAACATCATTTTTACTTTAAAAATTCTATTTCAACCAGTTAAACATAACACAAGTCACAAGCAAAACGATATAAACTAAAGGAAATAAAACAGTATGAGAATGAAAATTAGAATTATAAAACTACAAGAGGTAAAATCTAACTGTCATAAAGATACGCATATTTTAATAATATATGATTTGCCTCATTATACATGAAAATGAAATGAGGTATATACTCGCTCTCCCCTTCGTATCAGACATCAGAATTAACTATAGTAATAACTTAAACCTTTAACATTAAAGAAAAGTACGTAAGCCGATTGACATAAATTGCCGTATGCTTAGTTGAATGGTATAAGTAGAAAGTTTAATTAAATGATACACATTTATATTCTTAGTATCTTTATAAAACTTATATACTTCATTGTTGAACTACCACAATAGTGCTTGTTTTCAGGTTTGTTCGTTATGATATTACACTATCAAAGAATGTTGGTAGAGTTTATAGTTTTTCTAACATTTTATGAATTTTTCTTGTTGAAGCCATGAAATTGAATGCGGTTGTTATTTTATTGTGGCTATATTTCAATCTTACAACTTCATATCATCTCACTCAAGATGTCTGTCCAAATATATCAGCTTTCCATTATCCTTCTGATCAAACGGCCGGACCGCAGACTTGGATTTTAAAGGCCTCATATGCAAACAGTCAAGATGAGGGCAAATATGAAACGTCCGAAGTTTGTATCAGCTTTATTTTTCTTAAAGTGGTAAACAATTTTCGTAATAATGTTATTCATAATGATATTGGTAAATATGAGATACATCTTTTTTCCAAAATATATAATTTATTTCAGATGTTCGAAATTTGCAGAACTTGGTATTTCATAAAATAGAATATAATATATCGTAATTTAATCTTATTTTAAATTTTGAACGTAGAAAAACGGAGATAACGAACATAATCATACGACTTCTCATTTTTGATACAGTAATAAATTATTTGAAATAAATAATAAATTATTTTAAAAAAATTAACGCAATGTATTGCGTTAATCAGTATCTAGTAATACAATATCGTTATTTTATGTAATTATAAATTGTGAATATATGTTAACGACAAGACTATAAAAGTAAATTATTCGATTTTTAGCAGAACAATAATCCAAATCTAGAGTTACGTAGATTTTCGTATAGTAATAATAAAAAGGACAATGCCATTAAAATATTCGAATCCCATGCAATATTAACTTACAAAGCTGATTTGAGTTATAATCTTATATTTTATTATAATAATAAACCAAATATAAGTAAAACCATCAATATACAGTTTTTAGAGACGGACTTCAGCTCGCTTTTAATTATTTGGGGATGCCAGAAACATAATTTTCAAAATTATAAACAAACCTTGTGGATACTTGTCCCTGAAACTTTGGAAAATCAAGTAATATTTGAAGATATGTTATCTGTGCTACCGAATGAAATAGATAAACATAAATTGGTTATATATGATAATTCAAATTGTAGTGAAATACGATCACAATCTATCTCATCAGACGATAGCATTGATAATCAGACCCAAAGTTTTAATTTTGTTTTCTTTACTTTTGGTGTCTTGGAGATATTTCTTCTGTTCATTACTTGCAAAATATTTCAGCACTAAATTGTACATGTTTCATATTATTGTATTAGATGAAATTATAATTAAATATATTAATTCTTATATTTGCAATTCAATTTTTTGACTTTGTTGAATTATATTTGAATAAAATTTATCAAACGATCACAAAATATCCTACACGGAGAGAAATGTATTGTATAATATACAATAATTATTGTATAGTATACGATAAATTATTGTACAGAAGTGACAACAAGAACAATGTTGTATGCCGTACAAAATCCTTATTGTAATTCTTTTTACAATAATCTGTTGTAAGTGTTACAATTTTGAATTTTACCCAATCTATAAGGTGGAATTGTAAACTATACAATATCCATGTTGTAAACTTAACTATATTATATTGTTGATTTAACACTATTGCTATTGTATAAATGAAAATGCTCATATTGTATTTGTATAATATTTTTATTGTAAAATTATATTAGGTTAGGTAATTATAGATAATTGCACCCCGTATTTTCTATGTTATTATATATATATATATATATATATATATATATATATATATATATATATATATATATATATATATATATAAATATATATATATATATATATATATATATATATATATATATAATATATATATATATATATATATATATATATATATATATATATATATATATATATATATATATATATATATATATATATATATATATATATATATATATATATATATATATATATATATATATAATAACATAGAAAATACGGGGTGCAATTATCTTATCTGGTCCTTTAGATTTAAAGAGTATAAGAAAATATGAGCCGCACACTCCATATAACGCAATGCATTTCATTTGAACATTTAGACAAACTATGGCGGCGACCAACCACAGGCTGGGAAGCTGTCGTCCACACTCTTATATATCTAGTCACTCTAGCCGGCAGTTGTGTCGCCGGCCCAGTGTCGTATATCTTAACTAGCATTTGTAAATCTGTTTGTTTTAATATTTCTCATTTTAACTGTATTATTAACTTTAGAATAAAAACATTATTTGTTAATTTGCATCGAAGTTATCTCGTTGTTATTTTTCGAGACCTCTGGAAATAGATTTTCTTCACTGAGCACCGAAGCAAACACACCGATTGTTGGCGTCCGAAAGCAAAAACCGAATTAAGCGTCACAATTTTTACTATCTTAAACTTAGCATACTTATACTGCGAATATCCACTGCCTTGTCGGATTTATACGAATTTTTACTTTATTATACACAGTATACGTAAGTAATGCAATCATAAAAAATTTCGATCTCAAGATATAAACGGAAATATACGTTTTGACCTTCCCTTAATCAATTCCAACTAGTTTTGGAATGACGTGCGTCTGTGTGTGCGTGTGATTGGGTGTGTTTGATGATGTATATGTAATTGTGCGTGTGTGTGTGTTTGTATCAGTGTGTATGCGCTGAACAGCCTAAACGGCTGAAGGTAAAATTATGAAGCTTTAAACTTAAGATTTGCATATTCCTTGGGTGTGCTCCTTCTAATTTTAGAGAAAATATGCAAACCGGAAAGGCATGCTTGCTCAAGTCATTTTTTGCGTTTTCTGCAATTACTCAAAAATGGATGAAGTTACAGAAAAATTGATTGGATTAAAATTAAAGGCTATTGAAATTAGTTCTTATTATAATTAATTTCACATAAATCATATCAACTATGCCTGTCACTTGTTTAATAGTAAAACAAAAATTCTCGAGTTTGAAATCTAATATTAATTCTAAAAAATAATTTAGTGAAATTGGGTTCCGATGGTTAGTAAAATATTTTAATTCAGAAAAATAGTCTATATATGATCCAACCAAAATGCCAATAAGAAAGTTCAGTGCAAGCCACTGCAGATGTTTTCATCTGATAATTAATATTTGAAAATACATTTGTAGACTTATTGTATTATTTCTGATGAATTCCGAGAGGTCTAAACATTTGTTAGCAATTCAATAAGTTATTTGTGTAATTTATCATGTGCCTTTATTTTTTATTACTATTGAAAATGTTTCAGCTAGTGCCCACCAATGATACTCATTCGGACCAAAGTTGGCAATTACGAAGAGCCCGTTCAAACCTACTTTCAATTCAATCGCTCACTGACATATACTACTACACCTTGTCTAGAATGCAAATACTATTGAAAAAAGGCAAAAGTTTTGTACTGATGAACTGCCACATCGCTAGTTATTTCGATGCTATATATTATATGTATTAGATGTATTATCGCAAATTCTCATTTAATTATTATTATAAGTCTACGCAAAAGATCTAAATATAATAGTTCCAACTTATGAAACTGTAATAATATAAATCAGTATTTATAAATTAAATAACAATAAATATCCTTAAAAGTTAAGGTAATATTTGAAAAAAAATTAGAAAAACATCATTTTTACTTTAAAAATTCTATTTCAACCATTTAAACATAACACAAGTCACAAGAAAAACGATATAAACTAAAGGAAATAAAACAGTATCAGAATGAAAATTAGAATTATAAAACTACAAGAGGTAAAATCTAACCGTCATAAAGATACGCATATTTTAATAATATATGATTTGCCCCATTATACATGAAAATGAAATGAGGTATATACTCGCTCTCCCCTTCGTATCAGACATCAGAATTAACTATAGTAATAACTTAAACCTTTAACATTAAAGAAAAGTACGTAAGCCGATTGACATAAATTGCCGTATGCTTAGTTGAATGGTATAAGTAGAAAGTTTAATTAAATGATACACATTTATATTCTTAGTATCTTTATAAAACTTATATACTTCATTGTTGAACTACCACAATAGTGCTTGTTTTCAGGTTTGTTCGTTATGATATTACACTATCAAAGAATGTTGGTAGAGTGTACCAATGATGGGGCTACAATTTTCTGTCCCATTCACGGTTACCAGTTCACGGGAGTAACGAGCTCGGACGACAAGGACCGAAGAGGTTGTTTAAAAAGACTCAACTTAATTAAATATTGTTTATTACAAGTCTGGGATAGGGTCACTCAACCAGATACACGTAGATATATAGGTTAATACAAACACAAATAAAATGATGCAAAACGAAATGGTGAAATACAAATTACACAAAAGCACAAAATGATAAAAGTATAAACGGCTAGTACCAGTTGTACGGCTAAACAAAATTACAGCTAGCGAGACATAGAAATTATAACTTACATAACATGTTTCTTGTAATTATCCTTTTAGTGTGGAACAATTAATTCGACCACTAACACTTTTAAACTCTTACGATTAATACACAATATTGTTCAACTCGTCGGCTCTAAGTCTCAAAACTCACTGTCTGTTTCACCCCCAAGAACCCATCTTTTTACTCAGAGGCTACTTATCCCTACCCCAGATTCTTACATACAAATCAATCCTTAACTATTGGCTTAACTATGACTCTGGCCTTCGCATCTGACGACCCTATTGGTGGAGACCCTCAGTCTTAGCGGGGTGACACTTAAGTTAGAACGGGGCGTAGACTGAACGCTCTTATAACAACTTTTGTAAAACGGAAATAACTTTACGATTAATAATGAATTTAACAACAATTGGAATATTACTAATTAACTTGAATTTAACTTACGTGAGCGGTCAAAGTCGAAAGCCAACTTAATACTAATTACAAAAAAAGATACTTAAATTCCTAATATTCGTAATCACTGATGTCCTTAACTACAAATGTATTGAAATTACGAATATACTTAAATTACGAATGCACTTGCCCGGTTGTTAAGCATCATATTTCCTGGTGTCGCTTGGGTGTTCTAGGTTGTTTGTTTAGATCTTTGATAAATGTGTCGTCGTTCCGATACATGAGGGAATGCAGTTAACTTTGTTCCCACGTTGGATAGTATACCTTCCCTCATCTGGATACTATTTAGATAGTGGCGAACTGCGACTTCGCCTAAATATATCCCGCTGAGACGACCCGTAAGAGAAAGATCCCACGATTTCTTGACACCGTTAATCACTACAAATCAACCCTCTAATGTCCACACATGTATAATTTTTAAACATTTTCCCACGCACGACTCACACTGTTCTTGGAAGTACAGCTTCTTAGAATTAGCACTGTCACAACTCTTACCCTCTTAGACTAAGTTATATATTTTACTTTCTTTTCGCGAAATACAAATATAAAACTTGCGAGGCATCCTATCGTCGCTGTTTGCATGAAGTCGACTTCTCCGCTCTCGTAACTTCGTTAGATCTGGCCTCCCATGCAGCGGCTCTTCGGAACGTTAATAATATACCGAATCGCCGTTACACCTGGTGTGCGCAGAAGTTCGTTGGCAGTGGCGAAGTCGTACTTCTTATGTTGGTGGATCCTCAGGAGTCCAAGTTGGATATGTTGTAGTGCTTCTTTTTTTTTACTGTAACAACAAAACGACTGCGGCAGAATCATATGACAACTTAACAACCCTAAATTATATGGCACAGGACAAGTGCAACTATAGCTATCTTATTCTAGGTGACCTATATTACTTATATTATACCCTATGGTTTTAGTAATCTTCTAAACAACAAGGCAGATCAACAGAACAGTTGTACTTAAGTTTTTAATAAAACCATTGGTTAGCTACATACGGAAAAGGGGTGCTAATTTCCTTTAATCAGTTTCAATTATCATGATTCTGTTATCCGAACGTGACACTACCAAGCTGGAGTAACGAACGATTGTTACTTGATTTAATTAGAACGCAACTTTCAATTTGGAATTATTTATTCCGTCCGCACTTGTAGAACAAGAAGGTTCCACTAGAGTAATTTTTACTGTTTCTGGTTCGGACATTTTAACCATGAATTGAGAATTTTTTCGTTTAAGTTTTTTCAAAATTTTATCTTTTGCCTCATAGGCACCGATAGCCAAGATAAACACTGTCAGGAATACAACGCTGCTTGAAATACTAATTAATTTTGTTCTTTTCCATTCCTGTTTGTCTCTAATATTATGTACGTGCTTCTCCCATTCGTTGATATCAATTCCTTGCTTCAAAGTCTCCTGGTCGATAGATTTAAGAATTTCGCGTATTTCGACGTCGGTACCGGATTTTTCTTTAAAGTTCGTTAAATGAGTAATATTTTCGTTAAGCGGAGGTATTATAAGATTTTCCATTTCCGAACTAACTTTGGAAGTGGTTATAGAATAGGGAAGCAAAACGTAATTTTTATTGTATGCAATACAGGAAGCGGGAATATTTAATATTCCTGTTCCTGAAATAACAATTGTGCTTGAGTTAAAGTGTTGCGGATGTTTTGAGCTTGGGCAATTTATGGTTAGGAGATCGTTATCGACGCTATATATCCATGCATTAGATTTTTTTGCATGATATAGTACGGAGCGGTTGTCTCTGGTGATTTTGTGCGTACACAACGTCGCCGCCTTATTTGTATTTCCGGTATACAAGGCTGTGAGACAAGATACGTCAGTTATTCTCCGAACTGGCATTGAAGGTGGACATATTTTTATAAATTTACTTCTGCACAACTGCAAATCTTCCGTATTTAGCTCAACGTAGTATTGACCATCGTCTGAAATGGCTAAATAGGAAAATTCCGCGACCGTGTACAATTTAGTGCCTTCATTTCCAGATTTATAGGGCAATGATAATGCGCGGTATACATTAAAAAATCTGCCAGCGGCTTTTAATGGAATTTCCGCGAAAATACGCAGAGTATCGTCAAAGTAGACTGCATGAACTGTAGCTACCTCATAGAATAAATGCGTATTCCTTTCGAAATCTGACGTTAGTAAGGACAACCCGGTTGGTAAGTTATTCCGAATAACATCTAGCGCTTGCACGAGCAAAGTAGGATTAATAAATGCAGGACTAAGCTGATGTAAGGCGGTGGCTTCAAGTGCGTTTCCAAATTCCAAAATATTTTCCTTAATATTATTTAATATGTTTTCGGCATTACGAAAAGCCGAATTTAAATGTATTGCCTGCATTATTTTTGTATCAATCGGGCGATGATCAATTATAATTTGTTTGATTTTAGCGTTTAACAGGGCTACGACTGTTTTCAATTTTTCGAAATTATCATTAAGTTTAGAATTGTTGTTCTGCATATTTTTAAGTATCGTCACCTGTTCGTCCATTACATTTATAATTTTGTCCGATCTAGAATTTAACTCATTAATTTTTTCATTGACCGCGCTTAGATCATTAGAGTCCACCGTGCCAAATAAGAATTTTAGTACACTTCCACCCGCATTAATCAACCCTCGCTTTATTCGTTCGTTTTCGTAAGGTGCAACCGTTTTTATTAAATGCGCTAATTTAATTTTGAGCTTACTAACGTCGTTTTTCATGGTTTTTATTTCGCTACTTACCAAATTAACCAGTGTCACACGATGTCTTGAAGTTAGTTCCTCACTTAGAAGCGCTATATCTAATTTAACAATGTTGTCGAGTATGCCATCAAATGCTTCTAGGTTCTCTCGGCAATGGGTCATATCTACATCAGTCGTCAAAATCCAACTGTCGCCGGTCAGTAGTATCTCGTCCTCTTTTATAAAAATGAGCCCCTTGTCCATAGAGGGCAACGGCTCACTAAGAATGCACGTAAGTGCGGTAAGGACACAGCTTGCCAAAACTAAAACATAAATAATATTAAAATCTTACACATCTTACTTTAATTACCTTATCTCATCCAATCCTAGCAAAATAAAAAAAAAATAAACATATTCAAAATTTATTATAATTAGGTGACCCAATGTCGACAACAAGAACATTATGTCCGCCGCTTTGAAACCCAAGGTTGCTCGGGCGCTTTACCTTTACTTCGCGTCAACCGGGGTAGTGCTGAATCACTGCTAGTATCTGAGTCGTTGTTAGAACCGACGGGGTCAAAGTCCTCGTTGGATTCGGGTTCAACAACCGACTCGCTACCTGAAGCGGATTCACTACCGGACCCTAAATTATCGTCTTCAACTATATCCTGTTGTTGGTTAGCGTCAGGCATAATCTCAGGGTAATCTCTGATGTTTGGTGGTGGTATTCGGTCAGGTGTCAGCTTATCAATTTCCTTTGATATAATTACTTCGCCGTGGTAAAATTTTAATCGATTAGCGTGCACTATGTTTTCTTTATTGGTTTCTAAGTTTTTTACGATAAAGTTTACTGGCCCAGTCTGCTTTATGATTTTGTATGGTCCTTTCCATGGCTTAACGAGTTTTCGGGATAATCCCGCTGGCACAGTCGTATCATGCAATAAAACTAAGTCTCCAATCGACAACGTTATTGGAGCGGCTCTTTTATTGTATTGTCTTTCGTTGCGGTCACTCGCATTCTGCATTTTCTCTCTCACAATAGCATACGCATCGTGTAACCGAGCCTTCATTTTGGTCGTAAAATCATCTTCGTTTTCGGTTCGTTGTGGTGTTAACTTGTCGTCGAAGGGTGTACTTAGTTCACGCCCATACAATAGAAAGTGCGGGGTCTGACCAGTGGCACTATGGACGGAGTTTCTTAGTGCCATCAAAGCACAAGGTATCCAGCTGTCCCAGTCCGTTTGGTCTTTACGCACGTAGTGTGACAGTGTGTCGGCTAGAGTTTTGTGAAATCTCTCTATCCGTCCATTGCACATCGGGTGGTATGCGGTCGTTTGCAGTTTTGTAACACCTAAATTTTTACAAATATTTTTAAATAACTCAGAGACAAAATTCGTTCCTTTATCCGTTAATAGCTGCTCAGGTACGCCATGCCTAACTATTATATGCTCAATAAACGCGCGAGCGATAGTGTCAGTTTTTTGATCGGGGAGTGCAATGGCTTCCGGGTATCTGCTGAAGGCATCTTGAAAAGTTAAAATGAACTTATTTCCCTTTTTGCTGGTTCTTATTGGGCCCACCACGTCCATTGAAGTTCTTTGAAATGGTCTTAAGACTTCGTTAAATTTCTGCAACGGGGCTGGTTTTAAATGTGGTGACGTTTTTCTTTGGCTACACGACAGACATTGCATGCAGTAAACTTTTATGTCCTTGGCCATACCCTTCCAATAAAATCCCTTTCGTATAATTGCCAAGGTTTTATCATAACCTTGGTGTCCAGCTTGTGGTAAATCGTGGTAATATTTAAGGACCTTTTCTTTCATTAATTTCGGAACTACTAATCGGTCTTCCCATTCGTCTTCAATTCGTGTTTTATAAAGAAGACCGTCTTCATCAAGGAAAAATTCTTTAATTGTGTCCTCGGGATGTAGGCTGTTTAATATTGACATTACTTCTGTATCTAGGTTTTGTTCGCTTTTGATACGACTTCTATCCCATAAGGGTTCGAGTACATTCTTGTAATTAACAGAACCAATCATAATCCGAGATAATGCATCCGCATTAGTATGCAACTTTCCGGGTTTATGAATTATCTCGTACTCGTATTCTTCGAGAGCTAACGCCCACCGTGACAGTTTGCTGCTCGAATCCTTAACATTCATTAACCAGCGCAACGGTCGATGGTCTGTCACTACTGTGAACTTCCTTCCGTACAGGTAGCATCGGAACGCTTTAACTGCCCAAATCACCGCTAAACACTCTTTTTCTGTTGTGCTATATTTTTCTTCAGTGCGCGATAGAGTTCTACTATTATACGCAACTGGATGCTCGTTGCCATTCTGAACTTGGCTGAGAACGGCTCCGAGAGCATAATCTGAAGCGTCGGTTGCTAATATAAATGGTTTATTAAAATCGGGATACATAAGAACGGGGCTATGTACCATGGCAGATTTTAATTTATCAAAAGCGGCTTGTGTCGTTTCGTCTCATACGAAAGGTGTATTTTTCTTTGTGAGATTGGTAAGTGGTTTTGCTATTTCGGAAAACCTTTCTATAAATCGTCTATAAAAGCCGATTAACCCGATAAAAGCTCTAATCTCCTTGACTTTTTTAGGAATTGGGTAGTTATCTATAGCGTGTGTTTTTGCTGGATCAGTTTTTATGCCTTCGCTAGAAATGATGTGGCCTAAGTAAGCAGTTTCATTAGTTATGAATCTACATTTTTCGGGTTTTAATTTTAAATTGTTTGATCTTAAACGCTCAAAAACACTACGCAATCGTTGTATGTGCTCTTGAACATCATTTCTACTGAAAATAATAATATCATCGAGGTAGACATAACACCTATCACCGATTAGTCCACTCAATGCACAATACATTAGGCGTTGAAAGGTGCTGGGTGCATTACAGAGACCGAAAGGCATACGGTTCCATTCATAGTGCCCACAGGGGGTACTAAAACCAGTCTTCTCTCTGTCTTGTTCCGCTACCTCTACCTGATGGTATCCCGCGCAAAGATCTAGCGTTGTAAAGAGTGCGGCTCCGTTTAATTGTTCCAACGTATCACGTAAGTTTGGCAAGGGTAACCGATCTTTTTTTGTTATTTTATTTAGTTCCCGGAAATCTACGCAAAGTCTCACTTTTGTACTGCCATCAGGCATAGTTCTGTTTACTAAGACAACCGGAGCGGACCACGGGGAATCGGATTCTCTAATAATATCGCCGATTAATAGCTCCGTCATTTGTGCTTGTAAAACGTCTTTTTGGGCGTACGGTACCCTGTACGGAGCTTTGGCTATTGGATGCTCATTCTCGGTGAATATCCTATGTTTAATTTTAGAGGTACAACCTAAGTGTACGTCATTATGCATAAAAATATCCTGATATTCATTTAATAAATTCATTAATCTAATTCTATCTGTCGGTTTCAAATGGTCAAGCTGAAATAATTCGGTAAAATCGCTTTGTCTAACGTGACTAACTTCTGATAGTTTTCTAGTGTTTTCTCGCGAATTCTTAATTATAACTGACTCTTCAAGTCCAATTCGGGTAGATTTTGGAACAGTGATTGAAGCGTTTGTGACGTTCATGAGTTTAATGGGAACTTCATCACCCTGCACTTTAATCACCACCCGCGCAGCTAAAATACCATGCGTACGTATATCTACTGGCTCAATTACGGTTTCAATACCACTTTGTATAGTAGTTTCACGAATACCAACACAAATAAGTTCGTGTCTGGCCGGAATTACAAAAGTGTCCTAAGTACGGATCGGATTGTTTGAAACGATCATACTAGGTTCTACTGTTTCTGCTTGTTTCGCGCTAAATGAATTGGTTGAAACATCTGCACTAACAAAATTTCTACTAACATTACTCTGTTGGGATTCGTGATACAACTTGTTACATTTTAACACGTTTCTTATTTGTACTTTATTATCCGCCAATTCTTTAGTAATTTTTAAACCAGTCGCAATACTCGATTTAAGTTCGCTTTCTGCAGCTGCAGCTTTAGCCTCATTTCCGTCTACGCGCGATTCTAATGACTTGCCTATAACATTATTTCTGCCTTTTTCCCATTTCGTTAATTTATACTTTTTATCGTTATTTTCTTCGGATTGGACGTTTATGGGTGATATCTGAATAATTTCCGGACCTATCTTTATTTCGTTTCGAGCATAGTTAATTTCGGTTTGATGTTTCACTAAAAAATCTGTTCCTAATAAACCATCCGCTAACAAAGCCAAACTATTTTCGCACACAATAAATTCATGATTTATAGGCTTATTCTTCAGGCAAAACACTACCGAGGCTATACCCACAACTGGCAAGGCTTTACCTGATATTCCGGCAATAATTCTATTTTCAACCATTTTGTCCATCTTAAACTGTCCCTGCAACGCATGTCTTTTAATAATACTCACACTTGCTCCTGTGTCAATTAGAAATTTAAACTTATTATCTTTTATTGTTACAAAAATTTCGTTGTTTATTTCTTTTATGGATGGAACTATAATTTTATTCAAAGACATGTGTTGACGCAAGCCAACTGATTCGGGGTTATCGCTGGCTACTCTAAGTTTAAATGTTCGGAATTTCGGGTTTCTACGCCAGAAAGTTTCTCGGTACAGTGTACTCTTAAGTGTCCATTCTTTTTACAACGAGTACAAGTTGTACTATCGTTACGGGTTGTTGCTTTCTGTTGAAACCTATGACAATCTCGCTGTAAATGTCCCATAGTTTCGCATTTAAAGCACATTATACTAGACAGATCCCGTTGTGCTCGTCCATTATTAGTGCGGTCAGTGTATCTAGTTGTCGGGTTGTTACGCCTATCGTTATTGTATCTGTTATGACTCGAATTTGGATTATAATAGTTATTCTGATTTGAATAATTTTGAAACCGATTGGGAGTAAAGCGATAGTTATTTTGGCTATTTTGATTTGTGTTATACGACATATCCCTACGAGAGTTCTGACTTTGTTCGCTATTATTTTTATTACTAGTGAAAGAATCGAACTTACTTTCTAGTTTATTAATCATTTGAATTAAATTAGTTGTTGCATTATTCACATGATTCACAGATTCATTCTCATCGTTTAAACTACACATCTGATAATTAACAATGCCTTCGATACGCGAAGCAGTGTCAGTAGCTTCTGTTAATGTTTTTGGCAGACTTAGCAGAAGATCCTTCTGGTATACTCGCAATACCCCATTATTAAATTGATTTAACAACCTCTCGTCCAGCATTTTATTCATACCGGCTTGTTCAGATGCGTTATTTCCGGTTTGAGTTAATTGTTTGCCAATTGCTCTCAATCTTGTCGCGTATGCAATTATTGATTCACCTTTTAATTGTACACACGTGCTGAATTGTTTTTCTATTAATGCTCTATTTGGTTTAGGGGCGAATCTATCTAATAATCCTTTTTTAAATTCGGACCAATCTACAGTAGTGCTAAGAGGTGGTTGCGTTTGCATATAAAATAGTGCTTCACCGGCTAATCTCATTCTAGCATTATGAACTTTATCTGCATCCAACCATCCTGCGCTCATACCAACAAAATCTATTCTATCCAAGAAAAACTTTACTGTTACGTCTGGTGTGCCACTAAATATAGGAATCACCGATGATATGCCTAATTGCGACATTGCTAGTGTAAATTGTTGTAAGGTAGCCTGGTCTAGCGCCATTTTATCTGATTATATATATATTTTTATTTATTTATTTTTAGAACCCAAATAAAATAATTAATACTTTAATATTATTAAACAACCCCAAAAAAAAAAGTTTTTATATGAAAGCTACTGGAATAATTATCGATCTCACCGCTGTCAACCAATTTTGTACCAATGATGGGGCTACAATTTTCTGTCCCATTCACGGTTACCAGTTCACGGGAGTAACGAGCTCGGACGACAAGGACCGAAGGGGTTGTTTAAAAAGACTCAACTTAATTAAATATTGTTTATTACAAGTCTGGGATAGGGTCACTCAACCAGATACACGTAGATATATAGGTTAATACAAACACAAATAAAATGATGCAAAACGAAATGGTGAAATACAAATTACACAAAAGCACAAAATGATAAAAGTATAAACGGCTAGTACCAGTTGTACGGCTAAACAAAATTACAGCTAGCGAGACATAGAAATTATAACTTACATAACATGTTTCTTGTAATTATCCTTTTAGTGTGGAACAATTAATTCGACCACTAACACTTTTAAACTCTTACGATTAATACACAATATTGTTCAACTCGTCGGCTCTAAGTCTCAAAACTCACTGTCTGTTTCACCCCCAAGAACCCATCTTTTTACTCAGAGGCTACTTATCCCTACCCCAGATTCTTACATACAAATCAATCCTTAACTATTAGCTTAACTATGACTCTGGCCTTCGCATCTGACGACCCTATTGGTGGAGACCCTCAGTCTTAGCGGGGTGACACTTAAGTTAGAACGGGGCGTAGACTGAACGCTCTTATAACAACTTTTGTAAAACGGAAATAACTTTACGATTAATAATGAATTTAACAACAATTGGAATATTACTAATTAACTTGAATTTAACTTACGTGAGCGGTCAAAGTCGAAAGCCAACTTAATACTAATTACAAAAAAAGATACTTAAATTCCTAATATTCGTAATCACTGATGTCCTTAACTACAAATGTATTGAAATTACGAATATACTTAAATTACGAATGCACTTGCCCGGTTGTTAAGCATCATATTTCCTGGTGTCGCTTGGGTGTTCTAGGTTGTTTGTTTAGATCTTTGATAAATGTGTCGTCGTTCCGATACATGAGGGAATGCAGTTAACTTTGTTCCCACGTTGGATAGTATACCTTCCCTCATCTGGATACTATTTAGATAGTGGCGAACTGCGACTTCGCCTAAATATATCCCGCTGAGACGACCCGTAAGAGAAAGATCCCACGATTTCTTGACACCGTTAATCACTACAAATCAACCCTCTAATGTCCACACATGTATAATTTTTAAACATTTTCCCACGCACGACTCACACTGTTCTTGGAAGTACAGCTTCTTAGAATTAGCACTGTCACAACTCTTACCCTCTTAGACTAAGTTATATATTTTACTTTCTTTTCGCGAAATACAAATATAAAACTTGCGAGGCATCCTATCGTCGCTGTTTGCATGAAGTCGACTTCTCCGCTCTCGTAACTTCGTTAGATCTGGCCTCCCATGCAGCGGCTCTTCGGAACGTTAATAATATACCGAATCGCCGTTACACCTGGTGTGCGCAGAAGTTCGTTGGCAGTGGCGAAGTCGTACTTCTTATGTTGGTGGATCCTCAGGAGTCCAAGTTGGATATGTTGTAGTGCTTCTTTTTTTTTACTGTAACAACAAAACGACTGCGGCAGAATCATATGACAACTTAACAACCCTAAATTATATGGCACAGGACAAGTGCAACTATAGCTATCTTATTCTAGGTGACCTATATTACTTATATTATACCCTATGGTTTTAGTAATCTTCTAAACAACAAGGCAGATCAACAGAACAGTTGTACTTAAGTTTTTAATAAAACCATTGGTTAGCTACATACGGAAAAGGGGTGCTAATTTCCTTTAATCAGTTTCAATTATCATGATTCTGTTATCCGAACGTGACACTACCAAGCTGGAGTAACGAACGATTGTTACTTGATTTAATTAGAACGCAACTTTCAATTTGGAATTATTTATTCCGTCCGCACTTGTAGAACAAGAAGGTTCCACTAGAGTAATTTTTACTGTTTCTGGTTCGGACATTTTAACCATGAATTGAGAATTTTTTCGTTTAAGTTTTTTCAAAATTTTATCTTTTGCCTCATAGGCACCGATAGCCAAGATAAACACTGTCAGGAATACAACGCTGCTTGAAATACTAATTAATTTTGTTCTTTTCCATTCCTGTTTGTCTCTAATATTATGTACGTGCTTCTCCCATTCGTTGATATCAATTCCTTGCTTCAAAGTCTCCTGGTCGATAGATTTAAGAATTTCGCGTATTTCGACGTCGGTACCGGATTTTTCTTTAAAGTTCGTTAAATGAGTAATATTTTCGTTAAGCGGAGGTATTATAAGATTTTCCATTTCCGAACTAACTTTGGAAGTGGTTATAGAATAGGGAAGCAAAACGTAATTTTTATTGTATGCAATACAGGAAGCGGGAATATTTAATATTCCTGTTCCTGAAATAACAATTGTGCTTGAGTTAAAGTGTTGCGGATGTTTTGAGCTTGGGCAATTTATGGTTAGGAGATCGTTATCGACGCTATATATCCATGCATTAGATTTTTTTGCATGATATAGTACGGAGCGGTTGTCTCTGGTGATTTTGTGCGTACACAACGTCGCCGCCTTATTTGTATTTCCGGTATACAAGGCTGTGAGACAAGATACGTCAGTTATTCTCCGAACTGGCATTGAAGGTGGACATATTTTTATAAATTTACTTCTGCACAACTGCAAATCTTCCGTATTTAGCTCAACGTAGTATTGACCATCGTCTGAAATGGCTAAATAGGAAAATTCCGCGACCGTGTACAATTTAGTGCCTTCATTTCCAGATTTATAGGGCAATGATAATGCGCGGTATACATTAAAAAATCTGCCAGCGGCTTTTAATGGAATTTCCGCGAAAATACGCAGAGTATCGTCAAAGTAGACTGCATGAACTGTAGCTACCTCATAGAATAAATGCGTATTCCTTTCGAAATCTGACGTTAGTAAGGACAACCCGGTTGGTAAGTTATTCCGAATAACATCTAGCGCTTGCACGAGCAAAGTAGGATTAATAAATGCAGGACTAAGCTGATGTAAGGCGGTGGCTTCAAGTGCGTTTCCAAATTCCAAAATATTTTCCTTAATATTATTTAATATGTTTTCGGCATTACGAAAAGCCGAATTTAAATGTATTGCCTGCATTATTTTTGTATCAATCGGGCGATGATCAATTATAATTTGTTTGATTTTAGCGTTTAACAGGGCTACGACTGTTTTCAATTTTTCGAAATTATCATTAAGTTTAGAATTGTTGTTCTGCATATTTTTAAGTATCGTCACCTGTTCGTCCATTACATTTATAATTTTGTCCGATCTAGAATTTAACTCATTAATTTTTTCATTGACCGCGCTTAGATCATTAGAGTCCACCGTGCCAAATAAGAATTTTAGTACACTTCCACCCGCATTAATCAACCCTCGCTTTATTCGTTCGTTTTCGTAAGGTGCAACCGTTTTTATTAAATGCGCTAATTTAATTTTGAGCTTACTAACGTCGTTTTTCATGGTTTTTATTTCGCTACTTACCAAATTAACCAGTGTCACACGATGTCTTGAAGTTAGTTCCTCACTTAGAAGCGCTATATCTAATTTAACAATGTTGTCGAGTATGCCATCAAATGCTTCTAGGTTCTCTCGGCAATGGGTCATATCTACATCAGTCGTCAAAATCCAACTGTCGCCGGTCAGTAGTATCTCGTCCTCTTTTATAAAAATGAGCCCCTTGTCCATAGAGGGCAACGGCTCACTAAGAATGCACGTAAGTGCGGTAAGGACACAGCTTGCCAAAACTAAAACATAAATAATATTAAAATCTTACACATCTTACTTTAATTACCTTATCTCATCCAATCCTAGCAAAATAAAAAAAAAATAAACATATTCAAAATTTATTATAATTAGGTGACCCAATGTCGACAACAAGAACATTATGTCCGCCGCTTTGAAACCCAAGGTTGCTCGGGCGCTTTACCTTTACTTCGCGTCAACCGGGGTAGTGCTGAATCACTGCTAGTATCTGAGTCGTTGTTAGAACCGACGGGGTCAAAGTCCTCGTTGGATTCGGGTTCAACAACCGACTCGCTACCTGAAGCGGATTCACTACCGGACCCTAAATTATCGTCTTCAACTATATCCTGTTGTTGGTTAGCGTCAGGCATAATCTCAGGGTAATCTCTGATGTTTGGTGGTGGTATTCGGTCAGGTGTCAGCTTATCAATTTCCTTTGATATAATTACTTCGCCGTGGTAAAATTTTAATCGATTAGCGTGCACTATGTTTTCTTTATTGGTTTCTAAGTTTTTTACGATAAAGTTTACTGGCCCAGTCTGCTTTATGATTTTGTATGGTCCTTTCCATGGCTTAACGAGTTTTCGGGATAATCCCGCTGGCACAGTCGTATCATGCAATAAAACTAAGTCTCCAATCGACAACGTTATTGGAGCGGCTCTTTTATTGTATTGTCTTTCGTTGCGGTCACTCGCATTCTGCATTTTCTCTCTCACAATAGCATACGCATCGTGTAACCGAGCCTTCATTTTGGTCGTAAAATCATCTTCGTTTTCGGTTCGTTGTGGTGTTAACTTGTCGTCGAAGGGTGTACTTAGTTCACGCCCATACAATAGAAAGTGCGGGGTCTGACCAGTGGCACTATGGACGGAGTTTCTTAGTGCCATCAAAGCACAAGGTATCCAGCTGTCCCAGTCCGTTTGGTCTTTACGCACGTAGTGTGACAGTGTGTCGGCTAGAGTTTTGTGAAATCTCTCTATCCGTCCATTGCACATCGGGTGGTATGCGGTCGTTTGCAGTTTTGTAACACCTAAATTTTTACAAATATTTTTAAATAACTCAGAGACAAAATTCGTTCCTTTATCCGTTAATAGCTGCTCAGGTACGCCATGCCTAACTATTATATGCTCAATAAACGCGCGAGCGATAGTGTCAGTTTTTTGATCGGGGAGTGCAATGGCTTCCGGGTATCTGCTGAAGGCATCTTGAAAAGTTAAAATGAACTTATTTCCCTTTTTGCTGGTTCTTATTGGGCCCACCACGTCCATTGAAGTTCTTTGAAATGGTCTTAAGACTTCGTTAAATTTCTGCAACGGGGCTGGTTTTAAATGTGGTGACGTTTTTCTTTGGCTACACGACAGACATTGCATGCAGTAAACTTTTATGTCCTTGGCCATACCCTTCCAATAAAATCCCTTTCGTATAATTGCCAAGGTTTTATCATAACCTTGGTGTCCAGCTTGTGGTAAATCGTGGTAATATTTAAGGACCTTTTCTTTCATTAATTTCGGAACTACTAATCGGTCTTCCCATTCGTCTTCAATTCGTGTTTTATAAAGAAGACCGTCTTCATCAAGGAAAAATTCTTTAATTGTGTCCTCGGGATGTAGGCTGTTTAATATTGACATTACTTCTGTATCTAGGTTTTGTTCGCTTTTGATACGACTTCTATCCCATAAGGGTTCGAGTACATTCTTGTAATTAACAGAACCAATCATAATCCGAGATAATGCATCCGCATTAGTATGCAACTTTCCGGGTTTATGAATTATCTCGTACTCGTATTCTTCGAGAGCTAACGCCCACCGTGACAGTTTGCTGCTCGAATCCTTAACATTCATTAACCAGCGCAACGGTCGATGGTCTGTCACTACTGTGAACTTCCTTCCGTACAGGTAGCATCGGAACGCTTTAACTGCCCAAATCACCGCTAAACACTCTTTTTCTGTTGTGCTATATTTTTCTTCAGTGCGCGATAGAGTTCTACTATTATACGCAACTGGATGCTCGTTGCCATTCTGAACTTGGCTGAGAACGGCTCCGAGAGCATAATCTGAAGCGTCGGTTGCTAATATAAATGGTTTATTAAAATCGGGATACATAAGAACGGGGCTATGTACCATGGCAGATTTTAATTTATCAAAAGCGGCTTGTGTCGTTTCGTCTCATACGAAAGGTGTATTTTTCTTTGTGAGATTGGTAAGTGGTTTTGCTATTTCGGAAAACCTTTCTATAAATCGTCTATAAAAGCCGATTAACCCGATAAAAGCTCTAATCTCCTTGACTTTTTTAGGAATTGGGTAGTTATCTATAGCGTGTGTTTTTGCTGGATCAGTTTTTATGCCTTCGCTAGAAATGATGTGGCCTAAGTAAGCAGTTTCATTAGTTATGAATCTACATTTTTCGGGTTTTAATTTTAAATTGTTTGATCTTAAACGCTCAAAAACACTACGCAATCGTTGTATGTGCTCTTGAACATCATTTCTACTGAAAATAATAATATCATCGAGGTAGACATAACACCTATCACCGATTAGTCCACTCAATGCACAATACATTAGGCGTTGAAAGGTGCTGGGTGCATTACAGAGACCGAAAGGCATACGGTTCCATTCATAGTGCCCACAGGGGGTACTAAAACCAGTCTTCTCTCTGTCTTGTTCCGCTACCTCTACCTGATGGTATCCCGCGCAAAGATCTAGCGTTGTAAAGAGTGCGGCTCCGTTTAATTGTTCCAACGTATCACGTAAGTTTGGCAAGGGTAACCGATCTTTTTTTGTTATTTTATTTAGTTCCCGGAAATCTACGCAAAGTCTCACTTTTGTACTGCCATCAGGCATAGTTCTGTTTACTAAGACAACCGGAGCGGACCACGGGGAATCGGATTCTCTAATAATATCGCCGATTAATAGCTCCGTCATTTGTGCTTGTAAAACGTCTTTTTGGGCGTACGGTACCCTGTACGGAGCTTTGGCTATTGGATGCTCATTCTCGGTGAATATCCTATGTTTAATTTTAGAGGTACAACCTAAGTGTACGTCATTATGCATAAAAATATCCTGATATTCATTTAATAAATTCATTAATCTAATTCTATCTGTCGGTTTCAAATGGTCAAGCTGAAATAATTCGGTAAAATCGCTTTGTCTAACGTGACTAACTTCTGATAGTTTTCTAGTGTTTTCTCGCGAATTCTTAATTATAACTGACTCTTCAAGTCCAATTCGGGTAGATTTTGGAACAGTGATTGAAGCGTTTGTGACGTTCATGAGTTTAATGGGAACTTCATCACCCTGCACTTTAATCACCACCCGCGCAGCTAAAATACCATGCGTACGTATATCTACTGGCTCAATTACGGTTTCAATACCACTTTGTATAGTAGTTTCACGAATACCAACACAAATAAGTTCGTGTCTGGCCGGAATTACAAAAGTGTCCTTAGTACGGATCGGATTGTTTGAAACGATCATACTAGGTTCTACTGTTTCTGCTTGTTTCGCGCTAAATGAATTGGTTGAAACATCTGCACTAACAAAATTTCTACTAACATTACTCTGTTGGGATTCGTGATACAACTTGTTACATTTTAACACGTTTCTTATTTGTACTTTATTATCCGCCAATTCTTTAGTAATTTTTAAACCAGTCGCAATACTCGATTTAAGTTCGCTTTCTGCAGCTGCAGCTTTAGCCTCATTTCCGTCTACGCGCGATTCTAATGACTTGCCTATAACATTATTTCTGCCTTTTTCCCATTTCGTTAATTTATACTTTTTATCGTTATTTTCTTCGGATTGGACGTTTATGGGTGATATCTGAATAATTTCCGGACCTATCTTTATTTCGTTTCGAGCATAGTTAATTTCGGTTTGATGTTTCACTAAAAAATCTGTTCCTAATAAACCATCCGCTAACAAAGCCAAACTATTTTCGCACACAATAAATTCATGATTTATAGGCTTATTCTTCAGGCAAAACACTACCGAGGCTATACCCACAACTGGCAAGGCTTTACCTGATATTCCGGCAATAATTCTATTTTCAACCATTTTGTCCATCTTAAACTGTCCCTGCAACGCATGTCTTTTAATAATACTCACACTTGCTCCTGTGTCAATTAGAAATTTAAACTTATTATCTTTTATTGTTACAAAAATTTCGTTGTTTATTTCTTTTATGGATGGAACTATAATTTTATTCAAAGACATGTGTTGACGCAAGCCAACTGATTCGGGGTTATCGCTGGCTACTCTAAGTTTAAATGTTCGGAATTTCGGGTTTCTACGCCAGAAAGTTTCTCGGTACAGTGTACTCTTAAGTGTCCATTCTTTTTACAACGAGTACAAGTTGTACTATCGTTACGGGTTGTTGCTTTCTGTTGAAACCTATGACAATCTCGCTGTAAATGTCCCATAGTTTCGCATTTAAAGCACATTATACTAGACAGATCCCGTTGTGCTCGTCCATTATTAGTGCGGTCAGTGTATCTAGTTGTCGGGTTGTTACGCCTATCGTTATTGTATCTGTTATGACTCGAATTTGGATTATAATAGTTATTCTGATTTGAATAATTTTGAAACCGATTGGGAGTAAAGCGATAGTTATTTTGGCTATTTTGATTTGTGTTATACGACATATCCCTACGAGAGTTCTGACTTTGTTCGCTATTATTTTTATTACTAGTGAAAGAATCGAACTTACTTTCTAGTTTATTAATCATTTGAATTAAATTAGTTGTTGCATTATTCACATGATTCACAGATTCATTCTCATCGTTTAAACTACACATCTGATAATTAACAATGCCTTCGATACGCGAAGCAGTGTCAGTAGCTTCTGTTAATGTTTTTGGCAGACTTAGCAGAAGATCCTTCTGGTATACTCGCAATACCCCATTATTAAATTGATTTAACAACCTCTCGTCCAGCATTTTATTCATACCGGCTTGTTCAGATGCGTTATTTCCGGTTTGAGTTAATTGTTTGCCAATTGCTCTCAATCTTGTCGCGTATGCAATTATTGATTCACCTTTTAATTGTACACACGTGCTGAATTGTTTTTCTATTAATGCTCTATTTGGTTTAGGGGCGAATCTATCTAATAATCCTTTTTTAAATTCGGACCAATCTACAGTAGTGCTAAGAGGTGGTTGCGTTTGCATATAAAATAGTGCTTCACCGGCTAATCTCATTCTAGCATTATGAACTTTATCTGCATCCAACCATCCTGCGCTCATACCAACAAAATCTATTCTATCCAAGAAAAACTTTACTGTTACGTCTGGTGTGCCACTAAATATAGGAATCACCGATGATATGCCTAATTGCGACATTGCTAGTGTAAATTGTTGTAAGGTAGCCTGGTCTAGCGCCATTTTATCTGATTATATATATATTTTTATTTATTTATTTTTAGAACCCAAATAAAATAATTAATACTTTAATATTATTAAACAACCCCAAAAAAAAAAGTTTTTATATGAAAGCTACTGGAATAATTATCGATCTCACCGCTGTCAACCAATTTTGTACCAATGATGGGGCTACAATTTTCTGTCCCATTCACGGTTACCAGTTCACGGGAGTAACGAGCTCGGACGACAAGGACCGAAGGGGTTGTTTAAAAAGACTCAACTTAATTAAATATTGTTTATTACAAGTCTGGGATAGGGTCACTCAACCAGATACACGTAGATATATAGGTTAATACAAACACAAATAAAATGATGCAAAACGAAATGGTGAAATACAAATTACACAAAAGCACAAAATGATAAAAGTATAAACGGCTAGTACCAGTTGTACGGCTAAACAAAATTACAGCTAGCGAGACATAGAAATTATAACTTACATAACATGTTTCTTGTAATTATCCTTTTAGTGTGGAACAATTAATTCGACCACTAACACTTTTAAACTCTTACGATTAATACACAATATTGTTCAACTCGTCGGCTCTAAGTCTCAAAACCCACTGTCTGTTTCACCCCCAAGAACCCATCTTTTTACTCAGAGGCTACTTATCCCTACCCCAGATTCTTACATACAAATCAATCCTTAACTATTGGCTTAACTATGACTCTGGCCTTCGCATCTGACGACCCTATTGGTGGAGACCCTCAGTCTTAGCGGGGTGACACTTAAGTTAGAACGGGGCGTAGACTGAACGCTCTTATAACAACTTTTGTAAAACGGAAATAACTTTACGATTAATAATGAATTTAACAACAATTGGAATATTACTAATTAACTTGAATTTAACTTACGTGAGCGGTCAAAGTCGAAAGCCAACTTAATATTAATTACAAAAAAAGATACTTAAATTCCTAATATTCGTAATCACTGATGTCCTTAACTACAAATGTATTGAAATTACGAATATACTTAAATTACGAATGCACTTGCCCGGTTGTTAAGCATCATATTTCCTGGTGTCGCTTGGGTGTTCTAGGTTGTTTGTTTAGATCTTTGATAAATGTGTCGTCGTTCCGATACATGAGGGAATGCAGTTAACTTTGTTCCCACGTTGGATAGTATACCTTCCCTCATCTGGATACTATTTAGATAGTGGCGAACTGCGACTTCGCCTAAATATATCCCGCTGAGACGACCCGTAAGAGAAAGATCCCACGGTTTCTTGACACCGTTAATCACTACAAATCAACCCTCTAATGTCCACACATGTATAATTTTTAAACATTTTCCCACGCACGACTCACACTGTTCTTGGAAGTACAGCTTCTTAGAATTAGCACTGTCACAAGAGTTTATAGTTTTTCTAACATTTTATGAATTTTTCTTGTTGAAGCCATGAAATTGAATGCGGTTGTTATTTTATTGTGGCTATATTTCAATCTTACAACTTCATATCATCTCACTCAAGATATCTGTCCAAATATATCAGCTTTCCATTATCCTTCTGATCAAACGGCCGGACCGCAGACTTGGATTTTAAAGGCCTCATATGCAAACAGTCAAGATGAGGGCAAATATGAAACGTCCGAAGTTTGTATCAGCTTTATTTTTCTTAAAGTGGTAAACAATTTTCGTAATAATGTTATTCATAATGATATTGGTAAATATGAGATACATCTTTTTTCCAAAATATATAATTTATTTCAGATGTTCGAAATTTGCAGAACTTGGTATTTCATAAAATAGAATATAATATATCGTAATTTAATCTTATTTTAAATTTTGAACGTAGAAAAACGGAGATAACGAACATAATCATACGACTTCTCATTTTTGATACAGTAATAAATTATTTGAAATAAATAATAAATTATTTTAAAAAAATTAACGCAATGTATTGCGTTAATCAGTATCTAGTAATACAATATCGTTATTTTATGTAATTATAAATTGTGAATATATGTTAACGACAAGACTATAAAAGTAAATTATTCGATTTTTAGCAGAACAATAATCCAAATCTAGAGTTACGTAGATTTTCGTATAGTAATAATAAAAAGGACAATGCCATTAAAATATTCGAATCCCATGCAATATTAACTTACAAAGCTGATTTGAGTTATAATCTTATATTTTATTATAATAATAAACCAAATATAAGTAAAACCATCAATATACAGTTTTTAGAGACGAACTTCAGCTCGCTTTTAATTATTTGGGGATGCCAGAAACATAATTTTCAAAATTATAAACAAACCTTGTGGATA